>JANEYF010004793.1:692500-1010926 GCA_029963845.1 Rhamnusium bicolor | reverse complement strand
AAAAAATTCAAGTCATTAATGATAGGATTCGACTTGAAATAAACAATCTGAATGTAAATAATGAAGCCATTTTCGGTGCAATTATAAATATAAGAAGACGTTATCAATGCCATTGACAATAATGGTGGACACATCGAACTTCTTTTATGAGTTATCATTTATTTATATTTAAATTTCTAAATAAATCTTTGTTATCTATTTTGTATAATTATTTGGTTTTCTTCTTGATCACTGTAAACCAGTTTGATTATTTCATTAAAGAAATGTCACTTATCAAAATAATAGTTGTCATTTTCATAGCTCACTTTAATAATGTTAACTTTTCCATATTTACAGTAACTAGTTTAACTAAGATATTTGACGTTTAATAATCGGTATATGGTAGAGGTAACATATGGTATATTTTTGAAATCAGATATAAAGGATCATTCCAAAAATTTAATAATATATAGGATATCCTATTTAAAAAAAATATTATTTTTTTGTATCCCCTGAAATCTGCACGGTACTGTACTCTTGATAGCATCTTAACAAAAATTCAGTCATAACCATACAACTTTTATTTAAAACTTTTTTTTCTATATGCAATAATAACGATGATAAGGGGTGGGTAATTTATAATGAATAACCCTGTAACACGCTTATTATAATATCTTTCTTGAATTACTTGAAAAAGACCTAATTTTAAATTTTTATTGCTGATTTTGCAGTTATTGCTCAATAAACTGAAAATGATCACAAATGGCCATAGGAACGTACAAAAAATTTTCGTTTTTCAATCCTACATCACATCGTTCAAAAATATACATTGAGAAAATTCAGTTCAAAAAAGTTGTAAATTTAAAAAACACTTTTTGGCCACCCTGTATACTTTTAGGGAAGTGAAAATGTCTGAGTGTCATCACACAGATGTCTCATAACTGGTAGTAACATATTTTTTTCTTGAAATCGATAGTTGTGATTGTAGTGATATTTTTAATATATGTGTAAATGGTATAATTTCAACAAAAAAAATCATTACATC
Source organism: Rhamnusium bicolor (assembly GCA_029963845.1). NCBI lineage: Eukaryota > Metazoa > Arthropoda > Insecta > Coleoptera > Cerambycidae > Rhamnusium > Rhamnusium bicolor. The sequence goes on along the minus strand of JANEYF010004793.1, from coordinate 1,009,902 downwards.
CAAGTACTTGGGAGAAAGTCAATATTAATAAAGGAGTGAAAAGAGGCCACAAAGAGGTTTCAAAAAAATGTTCCGATATACATGGCATTTCATTTAAAAAAAAATGTTACTTGACCCTGTAGAACCGTCTTGGCTTGTATATTCAAAAACAATTTCCGGTTATAAACTTTTTTGTATAGTTTACTTATATTTTTAAATCAAGTTGCTAGCTATCATAGAACTCGAGATATCGAAGTCGGACGCACTTCTGCCCCACCCTGTATATAGCGTAATTAGAACACGCATATTCTGAATTACAGCGGACAAATATTGTTATGAAGTAGTTTCAGTGTATCAATATTCTCAAAGTTACGACTGCCTCTGATAATAAATCCTAGAGATTTATAAATCTTTGTAACACTATACATAATATGTAACGTGACTGTTAAAGGGCAACTTTCAATAAAAATAACTCCCAAATTGCAGAAAGTATCAGGTCTTGAAAGTATGTTATTATCGACAGAATAATCAATATGTATCAAAGATTTTTTGGTGGAGTACGACACTGCGATACATTTCTTGATATTTAAAAGTAAAATGATTTGTATGCACCAGTCCTTGACAACAATTAAATTTTGCTGTAATTCGAGACAGTCATCAATGCTTGCAACTCTTCAAAACAAATCATCGGCATGAATCTGCCAGCAATGTCATTCATAAATGAAATAAAAAAGTGGTCCTAATATTGATTCCAGGGGGAATGCCCGAAGTAGCCTACACCTCGACGGAATTACAACCACGATACACATATTGGATTCTATTTAAAAAAGAAGATTTTAAAAACGTCAACAAGTCTTGAGAGAAACCAGGAATTAATCAGAATATTTAATAGTATATCATGGTCAATTCTGCCAAAGGCTTTCGAAAAATCATTATAAGTTACATCGGTCTGAAATCCCTCACCGATGGCATCAGTTAATAATTCCGTCATACATAAGTAGGGAAATATTTAAATATGTGTTTCTCGACAGGCGAGATCCGTAGAAGCGATGACTAGGTTTCCGTATCTAATGACCCTTGATTTTTTTTTAATGGGAACATCTAAAACCTAGAATGCACAGAAACAGCCCACAAAATTGAGAGGAATTGAGATTTTTGTAGAATAGAATCGTTTATGTATCAAATTTTCAGACGAAACATAGCTTCATTTATTGTATGTATGTAACAGTCTGACTGATGCGGAGAACTGTGTAATAATAATATACAAAAAAATAAATAGATGGGTAAAAAAAAACTAATTATGTATTAATTGTGAAAAAACAGCATGTATTGCGTTTAAAACATCGCAATCTAATATAATAATAAATGACAGCATAATGTTGGATGGGATAACGAGCCTGAGCTACTCAAACAACTCAAAAATGTTGGGTTTTAGGATAGATTGCCATCTTAAATGGTCTAGTCATATACAAGATGTCTGTGCTAAATTATCAAAAGCATGCTTTGCCTTAGCCATAACATCAAAACAGTTGTAGTTCATCAATTATAAAACAATTATACTTTGCATCTATTCATTCTATTCTATTCATTAAATATGCCATAGTACATTGGGGTCAATCACCTGATGCACATAGCGTTTTTGTTTTACAAAAACGAGCGTTACACATTACGGCTAATTTAAAATATGATGAGTCGTGCCGGGATGCATTTAAAACACTAAATATACGCACTATGATTTCTGTGTATATTTATGAAGTAACTTGTTTTGTATATAAAAATAAAACAAAATTTTCAGAAAACAGAGCCCAGCATGATCATATTACCAGAAAAAAACAACAGTTTTATACCACCAAAACATGATTCAGCTCTTTATCAAAAAGTCTTTTTTGTAATGGGTGTAAGCTTTTCAATATTTTACCTGAATCTGTTAAGTGTTTGCCAACAATTTATAAATTTAAAACTGCTGTAAAGTCACGATTAATAAATAAAAACTGCTATACCATAGGAGAATTTATGTCAACTTTTTAATTATTGTTTCGGGTTACTGTTACTTGTACTATTGTATATTTATTAACATATCCTTCGTGTATACGTGTGTCTTTTCTATTTTATTACATTTTCAATAGTTAGTTGTCTATACTAGGGGCGTGCGGTGAGTTTTGATACAGGGGAAGCAGTTTGTGATATAGAGTGATGGGTAGCGCGAGGCCCCGAGCGAAGCGAGGCAAAAAATTATTTTAAGAAAAGGGACGTGGCTTCCGTATACTCATTTTAAAACAAATGTCGAAAGCTGCAAAGTTATGATATCTAGAAAAAAGTACACTTGTAGGACCGCCACTCCTCAATAAACATAAAACATAAAAACCACAAAAAATTAGACAACCCCCGATTGCAAAGCCGAAGCTGCACGGGCGAGGGTTACACTTATGAAAAAAACGCAGACACACAACCATATCCACCGACATTGCCAGCGCCGGTGGCGAGGATTGAACCCGCAGCGAAATAGAGTTTGTTAAGTAGTTAACATGCACATACCTACCTATTTACAATGTAGTTTAATCCGCCTCTCTTTTTTTGCAATGTCGGAAATAACTTCGTCGTAAAAGTTTGAATTTTTGGACATCTTCACAAAGTCACTTTCTATTGTTAACAGGGACAATTTTGAAAGCCGCTCTTCACTGGTTAAATTTCTTGAAAAAGTTTTTATTCTCGTGTCCGTGTTGATGATTTTGAAAAAAAGGCAGCCATTACACTAATACTTGAAAAAAAACACTTTTGCACTCTTTAAGACACGTTGCAGATTGAGCTAGAACTAAATTTAATCGATGCGCAAAACAATGTACAAATATTGCATTCTGAAAAAGTCTCTTTTACTTTGGCCTGCAGGCCCCCCAATTCACCAGCCATTACAGCGGCCCCATCATAACTTTGGGCGATAAGTTTGGCACCACACTGTAGATCATCGACTATCTGACAAACTATAGTATATAAAGCTGCGGCCGTTCATGGCGTTGATACGTCTAAAAATCCTAAAAAAGCGCTCTTGGAATTTCCCATTTGGATTTATGTACCGTACTACGATTGACAACTGACTAATATTCGTAATATCGGTTGTTTCATCTAACATAACTGCACCAAAGGAGCTTTTTTTATTTCTTGCTTGATCTTTTCTAAAACAATATTGCTTATCGACTGAATCAAATCATTTTGAATATGATTTGATGTACCGCGAAATATCGTGGAGTGTTCCAGATGGTTACTTAAAATTGTATCGTATTTTGCTAATAAATCAACTAAATTGATAAAATTGCCCCTATTAGCAACGCTTCGAGATTCAGTATGACCTCTAAAACTAAGTTCATTTTCGCCGAGAAAACAAACAATATCAATAAGTCTTTTTAACACTTTCTTTCAACTGCTGATCTAATGAATGCCTCAATTCGTGATTTTCCAAATGTTTATTCTTTTAGTACCGCTCCCAAATGAGTTTCACACTTACCATGCCTTTTTGTCACTTTGTGAATGTTGTTTAAATCTGAAAAGCCATTTTTATTCCAAACACCTTTTTCATTTGTGAACAGTACACATGGCCAACAAAACAATTTACACAAATTTTCCCAACCCCTTAACCACTGATTAGCACTGTACACTTCAATATTAAAGTACCTATAGCATGATTTAACTTTCGTTTTTAAGAATTTTAAATCAGGTGTTGGTTTCCCATTTCTAATAAAATCCAGTTTATCTTGAAACGAATATGTTGAAAATTCCCTTTTCAACAAATTGCACACCACACAAACGCAAATAATATTTTCCACAGTGCTAGAACCAGCTTCCAAATTTAATAAGTAATTCTAAATCTGCGTACACGCGCACTAATATTCAACGTTTTAAAAATCACTTGTCGCCGCACCACAGGTTTAGAAACACCAAAAAAGTTTTTACAAATATAGCACAAAAGCTGAGAATAATACTAGGAAGATTAATATTAAGTATAATATTAAAATCGATATTAAAATCGAGATTAAAATCTATAAAATAAAACGTATTACGATGCTATATAGCTCAGATATCAAGATTATGAAGTGGGGATGGGATGCATTTCAATAAGTTACCTACTTACCAGAGACAGTTGTCTCTGCTTACATATATCGAAGTTGCGCGAGTTCGTGTTGGCTGGATTAATCGAGTGCGTCATCGTTACGGTTTTATCGTGCAACATTATATCAGCTGCTGAAAAGCAGGGCCGTATCTATTGAAATTGGGTAAAAGTAAATTTTAATGATTAATATATGTGATAAATAATAATTAGGTTCTATTTATGTGTTTTTTTATAATAATCCCAGGGGAAGCACTGCTTCCCTTGCTTCCATGGACCGACCGCCACTGGTCTATACATTTGACTGTACATTTAATTTTATGCTAAAATTATTAAAAATGACAATTTTATAAGTTATAAATATGGTAATATTTCCTGTTATTTTACTATTATTAACTCTCTTGTAAAACTATGACAAAATTTCTTAAACCTGTACTTGTACTGTAGTTTTCTGAAATTAATAAACATTATTATTATTATTATTATTATTATTACTGTTTAATTTGTTGTAAAATATTGTCAGCAGTCTAAAACCGTGTTTATAACTCACGATATAGTATAAATAAATTCTTTCTCAGTTCTAAAGACAGGAATAAGAATTACTTCTACAGATTCTAAATCTGGATGTTCTATACGCTATTTTGCTTTATATTTATTTGTCCCATTATGCGAGCTCACACATATTTATGCTTCCATCTCTCTAAGAACATTATCACGTTCTGGAAAACGGCAAATGCCCCAAATCTGTGCGCAGTGGTCCATTACCAAACAACTTTGCTAATATGCATGCCATTTCGGCGCAAGCTCTAATGTACAGCGGCTTAAAATTTTAAAACTTCATCACATATCTTGTAGGATGTGGGAAAGTTGGTAAAGTGCTAAGGCATAACAATGTACACCACGGCACTGTCGACATATCTTCCGAAAACTTTGTCTGGCGTGTAAAAAGGGCGGTTCGCCACTCCTTCAGCGAATTCTGGCTGAATTGGACTAGGATATGAGATTTAAAACAGAATTTTAGAAAAGGGGAATTAGTATATACTTCGATTTGAAACAAGCATTTTTTTAATATACACTGAGAAAAATTAAAGTAAAATAATTATAATAATAATAATAATAATAAGTTTATACGTCTTTTTGATTAATACATGATATAAGATATGTCTAACAACTTAATAATTACGATACACAAAGGGCATTAAATTTATTCATAAGTAAAGCTGCAAATCGTTTCTGTGTATCATAGTCGTAGAGTACAGATGTACTTACCGTCGCCGGCATTCACCTTGACCGCGAAACTTTTTCTCCAGCCCAGTCTATTATTAGCTTTCGAGTTGTGTACACGTTAAGTCACTTGGGCGTATTGCATATTGTTTTTGTATTTTTATTTTATTTGTTGTACTGTATTGTTGATATTAATTTAATAATAAAGCATGGCAGACGTACGCAGGGGTATAAAACGGCCATTTGCTGACAAAGTGAATAAATTCATAGGTGAATTCCCGGATTTATTCTATGATGGTGCTAAAATAATTTGTAAAGTGTGCGAGAAAGATTTGATGTGCTGGGATAAGCGTGATTGTGGACTTCACGTAAATAGTGTACACCATAAAAATAAAAAAATGGCGTGCCTTCGACAACACAGTTTATGTTTAATTTACTATTAATGCTGATTACCTGTGATGTTCCGCTGCACATATTCGATAAACAATCATTTTGAGAGTTCTGGAATAAATACAATGCCCAATTGAAGTTACCAAGTCGCACAACGTTATGTAACTATCTACCAACTGTACACGTAGACATGATAAATAAGATGAAATGTGAATTAAAAAATACACGGCTGTGGTTATCTGTTGATGAGACAACAGATTGTAAAAAAATTCTATTTTAAATGTTATAGTACGAGTACTGGACCCTCTTAAACTGACAGTTCCACTGTTACTAGCTAGCAAAAGACTAAGTCAGTGTACTAATGAAACAATTACCAGGGTGGTGCTGGAGACATTTGAAAAATTTGAACTGTCAAAAAGTCAAGTGTTGATGTTTGTGACTGATGACGCCGTGACAATGCGTTCGGTAGGCCGTTCTTTGCAAGAACAAGGTTGTACGTTTATACATGTTACGTGTAAAGTGCATGCTTTACATCTTGTGGCAGAAACTATTTGAAAAGGTTTTCCAGAGGTGGATGCATTAATAGCAAGTACAAAAAAAGTGTTTCTTAAATCTTCTAAACGTCTCCTTGCATTTTATAGCAAGTGTCTCGGTATTCCTGAACCACCACAGCCGATTCTTACACGTTGAGGAACATGGTTGCAGGCAGCTTTCTATTGTGCTGAATATTTCCAACAAATAAAAGCTGTGATACTACAATTCAATCCAGATGAGGCTGCGGCTATTGAAACAGCTTTAAAAAAATATTGCGAAGAACTATAAACCATTACATGAAAGCATAAAAAAAATTAGAAAACAGTGCGTTGTCGTTAGCGGAGTCACTGCAAATAGTGGACGAAGTAAATCTACTGCTACACGCTATAGGTGACGCATCAAATGAGCGCGTTAAAGAAAAGTTCGCAAGTGTGTTAAATAAAGACACCGGTTTTACCAAATTAAGACAAATATGTGATGGTGCAGCGCCAGATCCGTTAAGTGCGTTCAAAGACTATTTCAGTAGATGTCGAACGGTCGTTTTCAAAATATAAGAATATATTTTCACCAAAGCGAACATCACCTATGGAGACAACCATAGAAACATACCTGATGCTACAAAATGGCTACACATCTTCTCCAGTTTCTCATAAGCAAGCTAGTTCATCAAGCTAGTTAAGAGGGTAAGTTTTACATACATTGTTATAAATTGTAACTGTTTATTGTTTCTCGTATTAGTTAATTTCGCGTACGCCACTGTCCCACGGAACATTTTTGACAGCCCTATTCATAAGTAATACCACAAGAGGTTTCAATTTTATTAGCTAAATTTTTACATACACGAAAACTTTGTTGGAATGATAATGTAACAAAAGAACACCGTAAAAAATATAAGACAGTAGGCAGAGTGTTTTTCGCAGTCTGTTTGAGTTATATCGTCAAAATGACAACATGGTTTAAGTGCAAATAAAAATTTGTCCTATTCAAAATAGAAACATCGAATGGTATTTGCTATGGCAATTCCTCGAGTGTGTAATATAGTTGGTTAAAATGACGTACTCAAGCTTCAATGTACATTTCAGCGCGTTGACATAACGTCCTATCCATTCAAGGATTCGGAACATCTATTTCGTAAATGATACGCTTTAGGTGACCCCACAAGAAAAATCCAAGAGGAACAAATTAGGGAGACTTTGTAGGCAATGAAACGGAACCTCCCTTTCCAATCCATCTAAAAAGGGTAGTATTATCTAAACGAGTTTTGCTTGGAAGGCTGGCATGACCTGGTACTCCATCGTGGTTGAACCATATTTGATTTCGTATTGTATCGGTAATATGTTCCAGAACTATCAGTATATTATTATCTTCCAAAAGTGAACTGTAAATTTCAACGTCCAGGTAGAACATACGGACCAATCAGTTCACAATACCACATCAAATATTTAAAAAAAAATCGAGGCTGATTAGCAATCACTTTTATTAAAACGAATGAAATCTCATTTACCCAGTAATGCATACTATGGGAATCCATTATGCTATCACGTGAAATACAAGCTTCATCAGTAAACAGTATATTATTAATAAAAAGAGGATTTTCCACGCATATATCCACTGACAAAATTGCAGACCTTGTGAGAAATCAGCCGGGTCAAGGCTTGAAGTTTTTGAAAATGGTGTGATTTCAACTGCGTACTCATATTGTTTTCCAAACTATCATTTGATTTACTTCATGCTGTTGTGCAATAATTTTTACTGATACTGGTAGTTGGATCTCTTCCTACTGCTTCATGAATTCTTTTTCGACATTTTTCTCGATTTTTTTTACATGCCCATGACTCTTAGACTGAAACTGACCAGTTTCTCTTACACACCACCTAGTGCTTCAAAAGTTTTCTGATCCAGAATACCTCTCAGGGAAATGTACCTGTTAAAGTCTCTTCACTTCAGCTGCGTTACAACGACTACGACATTAGGTATATACCTGCATATTCGGGATTTGCAAAGATAACCAACGTTAGAATTTCGTGATACTTTAAATAATATTGTGACAAAAGCCCACTAGATTGGAATTTTGGAAAAACAAAATAACAATACAGAAAGGAAACTTTAAGAATCCGTTATTATTTTATTGAAGCATGATAAATGTGTATCTAATTATTCTGTAGATTTGTGTAATGATTGGATAACAATCCTTAGAGTCGGGTTAAGTAAAAACATCAAATTCACTCACATGTCTTTAAGGAATTTATGGAAATGCAGGGTGTCTCGCAAAAAACGCCGCAAGTCAACTCCGTTATTTCTTATCCGATTTAAAAAACAAAATTAATAGTTCTACAATTACTACAAACTGGAACTATTTTTTTTTTTCAACATCAACCATAATGTCAGGCGATAGTCAACTTTTTTTTTTAAATGAAAGGCTATGTATATTTTTACTTAGTCTCATAGAGGTTTTTTTTTGAATTCAACGATCTTTGTCGCTTTGTTGATTTCATTGTTTTCCTTGGCACACTTGGTAATACAAGATTAATGTAGAAGCTCAAACAAATGACATTTTGCGTCGGTTTGTTGATTTGATTGTTTTCCAGGGCACATTTGCTAATTTTATTAGAAGCCCAAATTAATATTGGTAAATATTTATTTACTTTTTTCCAACTAACATTGTACGAAATTCAAGTTGTGATACATCGTTGAATCCAAAAAAAAATCTCCATCAGAGTAAGTAAAAAAATACATAGCCTTTCATTTAAAAAAAAAGTTGACACAGTTAATGTTGAAAAAAACAAAATTAGTGCCAGTTTATAGTATATGTAGAACCATTAATTTTTCCTATTTGTTCTTTAAAATCGGACCAGAAATAATGGAGTTATGATTTCCGGCGTTTTTTTGCGAGACACCCTGAATATAAACAGAAAATTGTTGTGTTTGGCATTGATACAAAAATCAGATACTGCCACTTGTTACAATCAGCTTGGAAATTGCACCGACTAAGCGAGTTAAATAACAAAATAATCCAAGACAATAAGTTCCATATTTAATGAAAAATTAAATTAGTAAAAGATTTTACTGGGTCTTCACCATTTATCTCTTAAAATAAATTAAAGGAGTGAAACTACGAACTATACATTACATGCTGATTGAATAACTGATTACTGAAAATCACGCCGCTAGATGGTGTTCCTTTTATGTCGCCAACGGAAGTTTGCCCCATATAACTTGACTGCTTGTTGTTGTCAGATGCCTCCACCTGTTCCGGTCTAATGAAGGCTAATAGCCAAAAATCGTTTTGGGGATGATATTTGTATCTGCTCAGACGGGAGTCCCCCAGCGTGGATATTTCTCGTGATGGTAGCTTCTCGCAATTATTGCCTCACATGTCTCTAATCGATTACTAAAAATATGTAACGGTAATTTTAGCCATGGAGTAAAATCGACTGATACATTAATTTGTTGATGAAGAAATGCAAATGAAAATATTTTGTATCTTTTAGATAAATTTATCTATCAGCTATTTATAAAAAACATATCTAAAACTGAAGAAATTAGCTATTAGACACTAGACAGTCAGCTTCGCATGGGCCATACCAAATAATAGGGAACTTGCACATTTTTTTTACTTCATAAAAATGTTCTACAATACTAAAAAATAAGATATGCAAAATATGACGCCTTAATTCCCAATAATAAATTTGTTATAAATTATTAAAGTTTCGTGCGCGAGCGAACCGTTTCAAACAGGTTCAAAAGCGCGGGAGTAGTCGTGACATCACACCATACAATTTACAAACGACGACGGAGATCCCAGCACTCGACCGCTTGATTTCAGATAAATTTTAAGTGTATACTTAAAATGGAAACAAAAACTCCTTATTTTAAATATTGCATTGTACCGTTGTGTAAGAATACTACAATGAAAGTGCCAGATAAAGTATTTATAATATTGCCAGAAGATAAGATTCGTCGATCAAAATGGCAAAAAGCGTGTAGAAGAAATGAAAAAGACATTTCACAGAGCAGTAGGTCTCTACATGTGTATGATCATTTTAATGTAAGTAAGTACATTATTAAATAGTATATGTCTATCTACAGTTTTTCGCAGGCGGGCAACAAAATATTCCGAATTCCGAATTATTGAATCTTAATTAGGGTAGGATTAAAGAAAGAATGTGTATACAATGTTAGAAAATAAGATTGGTAGATACAGCTATTTATTATTATACTCTTCGCAAATACGATTACGAAGAGTATATTGCATTTGATCGGGACATTTCTAAAATCGTTAAAATCGCTCGCAGAGAAAAAATTATTTCGTTCGTCATCGAATTCTGAACAACTTTCAAAATGTCCGTCTGTTCATCTGTCCGTCCGTCCGTCCGTCCGTCACGTTTCTTGTAAGCACGATAACTAAAGAAAGAAAAATCCTATCGAATTGAAATTTGGGCTATAAGTTAGTGTTAGCTAGAAGAAGAAATCCATTGTTTTTGAAAAAAATCAAATAGTAAATAAAAAAGTTATAGGACATTTTATTTAAAAATATGAATCTACCGAGGGTTGCAATTTTCAATGTGCTACTAAAATTGAAGTAATTTTCTATAGACATCAAAATGCTGTAAAATATACTACCACAAATTTCGCCTACGCAGTCGGCATCATCGGGAGATGAAAAAAGTTGAAAATTAAATATGTGATCAATATATTAGGTATTGTAAGAATGAATCTTAGTTTATACTATAAAATATACTGCCACGCGTTTCGCCAATACAGTCGGCACCATCGGGAGAGAAAATTAAATATGTAGTCAATACATTAGGTATTGTAAGAATGAAGTTTATAAAACAAACACAAGATTCTTTTCAAAAAACTGCGAAGAGTATCCTACAGAATGTTCAACAATTATATAAAAGTTCAATAACACTACTGTCTGCGAAGAGTAAAATGGTTACCTCTGGTATATATAGTATATTGCAAATACCTTTCCATTGCCTTTTAATTTATTCTATTCAAATCTTACATTTATCTATTATGTGAATGATAACACGACACAATCACTTATTTCCCTTGCCCCAAAACATAGTACGAAAATACCTACGATAGGTAATTATACATTTGCGCAACATTTCCTTTGCAGCAAATGTCTTCTATAGAGACACTTTACCCGTGTGTACAAAAAAAAACACGAAAAATATAGAAGTGGCTGTTGTAAAGAATTACCCTAAATTCTTTCAAACATAAGACTAAGTCTGCTAAAAATGCTTAGTTGCGACTAAGCATTTGGTAGTTATTTCATTTTATTCCGTGATCAAGTCATAACTATTTTATGTTTATAAATTATTACTAAAAGCTAAAAAAATATATACTTCTCTGTCTTGACCCCGCGGACCTTTCCAAGGGAAAAACTTTCACTATTTTGTATAAAAGATGCCACCATAAACATATTCACTTTAGGCAAATTATCAGATTGGCCCTTTGAAAAACCTTGTTCAGTCATTTTAAAATATCTGTACAACTACAATAAGCGGTACTATAAAACACAATTATATATTTATATCAGAACAGTCACTAACAAATCAACCACAGTCTAATAACACCATATTGTACATATGTTTATATAGAATGTCATACTTTGTTAATTTGTTTGTATTATTATTTTTAAGTATTTTATTTTTAGTTTTCTTTTTTCTGTATATATGTATATATTAATATAAATCTTACTCTGTACCCCATACAAGTCGTAAATAATCTACTTAATTGTGAATAAAGATTTTAAATTGGAGTTGGAATTGGTAAACATCTGACTGTGTTGCTTCCCGGCGCGACGACTACCGAATATTGTATGGTGTGACGTCACAGTCAATAGTAGCTCGTTTCGGGCCACTTCAATTTTATCGCTGTTTAGATCCTTCATACTGATCGCGTGGAATTAGAAATCTTATTTTTTTGTGAAGTACACGTTTTATTACAACGTTACGCTATGTTTTTTAGTATTATTTTTATTTTTAAAATTATAGGCAAGTTCCCTATTCAGTTTTGTATTCAACATTAGCGAAAAAATGGTGAGAATTAAAGGCAAAATTCTACTTGCAAAATAAGCGACTAATAAATGTCAGAATGTCGGAGGGAGAAACAATACAAATTACCATCCAAAACAGTCACCTTTCAAAACCTGGAATTCCGCAATATTTATAACTTCTAACAAAAACGCGCCCCCTCCTCTCCCCCACGCTAAGATACCGTCAACATATCTGAGCGCACTCGGCGAACACAGCGAAAGCGTGCGGGTTGGGAGAGGACCAACCCTTTCTAAATAGTTTCGGCTGTATCATTTGATGTAATTAGAAAATCTGGCCACCACAGAGCCCGGATTGTTTTAGCTGGGGCTGATTCAGGCCCAGAGGCATGCAAGGGAGGTCTCTGGGCCGCATACCAGTTTAATACACCGTACACGGTTGTCTACAGATTTGATTACGGGTGCGGGCGATGCAGCGGCGTGGTTTGCAGACGTAAGAATTTAAATTTAGAGGGTACCGCAATTAACAACAGCACATTGTTCGGTTCATTTTAAACTGTAAACTCGTTTTCCGTTTTATTTACCCACATATTTACAAAGTAAATGGAATAGTTTTTAATGTAATATGAAAGTGTAAATAAATGCAGGTATTTCTCATTACAAGATACAGTAAATAATGGCAATAAGTGCTATTGAAATAATATTTACATGACAAATGACAAACTCGCGTACCGGGGGGCATCTTTTAGAGTTCTTTAACTCATTTTATACATTGTAAATGAGACTTAAAGACTGTTCTAATGATAATGAGGAATTTTCTAATCGTCGAATACCGTCCAGCACCACGGTATAAACAAACTACAACAACTTTTAGGTAATCAAAAATTGAAACAAACGAAAAGTCGGAGATTTACGAAATTAGCTGTATGGACTGTAATCGAAAATATGTTGGACAGACTAGAAGATCAATGCAAACTTGATTCAAAGAGCATATGGTCCATCTCAAATATGGTAGAACAGATAAACTAGTGTTGCCAAACATGTGCTTGAAAACAACCATAAAATAGATATTAGCAATTTAAGATTAATTAGGAATGTAACAAAAACAGACAGCTGGATGCATTTGAAAGCTTGTAAATCAAAATGTAAAAATAGTATGAATAGCGACAGAGGGCCTATCCCAAATAGCCTACTTAATGGTTAGTGGGTCACGGTTCACTGTGAACCGTGACGCGATCGTTTAGGTATAAATAATAATATACGTTTTTATTAATGAAATAGTAGATTGCATTGCATTAGGGGCGGAAGTTTGTAAATCAATGACTACACTCTTCCACTTAACTCCTACCTTTTAGAATTTTACAATATGTTATGTATTTACAAATTTCTTATAATTTCTTATAATAACATAAACATATGTATATACATATTAGACCAGTCAAATTAAGCAAAAATCAGGCCCATTTTCACGATAATTTCCAACCATTCCCGACCAATACCATTCGATTCAGTTTTTTTTGAATTCTCATGGTCAATTTTGCCGTAAGTTATATGAGCAAGAATTTAATTTATAAACAATTAAAGTTGTGAAAATGATGAAAATCGATGTTTCAAAATATTCAACTTCAAACGCTGCGAAAACGCCAACAGATAGAGAAAAATTGCTCAGAACATTTTTTATAGAGCGTTAAATTCCCTTCAAAAAAGTCCACGACGGCATATCTCTATGATGAATAGTTAAGGCGTTACAATGAATTAAATGTTTATTATTTTTCTACTGCGTACTGGTCAGCTGTATACGCAACGCGCATGCGCGACTAACGGGCCCATTTCTCACGTAATGGCTGCCTGCGCAGACCATTTCAAAGTGGACTGGCTTCAAATCAATCAATTTTTTTTCTTTCAACAGTTTAAATTATAGATATATATATTTTTTTTAATAAAAACATATTTTAATAAAAACTTATTTATTTAGGGAGAAGGTAGTCTAGTTTGGAACACCTGCTTCTCAAGAATGCTAGGAGCGTATATGTAGATACCCTCGGGCACAGGGCACTATAGTACTTGGTATTATAACTTAATAATAATTTTCCAGGTCTTTGAGTATGCATAAAAGTATATAATAATTATATCTAGACCAAAGTGATAAATACATTTGTTAACGTTGTAAAAATAAGAAAATTATGAAAGATTTACAGCAAGTCTACTTTAAAACGTTCTGCGCAGACGGCCATTATGCGGCGTACGAGTCTGTTGATCGCGCATGCGCGTTACTTGTACAGCTGACTGACATACAGCAGAAAAATAATAAATATTTAACTCATTGTAATGCCTTAACTATTCATCGTAGAGATATGCCGTCGCGGACTTTTTTTGAAGGGAATTTAACGCTCTATAAAAAAACGTTCTGAGCAATTTTTCTCTATCTGTTGCTGTTTTCGCAGCGTTTGAAGTTGAATATTCAGAAACATCGATTTTCATCATTTTCACAACTTTATTTGTTTATAAATTAAATTCTTGCTCATATAACGTACGGCAAAATTGACCATGAGAATTCAAAAAACATACTGAATCGAATGGTATTGGTCGGGAATGGTTGGAAATTATCGTTTTGAAAAACCCTTAATTTGACTGGTCTATATATACAGTAATGTCCAGTATGAACATGATCCATCCAAATACCTAAATCAGTTTTAAGATATAATATAATAAAAGAATCAAACTTGTTTTATTCTTACTTTGAAATTTTTTTTAATGTTTGAAAATTCACAAAATATATGCCACAATTATATAAGATTTATTCAGGGAAACGAGTTACACAAAGTACAACCTTTTAGCCTGTCTTATAACTTGATTATAGATTTTTTTTGTATCTTTTATAGTACTCAGAGAGGATAATTCCATTTTTTTTGTAGGATGAAAAGTTCTTTTAAGCGAATTGAGGATATTTTGATGCCTGCAGTTATCCAATTATTATTATTATCATAGTCGAGGTTTTTGTTGACAAAATTAAAACACAGTTCATAATGGTTGTACAGTTAGTCATGAAATGCTATATACTTATTTTCGATTGCTTCACTATTGTAAATATTACTCCACGTTTCCATGAATTTTATAATATTGTTTTTAGAAAATGATCTAAATCTGTATGTGTTTATAATTTTTGGGACATTCACATCAATAATAATTTTCTGACCAGAGTGATTGGATAATCCGATTTTTAATATATTTTTGTATATAATTTTATCATTAAAATTTGTGAGTATATAGTCTATTGCTGAAATTGAATTGTTTATAATTCGAGTAGGTTCTTCAAACACAGAATAAATACAATATGAATTGATAAGATCAATAAGGTATAAAGTATCTCTATTTTACATAAAAAATCAATATTGAAATCGCCACAAATAATAGGGAACTTGCACATTTTTTTTTTACTTCATAAAAATGTTCTACAATACTAAAAAATAAGATATGCAAAATATGACGCCTTAATTCCCAATAATAAATTTGTTATAAATTATAAGTTTCGCGTGCGAGCGAACCGTTTCAAACAGGTTCAAAAGCGCGGGAGTAGTCGTGACATCACACCATACAATTTACAAGCGACGACGGAGATCCCAGCACTCGACCGCTTGATTTCAGATAAATTTTAAGTGTATACTTAAAATGGAAACAAAAAACTCCTTATTTTAAATATTGCATTGTACCGTTGTGTAAGAATACTACAGTAAAAGTGCCAGATAAAATATTTATAATGTTGCCAGAAGATAAGATTCGTCGATCAAAATGGTTAAAAGCGTGTAGAAGAAATGAAAAAGACATTTCACACAGCAGTAGGTCTCTACATGTGTGTAAAGATCATTTTAATGTAAGTAAGTACATTATTAAATACTATACTATAAATACTATATGTCTATCTACTAGTTTTTCGCAGGCGGGCAATAAAATATTCCGAATTCCGAATTATTGAATTTTAATTAGGGTAGGATTAAAGAAAGAATGTGTATACAATGTTAGAAAATAAGATTAGTAGATAGAATGTAATTTAGTGATACTAAGTAAAGGTAATTTCCTGGTGGGAAAGTAAACAGCTATTTATTATTATACTCTTCGCAAATACGATTACGAAGAGTATATTGCATTTGATCGGGACATTTCTAAAATCGTTAATATCGCTCGCAGAGAAAAAAGCATTTCGGTCGTCATCGAATTCTGAACAACTTTCAAAATGTCCGTCTGTTCATCTGTCCGTCCGTCTGTCCGTCCGTCACTTGTAAGCACGATAACTAAAGAAAGAAAAGTCCGATCGAATTGAAATTTGGGCTATAAGTTAGTGTTAGCTAGAGGAAGAAATCCATTGTTTTTGAAAAAAATCAAATAGTAAATAAAAGAGTTATAGGACATTCTATTTAAAAATATGAATCTACAGAGGGTTGCAATTTTCAATGTGCTACTAAAATTGAAGTAATTTTCTATAGACACCAAAACGCTGTACTACCACAAATTTCGCCTACGCAGTCGGCATCATCGAGAGATGAAAAAAAAATGAAAATTAATGTGATCAATATATTAGGTATTGTAAGAATAAATCTTAGTTTATACTATAAAATATACTGCCACGCGTTTCGCCAATACAGTCGGCACCATCGGGAGAGAAAATTAAATATGTAGTCAATACATTAGGTATTGTAAGAATGAAGTTTATAAGACAAACACAAGATTCTTTTCAAAAAACTGCGAAGAGTATCCTACACTCTAGTATATATAGTATATTGCAAATGCCTTTTCCTTGCCCTTTAATTTATTCTATTCAAATCTTACATTTATCTATTATGTGAATGATAACACGACACAATCACTTATTTCCCTTGCCCCAAAACATAGTACGAAAATACCTACGATAGGTAATTATACATTTGCGCAACATTTCCTTTGCAGCAAATGTCTTCTATAGAGACACTTTACGCGTATGTACAAAAAAAAAAACACGAAAAATATAGAAGTGGCTGTTGTAAAGAATTACCCTAAATTCTTTCAAACATAAGACTAAGTCTGCTAAAAATGCTTAGTTGCGACTAAGCATTTTGTAGTTATTTCTTTTTATTCCGTGATCAAGTCATAACTATTTTATGTTTATAAATTATTACTAAAAGCTAAAAAAATACATACTTCTCTGCCTTGACCCTGCGGACCTCTCCAAAGGAAAAACTTTCACTATTTTGTATAAAAGATGCCACCATAAACATATCCACTTTAGGCAAATTATCAGATTCGCCCTTTGAAAAACCTTGATCAGTCATTTTAAAATATCTGTACAACTACAATAAGCGGTACTATAAAACACAATTATATATTTATATCAGAACAGTCACTAACAAATCAACCACAGTCTAATAACACAATATTGTACATATGTTTATATAGAATGTCATTGTTAATTTGTTTGTATTATTATTTATAAGTATTTTATGAATGAATTGATTTTTAGTTTTCTTTTTTCTGTATATATGTATATATTAATATAAATCTTACTCTGTACCCCATACAAGTTGTAAATAATCTACTTAATTGTGAATAAAGATTTTAAATTGGAATTGGAATTGGTAAACATCTGATTGTGTTGCTTCCCGGCGCGACGACTACCGAATATTGTATGGTGTGACGTCACAGTCAATAGTAGCTCGTTTCGGGCCACTTCAATTTTATCGCTGTTTAGATCCTTCATACTGATCGTGTGGAATTAGAAATCTTATTTTTTTGTGAAGTACACGTTTTATTACAACGTTACGCTATGTTTTTTTAGTATTATTTTTATTTTTTAAAATTATAGGCAAGTTCCCTATTGTTTGAGAAATATGATATTTGCTAAAAAATGACGTTTAGAGTTTCCTCTAATTTAGACACTAAATGTAATTGAAAGAACAACTCCATATACTACAATAAAAAATTCACAATTTTTGCAATATTGATACATAATTGTATCTATCTATCGTTAATCTACAGATTTGGATACAATTTGACTCGTTACAAAATTACATAAAACAAAAATTTGTCGCTTTAATATAGTCAACTTAATAATCTATAGTTCAGACGTTCGACTGTAGAAATTATATTTTTGTTAGTGTTTTCGAAAAAAAACCTCTGAGGCGTCGGGTTTTGATCGCCCGGTACGCTACTGACTAATGTCTAATGCCATTATGATTACACTATCTAGAAGACTGACATGTATTTGTTTATGTTTCTCTCCGTGAGATGTTCCAGATCCTTTGTACAACGTACGTGATTTCTACAGAGACAATTGAATTACCGAAAATTATCTTAGTTCTATCTATTGATATTCAACGTAGATAGGGTTAATTTGTTTTTTAAGTGGTTAGAAATTAGTCTATATTAGGTAGTTAGGAACAGACTCGGCGGCGTATCCTTCTGCCGTCTCTTTTAACATATCCTTAACAAAATTAACACTGACTGGAGCGCGGATACTGAACCCAACTTCAAAAATTAAAAGAGTATATAAAAGTGAGAGCGCAAAATGAATTTAAAGTACCTGCTTCATAAAGCTGTTCAAACTTTTCACCATTTGTATGTTAATTGCCATAATTATATCTACTAGGTGGAATAACAAAACATTTTCGTTGCAGTTGCACAAAACATTTGTCAGAGGTCATGGAAAAATCACTACATAGAGCGCGTTACTAAAATAAAACATACATGTGATAAAATTCTTACATTCTGAAAATCTCTGCGATGAAAACAATATCAATAGTTTCTTTACTGATTCTATACCACGTAATAGCATTCAAAATTATCGATCACTATTTGAGTATAACCGCTATTGACATAGCAGCTTCGAATTACAATATGCCTCAGGCATATCTCAGGCAAAATTTTACAATTAAGCCTACCATACATAGCGGAACCTCTAACACATATAAAAAAAAATTTTCATTCGAAACCGGAACAGTCCTCTTAATCTGGAAACAGGTATTAGTTGAACCAATACCTAAAAATAGCAGGATAAGCACCATCTCGGAACATATTAGTTTACTTTCAGTTCGCTCAAAAATAGCGGAGTCCCTTATCCATCGTCAACTAGTGCTAGACCATAATGTAATTACCAAATTACAGTCGGGTTTTCGAAAGAATCACGGAACATTCACAACTTTGATCACTATTCTCAATGGTGTTTTGACGTCTATTAATTCTGATAAGGTAACTTCCTTGACCTTATTAGATATGTCAAAAGCTCCTTAAACACCGAACTGCTAATACAAAAACTAAAATTCTACGGGATAGAGAATAATATCTTAATGTGGCTCACGTCTTACGTACTAAATTGTTTTCAATATACTTGTCTTGACACCACAAATGGAAGAAGACTCTCCGACAAACGCTTGTTACTCTGAGGAGTGCCCCAAGGCTCGATTTTGGGGCCCTAACGTCTACACCGCAGACTAGCCCCAAGTCACGAAATATTATTTCTTGCATATCTACGCTGATATATACAACTTTACTTTGCTTTTGATGTGATGAAGTCTGAGGAAGCCCTAACCAGAATTAATCATGATTTGAATGAAATAAACAATTGGACCCTTCAGAATTCACTCCTATTAAATCCAAATAAAAGTATAAATATAGTCTTTGGCACTGCAAATAAATTAAGAGAACTCACTTTCTCAATAAATGTTCTGATATATATATGGCATTCCATTTAAAAAATTGTTAGTAGACCCTGTAGAATCGTATTGGCGTCCCCTGTATATTCAAAAATAATTTTCGGTTATTGTCTTGGTTTCTTATTTTTTAAATCAAGTTTCTAGCTATCTTAGAACCCGACATATCTAAGTCGGACGCACTATTGCCCCACCCTGTAAATGAATAAAATGCAAAACAAAGTTTTTTTTTTAACACGCTTTTATTAGCTTCACCTGTATGTTTGTTTGTGAGTTTGTTTGTAACCGACTCTTTGGACTCGATTTTGACCCACTTTAAACGGACAGATTTAATTGAAACTTTGTACACTTACGAAGAACCGGTAACAATACAATAATTTGATAAGTTTATAGCATTATCCTGATCAGGATCGCTAGTCCTTTCCTCACGTATCCTCTGCGTGAGAGCAAGAGGCTTAATATTGTAAGTATATTCCGTGATTCTCAGTTCGGTCGTTGGCCAAGCGGGCAAGTCTTAGTCGACGCGAAACGACGGACTCCTCGGGCGTGAGTTCAAATCCCATGGCTGAAATAAAAAAATATTTTTTTTTTCAGAAATATCTGTTGGATCGTAATATGTTATAATATCAGCATCAATAAGCAATATAAATATAGTTTAAAAAAACTACAAAACACGCTTTCATAGCACATCAAACAAAAAGTGAAAAATAAATATAGTTTAAAAAAACTAAAAAACACGCTTTTAAAGCACATCAAACTAAAAAGTGAAAAATAATTATTAATATAAACTGAAAACAATAATGAACGAAAAATACTAGTATTATTGTGAAAAAAGCGTGGGTTGCTCGATATACGAAAAATATGGCACAAAGCGCCCTATGCTTTTTTTCACAATAATACTAATATTTTTCGTTCATTATTGTTTTCAGTTTATATTAATAATTATTTTTCACTTTTTAGTTTGATGTGCTTTAAAAGCGTGTTATTTAGTTTTTTTAAACTATATTTATTAAGAAGAATTAGCAACTATTTAAACATGTCTACAAAAAATCTTCCTTTATAAAAGTAATCCACATATTGATTTTTGCTCAACAATATTATTTAAGATTCTTATTATCATTATTATTACAAACAAAATATAAATAGCAGTTAGTAATCCTATACTCTTAAATAAAAGTTAAGTTTATTGGCTACCGTATTTATATCTCGATATGTTTTGCTGAAATTGCTGGTAGGTAATACTAAAACTCCCTTTTAGTTAAAGGTTCCTTTAAAATGTTGATAATACCGAGGGTTAGTTATTCATTTACTTAAAATCGGCAACAGAATGTACAGAAAATTAAATTTTGCTTCATAACTTTAAAAAGAAGCCAAAAATCAAAATTTTACAAGAGTAAAATATGTTTGGTAAGAGAGCAGCAGTTTCAGTTAACTTACTAATAATAATCAGTGGCATAGTTACAAAAATATTGCGTGGGTAAAAGTGATCTATGGTACAGAAAAAACAATTACCCAGTACGTCTAACTTGATAATTTCAGACCGAAATACCGCTCTGACATACTGAACATTTGTAGCATATTTGAAGTTGACGTTGTCCTTTGTTTGGGAGTTAAGTAACAAAAACTCTTAAAAAAATTGAAAGTTTAACACCCTGTATCTTATTAATAATAATAATAAGTAATTTATTTCCTACAGGTTAAAGCACCCAATTATAGGAAAAGCTTAAAACTAAGTATACTGTGATATAAAATGCACAAATTTGCAATACACATAATCGTTAACATTACATTAAGAGTTTACAAGAAAACTCATACATAAAAGTAAAATATATTATAGTGTTATGAAATAATCTAATTTAATAAGCACAGTTTTCTTCATATATATGAGTTATTTTAGCTAAACTATCAAAGTTGACATCACATAAAGATGAAATGGTGTTAAAAGTTTTACACATATTAAAGATTGGTGACTTTATCATAAGGTTTGTACGAGGAGCATCGCAGTAAAAAAAGTTGTTTTGACGGGATTCTAATCTGGGGACTGATAGGTTTAGTTTACTTAAAAGAAATGAACAATCAACATTGTGACTAATTAATTTATAAAGAAAGGATAAAACGACAACATCTCTTCTGAATCTGAGAGATTTAAGGTCAAACATATTAAGCAGTATATTGTTGTCTGTACCTCGGGGAGGATAAGATCCATTACATTTGAAAAACATAAATTTCAGACATTTGCGTTGAACTGATTCAATGCGTGACAATGAATTTTGATATATGGGAAACCAAATAATACAGCCATACTCCAATTTACTTCTTATAAATGATATGTATAACAGTTTCAGGGTGTCAATATTCACAAAACCGCCCCAATTTCTTACTAAAAAACCTAAGGCTCCAGATGCCGATTTGACCATTTCATCGATATGATTGTTGAAAGTAAGTTTTGGGTCAAGAATAATTCCCAGATCCTTATAATTCACACAACGATCTAAAATGTTATTATCTATTTTATATTGAAAGGTAACTGTAGTGTCCTTCCTAGTATATGACAACCTTACATTTGCCAATATTTAACTTTAGAGAATTGACCGAGCATCAGCTAGAAATTTTATTAACTTCATTTTGCAGTAAGATACAATCCTCTATAGAACTTATCTCTAGGAAAATTTTGAGATCATCAGCAAATAGTAGGTGGTGAGAATTAATGTTAGCTGTTAGGTCGTTAATAAAAATAAGAAATAAAAGGGGTCCTAAATTTGATTCCTGCGGAACTCCCGATACTGCTGTATATGATTGAGAACGATAGCCTCCATATTCAACAAATTGATGTCTCCCAATTAAATAGGACTCAAATAAACAAATTAATGAGAAACCAATTCCTCTCAGCTTTGATAGTAATAAAAAGTGATCTATTTGATCAAATGCCTTCTGTATGTCTGTGTATATAACATCAACTTGACCTTGTGAATCTAAGGATTCTGATATATCGAGATATCGAGGCTAGATTGGTAATTGTAGATCTTTTCTTCATGAAACCATGTTGAGAAGGCGATATTGTATTTCTAATAGACCAGTAAATGTATTCATACAGAATAATCTCTAATAATTTGCCAAAGTTACATAATATTGCTATTGGTCTATAATTATTTAAATAAGAAGAATCACCGGATTTGAGTATGGGACATATTTTTGCAATTTTCCATATATCTGGATATTTACAAGTAGTTAACGAGAGATTAAATAACAAAAGCAAGGGCTGAACAAACGCTGTAGCACAATCTTTGATTAAAAAACTAGGAACTTTATCAACGCCGGCTGTCATTTTGTTTTTTAGTTTTTTTATGCCTTTAAGTATATCGTCCTCCGTTATATATTGCAAATTAATAAGATTGTTGTTTAACAATATATTCTCTTTATTATTGTTGGGGTTTGAATTGATATAAACGTCCGAAAAATAGTTTGAAAAACCGTCAACGATGGATTGAGGAGTTTCGTAAGCTTTGTCATTGTAGTGGAGAATTCCAGGTATTCTTGATTTACCTCTTTTAACATTAAGAAATGACCAAAGCTTTGATGGATCTTCTCCAATTGCGTTCTCAATGCTATGAACATAATCTTTATATGCAACGTTAATTTGAGTTTTTATTAGGGAACTGAGTGACCTAAATTCGTTTAAGTAGTTTATAGTTTTGAATTTTTTATAATTTTTGCGCGCCAGTTCTTTTTTTGCTAATGTTATTTTTAATCTCCCGGTTAAACCACGGTGGATAAATCCGTTTCGTATCGTTGCTCACTGGTACACATTCATCAAATACACTATTTAAGGTGTTATAAAAGCTATTGACGGCATCATCAACATTTGTAAAATCCTTTAAAAAAGACCAATCGGTATGTAGCAACATGTTATACAATAACGGAAAGTTAGCTCGTCGAAAGTT
This sequence comes from Rhamnusium bicolor, assembly GCA_029963845.1. NCBI lineage: Eukaryota > Metazoa > Arthropoda > Insecta > Coleoptera > Cerambycidae > Rhamnusium > Rhamnusium bicolor. The sequence goes on along the minus strand of JANEYF010004793.1, from coordinate 986,052 downwards.
ATATCTAATATTTGTGTTACAGTATACAAAATTTTTTTGGTTACCCGTGATTATTTTAAAATCGATAATAAGGGCAGGATGATAGTTATCTTCTTTTGTTAAAGGGGCATAACGGCATATTTAAAAAATTATTTTCATATTATTTTGACGAGTTTTATATTAAAGTTATGCTGGTTAAAACTGATTCACCCTGTATATATTCTTTAATTAAAAATGTAATCTCCCCATCTAGCTCACTATGAGACAATATGTATCCAAATAATTACAACAAAATGGTTTCATAAATATTCAAGACTGATCAATTGTGTATGAATATTTATAATGCGTATCTCGCCGAAATTGAAAGCGAATCGTAGAAATTCTCTTACTTTGAAAGTTATTCTCCAGGTACACACTGTAGCGTAATCTAAGAATATCTTAGCAGGCGAAAATCAAATGAGCAGGGATAGGGAAATCAAAGTGACAAGGCTATAGGCTTCAAAGATAGTTGGCCCAGCCTAATTAAACATCAAATAGCAGTCAGTCTAGTCTCAGGTGTGATGATTTTTTTGCAAAAGGAGCAAAAATTATAGTCATATAAAAAATATTTCAGAATCTGTAATAGTTTTCTGGGAAAACTTTATGTTTGGTGGCAGAGATTAAATCTGTATTTAAAACATAATTTGGCAATGCTGTAATTAATTTAAGTTACAAAGTGTTTCTGTTTTAATAAGCATGACTTCACCGGCATATAAAGAAGGTCATTTTAAACAAAATATTCTCAATGAATAACTTTTCAAATATCTTCGTTTTCGAGATACAGGGTGTTGAAGTTTCTAAAGAAAAATTGTTTGTTCCGATTATCTTGTGAATGGAAAGGAAAAATAATTTTTTGCGTGGAAGAAATATTTCTTATATTGCTTTCTATAAATGTGTCAATTTTCACGTTGATAAATTCACCAGTGGCGTAATTACTACTATTTTCTTAAAAAACAATGACACGCCGATGTCTCAAAGGCAATATTTAACTGGCCAAGACATAAATCAAATAGCTGGTTTCTAAATTAAAAAAATGTTCACAGTGAGACCCATTTTCTTAAATACAAACTCGGCATCGCTATATAATGGACGCCCGAACTCTTAATAAATTGATTTCGTCGTATTTCATTACGGGCGATTTATATTCTGTCAATTCACTTCCCTGCTGCCAACTGGGGTAGAATAAACTTTATCTTTTATAAAACCCCAAGCAAAAAAATCTAGAGCAGTGAGATCTGGAGAACGGGGCGGTCAGGAAACTGGTCCGCAACGTCCGATCCATCGATTCCGATAAGTTGTATTAAGCCATTCTCAATCTATTCGTCCGTAATGAGCCGGATAACCGTCAAGCTGAAACCAAGCATTTCGCCTTGAACCAAGATCAAAACTATCCCACATTTCTGCATGCGTTGTTATATTGCTTTCTACAGACGTGTCAATTTTCACGTTGATAAATTCACCAGTGGCGTACTTACTACCATTTTCTTAAAAAACAATGACACGCCGATGTCTCAATGGCAATATTTAACTGGACAAAACATAAATCAAATAACTGGTTTCTAAACTAAAGAAGATGTTCAAAGTGAGACCCATTTTCTTAAATACAAACTCGGCATCGCTATATAATGGACATCCGAACTCTTAATAAATTGATTTCGTCGTATTTTGTTACAGGCAATTTATATTCTGTCAATTAACTTCCCTGCTGCCAACTGGGGTAGAATAAACTTTATCTTTTATAAAACCCCAAGCAAAAAAACCGAGAGCAGGGAAATCTGGAGAACGGGGCGGCCAGGAAACTGGTCCGCAACGTCCAATAAGTTGTATTAAGCCATTCTCAATCTATTCGTCCGTAATGAGTCGGATAACCGTCAAGCTGAAACCAAGCATATCGCCTTGAACCAAGATCAAAATTACCCCACATATCTGCATGCGTTGTTTCATGTAATTCCAGATATAATGCTGATGTTAATCTGGTAGAACACAGGGGCCAATAATATTGTTTCCTCACAAACCATGCCATACATTTACGCTGACCTCTTTTCTCCAAAAAATTTGGATTATTTCTCACAGTATTCAACATGAAATGACAAACATTTAAACGGTGCTCACTATCACCTGGATGTAAACCTTCAACGGGCTGCAAATGGTATGCACATCGCTAGTCTTTTCGTAAAGTTTTCCATACAAAAATATCAGAAATGCGAAGAATTCTTGAGGTTCCTCGAATACTCATAGATGGGTCCCTATCAAATATTCGAAGGATTGTCCTGTTTCTGTTCCTCACAACATTAATCAAATTTCTGTTTTGCTCCTGTCTTCTTGAAAATGGATTGTCTTAAAAATCTGATGTACTCTCCGTAAAATGTCTGGATGTGGATGTCTTGTATTCGGGAATTGCTTACGGTATTTCACACTGCAGTTTCAGCAGAATTTCCCTCGCATAATAAACAACGAAAAATCACTGTTGCCTTCTGTCAAATGATTGACAATCTAAATATTTTGTAGCCAAAGCCACCTAATATTAATGAAATTTTGTTGGAGATTAAGTAATTGCAGTGTATATTGATGTTCCCAATATAACTTCCGTTTTGCTCAAAAACCGTGCAACCTAGAAACAAATTAAAGAATAGTTTTTCTTCTTAAAATACCTAACGATTCCAAAAATGGAATATTGCCATTAAGACATTGGCATGTCAATACTATTTTTTGAAAATAGTAAAATGCACCAAGTAAGTACGCCACTGGTGAATCTATCAACGTAAAAATTGGCACGCAATTCAACAAATATTTGCTCCCCGCAAGAAATTATTCTTTCTTTCCATTCACAAGATAATCGGAAAAACGATTTTTTTTAACACACTTTTATTAGCTTCACTTGTATGTTTGTTTGTTTGTTTGTAGCCGACTCTTTGGACTCGATTTTGACCCACTTTAAACGGACAGATTTAATTGAAACTTTGTACACTTACGAAGAACCGGTAACAATACAATAATTTGATAAGTTTATATCATTATGATTCTCAGTTCGGTCGTTGGCCGAGCGGGCAAGTCTTAGTCGACGCGAAACGCGGACTCCTCGGGCGTGAGTTCAAATCCCATGGCTGAAATAAAAAAATTTTTTTTTTTCAGAAATATTTGTTGGATCGTAATATGTTATAATATCAGCATCAATAAGCAATATAAATATAGTTTAAAAAAACTACAAAACACGCTTTCATAGCACATCAAACTAAAAAGTGAATAATAAACATAGTTTAAAAAACTAAAAAACACACTTTTAAAGCACATCAAACTAAAAAGTGAAAAATAATTATTAATATAAACTAAAAACAATAATGAACGAAAAATACTATATTTTATTGTGAAAAAAGCATGGGGCGCTTTTGTGCCATATTTTTCATATATCGAGCAACCCACGCTTTCTTCACAATAATACTAGTATTTTTCGTTCATTATTCTTTTCAGTTTATATTAATAATTATTTTTCACTTTTTTAGTTTGATGTGCTTTAAAAGCGTGTATTTTAGTTTTTTTAAACTATATTAACTTTAACACCCTGCATCTCGAAAATGAAGTGGTTTGAAAAGTATGTTCATTGAGAATATTTTGCTTAAAAAGACCTATACGCCGGTGAAGTCCTGCTCATTAAAACAAAACTACTCTGTATAAAAAGCGCTTTATAAAATACAAGGAAGGTTCAGCTTCCCACTACTACAAACCACGCCAAAATATCGAATAAAAATAAGGAAGATACTGAAAACTAGGCTTCATACTCTGTCCAAAAACGAATTAAACAAAAGTAACGTATAATATGACCCATATTGTAAATAAACACTATGATAAACATAGCTAAGTATGCATTAAAAAAGTTTGGTGTTTATTAGATTACCCCTAAGGTCATAAATTAATTAGGAATGTACGACTTTTGGATGCAATTTTTGTTGTCCTTTATTACAAAACATTTCCACATTATTTCGAGTTATTTTATTTGTCAGGTGCAACAAAGGATGATATTCGGCCATCCGAAATTTTTGTTTCGAGCTACTGATTTATCATTATTATATCATTATAATATGGAAGTCACGAATACTGTATATATTATTATTTGCTTCTATGAATACATACGCGTGTATTACTAACGAAGGGGTAACTACCCTAATAACATAGTTCAGTTAATATCGGAATAAAATATTCAAACTGGTATTTTTATAAAGCTTTACAAATTACAAATCTATACAATATGGAACAATATTGAAAATTGATTACTCAACTAGTATTTCCCATCAAATGACATATTCTGATATTGTGTTCTAATAATATTCGTCCCTTCCTCACAGATTACTTAAATAAATTGTATGATCAGTAGAATTGGCAAGTCGTGCGGTGATTCAGTGGTGCAACAGCAGGTAGATTGATATCTGGTGAGGCAATGACCGGCGGACAAATCGACGCGACTAGTCCATTATTGTATGTCGTAGTGTTTATACGTTAATTTAATCCTCTCCGTTGCATTTTATGTTGTTGTGTTGTTGATAATTTTATTTGTTGTATTTTATTGGTGATATTAATTTAATAATAAAATATATCAGACGTGCGCAAAGGGTAAAAAATGGCCATAGGCTGGCAAACTGAATAAATTTATCGGTGAATTCCCGGATTTATTCTACGTCGCGCAACGTTGCGTAACTATATACCAACTGTACGCGAAAACATTGTAAATAAGATCAAATTTGTATTAAAAAATACATGGCTGCGGTAATGTGTTGACGAGACGACAGATCGTAAAAAAATTCTATTGTAAATGTTATAGTATTTGTACTGGACCCTCTTAAACCAACATTCCAGTATATCTATCTAACAAAAAAGACTAACTGAGTGTACTGGCAAAATAATTACGAGGGTGCTGCTGAAGCCGTTAGAAAAATATAATCTGTCAACAAGTCAAGTGTTGATGTTTGTGACCGATGGTGCCGAGACAATACGTTTGATAGACCGTTCTATTCATGAATTCGGTTGTAAATTGGTACATGTAAAGTAAAACTTTACATCTTGTGGCAGAAACTATTCGACAAGGTTTTCAAGAGATAGATGCATTAATAACAAAGTACAAAAAAGTGCTCTTTCAATCTCCTAAACGTCTTCACGCATTTCACTGCAAGTGTCCCCGTATTCCCGAACCACCACAGCCAATTCTTACACGTTGGGGAACATGGTTGAAGGCTTTTTGTTATGCTGAATATTTACAACAAATAAAAACTGTGATACTACAATTCGATCCTGACGAGGTTACAACTATTAAGGAGAGTCAGGCAAAATTCGAAGATATTTCCGTTGAAACAGCTTTAAAAACTATTCACAAGAACTATCAAAGACTACATGACGCCATACAACACTTACAAAACAGTGTGTTGTCGTTAGCGGAGTCACTGCAAATAGTGGACGAAGTAAATCGACTGCTACACACTATAGGTGACGCAAAAAATGAGCCCGTTAGAGAAAAGTTCGCACGTGTGGTAAAACAAGACACCGGTTATACCAGATTAAGACAAATTTGTGGTGGTACTGATGGTGCACACGCAGATCTGTTAAGTGCGTTCAAAGACTATTTTAAGTATGCCTGTATTACATCAATAGATTTCGAACGGTCGTTCTCAAAATATAAGCATATGTTTTCATCACAGCGAACGTTACTCACGGAGATAACCATAGAAAACATACCTGATGCTACAAAATTTTTACAGATCTTCTCCAGTTGGTGATACCCAAGCTAGTTAAGAGGGTAAGTTGTGCATACATTGTTATAAATTGTAACAGTTTATTGCTTTTGTTACTAGTTGCTTTCTTTTATTACGCTTATTATGATGGGTATGCCTATGTCCCGCCCCATATTTCTGCCAACTCTAATGATCAGTTTACAATCACAAACAAAGATAAAAATATAGAGAAATGTTAAAAATGTACACTAGAAGTATTTACTAAATTATTATTATAAAGAAGTTACGATATTTTCAAATATTTCTTTTTACGACAAACATTCATAAAGGAGCTGATTTGATTCTGATCCCGTCTGATTTTGATATATCAGGAAGAAAAGATACATTTGTAATAAAAGCAAATATAGAAGAGGAAAAACTGTTCTTATGTTTTGCTATTATATTTTTGTAGTATCCATTATATCAAGTAGTTAATAAAACAAAACTGAATTCTATGAAAACAAAGAGTGTACATACATTTCTACTGTGTACCATAAGTTTAGTACATTCATAATTCATATACTAGAAATGCACGGATAATATCCGCCTTTATAAATACATACAAGAATTTATGTTATTTCAGTAAATAAAGCCTCTGTTAGGAATTTGCTTTATAAAATACAATGGTTTCGCTGATAAAAAATCATTGGTGCCCAACAAATCTCTTTTGAGGGGTAAAAACTTAGAAAATAAAGGTAACAATTTGAAGCAAAAAAAGTTATTTTTGACAGCGTTTCACGGGTTGCTCATCTCGTTTGATTATTGGTCATGTAAAGTAGTAAAGCAAAAATTTCTATATTTGCTCCAACTAGAATTCCACAGGGATCTAGAATGTGTCTCACTTAAGAGTGTAAGAGCGTAATAATTCTTTTGTTTTCTGTCCGATCTAAATCAAACTGGTCTCAAAAGATAGAGGTCACCAAGGTCTATTTAAGACTACAAAATCACTTTCCGTCCTTAAATGCAAGGCCATCTACGATGCTAAATTATATGAAAGTAATCAAAAAATCATAGTAGGCATTTTTTTAATTAAAAAAAAAATTTATTAACAAAACTTGTTCGAAATCATTCAAAAACCCTGAATCCGACGTTTATTAAATTCTAAAAAAATGAGGTTTTGATAAAAAAAAAATTCCAGTCCCAAATTTCTCGTTTTGATAAGCATGCTCTGGCTTCCATTGTTTCTACTAAAAGACAATTTTGTAAATGTCAGATTAGTCGTCAAGTAAATCTGTTGGCATTCTGTCTGATTTTTTGTATTCTAGCATATTTTAATTCAATTAGAATGCTTACAACTGCGGAAAAAGTGGAAATAATTAGATTTGTTGGTGATAATTCTCGTACAGCGAGGGAAGCTGCTACAGAATTTAATAATCGGCATCCAGATAGACCTCCAATAGACCATGTAAAAGTTTGGCGAATTAATAATTTATTCAATAGAACTGGCAAAGTGTGCAACAAACAAGAACAATGTGTGAGGGATCATGTTAGAGATGCAGAAATTCTTCAGTTGGTGAGAGAAAATCCAAGGTATCCTTGGGTACATTCAAATGGTGGACATTCTCCTTATGCTACGGAGAATGTCCACCATTTTGAATGTACCCAAGGATACAATTTGGCGATGCGTTTAATATTTAGTATATATCTAAAATATTTAAAATTATAAATCGTAGATCTCAGTTTTTTTATCAGTTCTTTTATGTGCACATCCCATCGCAGGTGTTGATCAATTAGAATTCCTAGATATTTGACCATGGGAGCAGACTTTATTGTTAGATCATTATCTATATCTATCTGAGAATAAGATGGTTGTCCTGATTTATACGATGAGAAGGCTAGATAAACTGTTTTTTCAATATTTAGTGTTAATAAATGATGCTCAAACCACGATTTTACGTTTTACTTGTATTCTTACATTCTCCCAATTTTCGCCTTCATAAAATATACCAGTGTCGTCTGCAAATTCTATTATTTTACCTTTGATATTTATCTGAAATAAATTATTTATATACAACAGAAAGAACAGTGGCCCTAGCACAGTCCCTTGGGAACCCCAAAAGTAACAGTTTTTGGTTCGCTTACTGCGTTATCAATTTTTACATATTGATGGCGGTCTTGTAAGTAGCTCTCAATTAATTTTAAAGGTAAGTCTCTAACTCCAATATTTTCTAATATTTTTAATAATTTTTCGTGGCAGACCGTATCGAAGGCTTTCACTAAGTCTAGAAATATACATAGCGAAGGCTTTCCCTTATCTGTAGCTTTATATATGCATTCTGTTAGTGTGTCTATTGCGTCATTTGTTGATTTTCCAGTCTGGAAACTATACTGTTGTTTAGATATAATATGCTTTTTTTATAAAACCATCTAATCTTTTTTAGGAGCATCTCAAAAATCTTTGCGAAGTTCGTTATCAAGGATATCGGCCTATAATTTAGTGATTTCAATTTATCGCCTTTTTTTATAACAATAACATATAACAATAACAATTTTTGCCAAAATTTTATCTTTTCGAGTATGATGTAAGCTAACTTGATGCAAATTGCTAACTTGATGCAAATTTATGTCTGATAAGGTTTCAGCGCATATTAATTTTTCCCGATATGTCTCACTTTGTACCCAGAAACTTTTTAATTACAAATACAATTATTTTACCATCAAACTTTAGATATATAAAAAAATTGAGTGTACAATCGTTCGTCGATTATTTTTTTCCTTGCAGTCTTTAAAAAACCATTAGCCAGATAGGCTATTAAGTGTTTAAATAAACTTTTCGAAAGATTGTTTTCTACGGTGTTATCAGAATGTATAACATCGCATGGAGCTTAAATCAAAAAACCATTAATGTTTCAGGAGAAACTGAAAGATATAATCTTGGGTCTCCGGGGATACCAAAAGGAGAGGATACAAAACAAAGTATCGGAGTAGAGGGTTGGCTAGGATGTCGACGGGGTGACGCAGGGGGCGGTTTAATCTCTGGAAGTCTGTACTCCATGTACGTACATACATGGGCAGTGTTTGTAAATATTTCTTTTATGAGATGTTCTATTTAATCGCGGATTATTCGGTTCCTTGTGAATAGGGCCGTTTATATCCTTACGATTCGGTGCAGACGGTTTCTTTACAAGCATTTAGAGAAAACCCACAACACATGTACAAGACTCACTTACACTTTATACGGTGTGAAAAAAAAAAAAAATAAATTCATTTTCTTAGTGCACAATTGAAATTAAAAATCGACATATTCGAGGTTTTTTTTGATTTTGTCATAGTAAATCATAGCATAAGACAAGAGAACCTTATACTCTCAGTATATAAAATAAGTAATAAAAACGATTGCCACAAAACCACTTCATTTGAGTTATTTAACAAATTCTTATACCAGCAAAAAAATCATTAAAAATAACCTGTCAAATGCTAGGCTAGGAGTAGACAAATAGTAATCATTACCTTATTATAATCATCAGGAAATCATCATTGATATAATAAATTTATCTAACACACTTTGTCGCTCTATGTAAGGAACCACTATTCATTTCCATATGACATATGCATTTAGAGATGTGAATCATTCACAATAACTAGCACTGGCGGTTCTTCTATAGGGTCATTTGGTCAATGACCTCCCACATACAAATAAAAAATTAGAGCTATTCATTTTCTGAAGTTTAAAAATATATAATATATATAATTTTAATATTCTCAAAAAAATGTATTAAAGTTTCTAGTTCATTTTATGCACAATACTATTCAAATATCTAGATCGCAGGATTTCGTATCCCCTCCGAGTACCGAGCCTAAATGTTTGCCCCTATATTCATATTCATTACATTATTCATTTATAGAATTTAAAAAATCTTGGGTCAATCCACAACTTGTCCTCAAAGCTAGCTACGGACCGAATTTACAACGAATTAAAGCGAAATAGTCTTATGCGCGAATCGTCAGAAAGCAATGTCCCTGACACATTTTACGAAAACGGTAACGCACGAAGGTCAGTAGAGTAGAGCAGTCTTAATGCTGACTAGGTACGCGTTGGTCGGTAAATTCTGTCGCGTTGTTTTTAATGTTTTTATTTGTGAACATTTTATTAGTAAATCTCTACTTGTTGTGAAATTAAGTAAAACAGTGTTTTTGGTGTTTACTATTAAATATGAGTGTTGTACAAAATATATTTTATTCATGGTTATGCTCATCAACTAAATTTAATTTTACAAAAAGCATCAAGTCAGGATAAAAGCATAACATTTTTTTTGCTAATTTATATAGCTTTTCTTCATTCTTTGGAAAATCGCGAAAAAGAACAGCCGTGTTAGATAATGTTGTTAAGGTGAGATTACCTAAAGCGGCTCCAACACGATGGAATTTTAATACAAAGTGCATAGAGACTGTTTATACCTATCGAACAGAATTATTAGATTGTTTAGAAAAAATCATTGATAATGAATCAGAAAACAACACTCTAAACCAAGCTATTGGTTTAAAAAACTACTTACAAAATGAACATTTTCTTTACTGGTTAATGTAAATTGAAGAAAAATATCAGAAAAGGAAATACTTTTACAAAATTCCATAAAAAAAGTCGAGTTAATTCAAAATGAAATATTGAAAATTAATAAGGAAGATTGTGCAACACCCCCGTCTAATTGCTGGCATAACATAATAAGCAGGGGGTTGTACTTATTGACCGGTAGCTCAGTTAGCAGGTCGTGAATAAGGGCTTAGATTGATTTGAGTTCTCACCAAAATCTAGGCTGATAGATAACGTTAAAACTTGAATTCTGTTGGGAAGGAAGTTGAATAAAAAGATATAATTTAATAAAAAATATAATAAAGACTGGTATATGTACAATATTTACATTGGCTCAGATTGAAGACCAACAAACTAACCACACAAAAAAATGATATGACGTTATTGAAAGATAAAAAAAAATAAAATGACTGATCTCTTACAAATTTCTTCTGACCAAATATAAACGTTCGCTGAGGACGAGGATCTTACATAACTTCCAATAGGTTAGTCCAGCGAAGAATCCACCAAGAATGTCTCTATACAGACAGACAACTAGAAAGATAAAGTAAATAAATATTTGCTAAATATAAAACAATATGACAATTTTCAACGATAACGTTAAATTAAATTATTTATTAGTTACTCGTAGAGAGGTAATAATAAATTGCAGATAAAGTTAATTAAAGATATATAGCTTGACTATATGTTTACTGTAGATAATCAAAAGTGAATCAATTGCCAGATAACTAGGCAGGTATCTTTGTCAGAGAACTAGGCAAGGCTCCACTAGAGCAGCGTTCCTGACTAAATACTAAGTAAACGTTCAAGTAAGCATTCGATAGTTTAAATTTAGAAAAACCTTACGTTACTGAGGTCTGGTTGATAAATATGTGTAGTAGTATAAAATGATCCACCACAAGACAAATGCACCACATTAGATAAGTTCCACAAATGTTATAAACAAATAGGTATAGTCCAAAAAGGTGTACCAATCTCCAAATGTCACCAGTCACCACTGTTCGTTCACAGAGCGCTACCAACATAGCTAAGTGACCTAAAACATCAACAGATAAAGACAGAAAACAACTAACTACGATACAAAATGGCATCCGTTGCCGAGTAAATCTAAAATTTACAATAATCGAAAGTTAGTTTAAATTAGCACACGAAATTATTACAATATCAGAGGGATATTAGATAAATTTCCAACAAGGCACGATAAATGGATACTAATCAATATTAATGATGGCTGTTCCAAAAAACAACTAATTGCCAACAAGGCACGATAAATGGATACTAATCAATATTAATGATGGCTGTTCCAAAGAAGAACCAAGGTGAACTGATCACCTAAAAGCAAATTCGCCCAAGGCGTAAATTCAGATAATTACGGTACGATATTATTCTGAAAATTATCTCAAAGGGACTTTAAATCAATATAGCAACTTTTTAAATAATAATGATCATAAAATCACATGATAATACCAGAAAACATATAAATTTTACCAGACCGCTGATCTAGAGATGTTTTCGTTCTGAACGCTACACTAGTAAGAAGGAAGTAGCACCGTAGTATTCTGCTACCTAACCTCGATTATAGTTTGGAAAGAGACAAACATTTGAGAGTACAGTATGAGCAATAAAGATAGATAGATATTTAGTGCAAAAATCTGTAAAACCAACTGTTCCAGTAGAAATCAGTGGCGCCATCTAGACTAGACTAGCTTAAACTTAATTCATCGTGGACAACAACAAACTGGAATGAAATGGCTTGCAATTTCGTTACAATTGGGAAAAAAGAATTAGGAAAGTAATTACAATTGAGGATGATAATTTAAAAATTGTTGAATGTCATATAAATGGTGGAAATATTTTTTTTATAAATTTGAACGAGGATAGTAGTTCATCTGAAAACGAAGAAGAGGGTGTGAAGGGCGAGGATTCAGAGGAAGAAGCGATGCGAGGTGAAGTGAAGTGATGTGAAGTGAAGAAGTGAATTTTGTGGTCTCAACTGTATTATTTACTTCCGTTTTTATGTTTTCATAGTGCTTGAGAAATATTCTTTTTTCAGGATGTTATTATTTATTAATATTATTTTTCTTTTTCATTTTGACAAAAATACGTCTTTCTGTTTTTATGATAGTAATAACTTTATTATTAGAATTTATTTTTAGTTTATTTATTGTGAAAAAAATATTACATTGAAAAAGTAAACGAGCAGTACTGCGTTCTGTAGCGTCTTACGCAGCGATTTCTCCTACTATATGAATCTCGTTAACTATGACACACCAGTCACTACACGTTCACGATCGCGATCTGCATAGCAGCATGTCCCAACTCATACCCCCCATGCTTTCTTTCGAGGTCATACTCTAAACATGATCGATCATTATTCTTACGACATAAGCTCCTTTTACAGTGGTTCCGGTAACTGTTTTTCGATCATCTTGAGTCAGTAAATAAAAACGGAATGTTTTCCATTCTTAAAAGAAAAATTCAATAATATTGTGTAATTTATTCTTTTCAATAACAAATTTCTCACATTTGTGTAAATGATACAACAAAGTGTTATCGAGAAAAATTGCTCAGAATAAAACATTATGCCCCTGTATATAATTTAAGAAAGATATACTACTTTAATGAATGATACAGGACTTGTATCGGATATTTTTTATATTTTTTATCTCAAGAAAAATTGCCAAGGCCTACCTACACCAAAAAATACAAGACAAGTGCGAATACATCCAGGGATTAAATTATTTGTCCAGGTGGCAGCATGAATCGGACATCGTAAAAGTTTTTTATAAATTACATATTCCAAGTTTCAAAATTTGTTAGCGAGTAATTAAAAGGACAAATTCTCAAATCATAAATATATTGCAGATTGTGAATAGAAACACGTGTCCAATTCTTGTTTGTTAGGTTATTGTTATTAAAATATACAATAGAAAATTGTTGTGCTCGTACATCTCACGTAATAACCTCAGAATACCAAATTACTTGATTGTAAGTAATCCAGTATACGAGAATGCACAACCACAATCCTTGCTGAGTGCAATCAGCAAGAAATAGTTGCGTACATACAGTGATAATTTTGTTTTGACAAGACGCTTTTGTATGGTTAATTTGATTTCAGATCGACTAGAATTATGACTTGTTTCAAAACAAAACTTCATAATTATTCCTACAAATTTTGTTTTACGTTTAGTAAACTGAAATGAACTTATTATACCAATCACTTGCTTTTTTTAAATAAAATTTTTTTTAAACATGGCTTAAAAAAATTAAATAACACGTGATTTTAGGGGAACAATGAAAACACGGGCTCCATTTTGTACAGGGTGATCATTTTGGTTGGTTCTCTTGATTTTCGAATTAGACTGCTGCCCAAATAAAACTAATAATGTAATTTTCAATTTTGAAGGAGAATATCTTCAAAATGAAAGGAGGCATCGAAGATTTCTTGAAGATTTTCTTGCAAATTGTTTTTTGATATCACTTTTTCTGAAAATGAGTCACACTTTTAAACATCTATTTTCAGTGAGCAGTTGAAACAAAGGTTTCTTTACTCGAATTTAATTGAGCAGACATGTATGCCTTTACCACCGCACAATATTCACAATTTAAATTATTCAAAGTGGAGATTTAAAGACCTATTAATCCTCAAAATTACACAAGAAAATTACATTATTAGTTTCTATTAGCCAGCAGTTAAGTTAAAAATCACAAAACTTATGATTCCCCCTCCTCCAGGAATCTAAATATGGAAACATAACAACCGAACACTAATTAAAGCAGGAGGGTCGAAATGCCAGAATTTTCACTAAATAAATATTTGATCATAGTTTCTTCTTTCTTTTCTTCTATATTATGCCTTCTCCTTCTTCTTCTTCTTCCTATTCTTTACATATTCTTTTTAAATCATCCACAATCATATAATGAAAAATGTTTTTAAATATGGTTAGCCTGTTTTAATTTGCAGGCACACTATTTTTTTTATTTAATTATTTGTATTTTAGATAAAGCTTTTGCGCAAATACGAAAGCATTATTTTTATTTTTTTAAATATATGAAAGAAATTTGCTTTTTAATGTTTCAAACATATTTTATTAGAAACTCTACAGGTCCAGAAATACATGTTTTCAACTAAAACGTTTTTTGTATTAAAGTGTACATTTTCAAAATCGGACATAAAATTTCAGCTAGTAAGGAAGATATGGGTGAACCCATTGGCAATCCGTCTAATAATTTATAAATTTCCCCGGTTAATTTAAAATAATTTTGGTTAGTACAATTTGTAATCATTAAATTTAGTTGGTTTTTAATGTCACTGTCAATATTGGAGTTATTTATAAGTTTGTCTATTATTTTAAATAATGTCTGCAACGGGATTGACGTAAAAAGACTTTTTACATCGAACGAAACTAATTTTGCGTTACTAGAAACTGTGAGATTTTTTACTTTTTCTATAAATTGAAAAGAATTTTTAATAGAATACTTAGATTCGAAGCTTGTGAGGGAAGGCAATAAGCTGCAACCAGCTGTTAAGTCCGATTTTGAAAATGTACTCTTTAATACAAAAAACGTTTTAGTTGAAAACATATTTTTCTGGACCCGTTACGTAGATGATGTGTTTTGCATTTGGAAAGGTACGGAAAGGCAGTTAAATAAATTCTCAGGTCTTCTAAATTCACTTAATCAGAAAATTCAATTCACATTAGAAATGGAAAATGACGAGGGTTTAAACTTTTTAGACATTAATATAAAAAATATCAATAATAGCTTAGAGTTTGACATTTATCGTAAACCTGCTTGCACAGATACAATAATTCATAGTAAATCTAAACAATCATTGCAAAGAAAAAATGGCACCATTCCACAGTTACATACATCGTCTATTAACATTTCCATTAGGCGAAGAGAATTTTAAAAAAAGAAGTTAACGTAATCAAAGAAATTGCGAAAAACAATGGCTATAAAGAAAACCTAATAGATAAACTAATAAAAAAACAAACAAGAGAAAACTTTACGTGAAGAGTTTTATGACGCTTCTTCTCAGGAACGCAATAAGAGATATAAATGTATTAATTATAGGCCTAAGATCAGTAATAGAGTTAGCAATAAACTGAATAAACTGGGATGTAGAACAATTTCAGTAAATAAAAATAATTTAGGTAAAATGTTAATTGATAATAAAGACAAAACTGAAAAGAGACAAAAAACAGGAGTATATGAGTTAAAATGTAGTGACTGTGATGCTATATACATTGGACAAACTGGACGAAATGTAAAAAAGCGATTCGAGGAACACAGGAAATCTATTGTAAACAATGTATACAGTACGGGCATGTCAACACATTGTATAGAAAACAGTCATTTTATAGATTTAAATAATGTCAAATTACTCCATTCGGAAAAGAAAGGAAAGAAACTTGATCTATTAGAACAATTAGAAATAAGTAAGGCTGTTAAAAATAAGAAAAATTTAACGAATGATCAAAAATTTTTACCGGCCATATTTTAAAAAAAATAATTTAGATTTAAAAAATAAAGTAATATTCAAATTATAAAAACATATTTTACAATAGTTTTTTAGTAGGTACCAGATGTGGTTATATATAAGCGATGAACACAAATTTTACTGTTCAGTATTCCCTGTACTCTTGACAAAGGCCTAAAAAGCCGAAACACGTGTAGAGTTTCTAATAAAATATTTTTGAAACATTAAAAAGCAAATTTCTTTCATATATTTAAAATATTTAATGTTTCACAAGGAGTCAGCCGCAGAATCAGTTCAGTGTATTAAAAGCATTATTTTTAACTTAAGTCGATCGCGATTAAATCACAAACAATTTTTAGTTCTGCAGAGCTCCGATTCCCTATTTAATCTGTATTGCTGTCGTCGTCGGATGGCAGTTCACAGGAAATGCGTTAGAGAAAGCCTTACTAAATAAGGATAAACATAAAATAAAAATAGCACAAAACGTTTACAGCATTAAAACGTGTATAAGGAGCAAACAGGGGTTTTCGATAAATCTAAAGGAGGTAAAGAGGAGATAATAGCATAATACAAAAAGGCGCGAGATAAAAAAGAACTGATAAATCCTGAAAGGTGTGCTAAGCTGTTGTTTTCAGGACGTCGCTTAGCGGAGTTTCAGTCAGAAACAACTTTTGTTGATGTTTTAGTCTGGATTAACAATATAACTTGCTACGTAAATAGGCATGGCCGTGCTAGACGGAAGGGAATTTGCTTTAATAGGTAAAAATTAAGATTAATATTCTGAGTTAATAATTGGTAGCATAAAAGATCGTCAATAATTATGCCTTAAAATATGTTTACTATACAGTATCTCCGTAAAGTATGGAATACATTAATTATTTCTTAAACCAAAAATATTTAGAAAAAAATCCTCGGACACGTTGATTTTTAATTTCAATTGCGCACTATATCCTTTATTTTTTGATTATGACGTCATCACTGGGTCTAAAATTGATAAGTTGAAAGATACGGCCATTTTGAATATAAAATTTACTAATTTTTCATGCTTTGTCTGAACAAATAATAGCCACTAAAACTAACGGTTAGTTGATAATAAAAACAATTTATAGTACATGTTCGAACTGTACTCCTTGTTGTAGCTGACAGTACCCTAAACGATGAATAAAGTGCTGATGAACCTTGTTTATAGTTTCCTGAGAAGTGTTGCTTATTTCTGTTCTAATGCTCTCTTTTAATTCAACAAAGTTTTCCGGTTTGGTTTTATAAACCAAGTTTTTTAGATGGCCCCACAGAAAATAATCTAACGGCTTGAGGTCTGGTGACCTTGGCGGCCATTCGATGGGTCCACGTCTACCAATCTACCTGTTTAGAAATATTTGGTCAAGATACCTTCGAACGTCTGCTGCATAATGGGGAGGCGCACCATCCTGTTGATACCACAGGCTTTCGTCAACATTTTCAGGATTAATTCTATTGCGGAATAAATTTAATAACATTGGAATAAGATATCTCATTAAAAATTGGAGCTATGCCGGTCCGTTTACAGTTCTATCGAAAAAATTGGAGTCCGCTGAATTTTTAAAGGGATGCCATTTTTCTAATTTTAATACTGTATGTACTGACGTTTTAGTGACATCATAATCGCGTTTAACCTGGCGAACGCTTGTATGTGGATTTTTTTTCAACAGCCAGTAAAATATTTAATTTATACTATCGCGACTAACTCAGCACTTGTGCACTTATTTTTTAAATCTCTATGTGAAGTAGGGAATAAAGACCGTCTAGGGTAACCTGACTTTAATAAGTATTGGCGAACTTTCTTATATATAATTTGAAATTAAAAATAATTTCTTTGTCTTTTATTAAATTTGTCAAGAGTATAAATAATCCTTCATTAACGTATTGTTTTCGGATTATAGATACTGCACTATATTTATCAGCTCGGTTTCGTAGTTGTCTACAACATGCGGTGATAAGTGCGACTAGAAATATATCTGTCATAGCTGAGGGTTCGAATCCCGCAACCGGCACTGTCAATGTCAGTGGGAATGGTTGTATGTCCACGTCCACCCCTTTTAGACAAATTTTGGGGTTCAGGGATTGTCCAATATCTGTGGTGTTTATTATTTACGGACATTAACTGGGTAAAATATTGTAAAAACAAAATGGTTGACAGATGTAAATTGTCATTAGAACTCAATTCGATCAAAAAAATATTTAACGTCATAGAATATACTTAGATTATTTGCATATAAGTTAGTGGCAATGTCGTTTATAAAATTGAGAAACATAAGAAGACCCAGAATTGCGCCTTGGGGTATTCCTAAAATTTGGATAAATCTGACAGACCGGTAACCGACAAAGTTCAGTACTTTCCATTATTTTTATTGCAAAACACATTTAAAATGCAGTATGATAAATGTTGAAATCTGAAAAATGGCGATAAATTCAACAAAAAAACAGCTTTTACAGACATTTATGAAAGCAGTGTAGCACCATATATAAAGCCGATTTGGAAAGTCACAACCAGTTATTACGTGCGTTTAAAATCTCTAAATCGATGAAAAGCGTGCAACTTTTAAAGCGGTAATCCTCTTATTCCATTGCACCGTGTGTGCATTAAAATCAATGCCTGTTGCTCGCACCACAGTCAACTGGGATTTTTGTTTTATCCGTTAAACTACACAAGGATAAACATTAATTACATGGATACGTTTAATAGTTGTTTGTTTGGTGTTTAATAAACTGAGAATTTAGGGTGAGTTATTTAAATTTCTATCAATTACTTTGAAATTACAAACGTATGTAGCAAATGAATTTATAGAGTGTATCTGCATAATCATATCCCTTGTGGTGTCAAGACAATTAAAACTTTAATGCATTTGAATAAACTCTCCAATTTAGTATAAAATACTTTGTTACGATGTTAAGTAAAATACGAAAAAAAAGTACTATGCAGCTACTGTCAAGTGTTTCGGAGTTACTGCTACTCAACAGGGCAGCGTAGCTAGGGTAATGGATCTAGGCAGGTAGAAAGGTACTGTGTACTGTACTGTAGTTTTTGTCCCTGATTTATCCCATCATGGATCCGATTCCTTAGATACGCTGTGCTGACGGGGAACAATAAATCCGAAACACGTATCCGTAGCTGTATAGTTGTTTTTTCGGTTTCTTTGAGTTTTTCTTGCTTTCGGCTCGTGTCGTAATTCATCTGAATGAATAATAGCCATTACACTCGAGTAAGATACTATACTTTTTATACGACTGCTCAATAGGAGGTTGCATTTTTAACCATAGATAAGTTTGATGAAAATAATTATTATTAGTTTGCATATTATATTTACTTATCACTCTTAGTAACGAAGTTAGACTTTAAATAATTAGTTATTGGAATAAGTAATTTTAAAGCACCCACTGGTCCTTTTACGGACACCCTGTATAACACTTTTATTTTTATTCCAGGCTTTTCTTTGTACAGAACTTCTACTGAAAACGGAAAGCAAAACAAATCAGACTTGTTTTTATATAATTTCTGTATTCCAGTCAGGTCAAATTTAAAACAAATCGCTGCACAATACTTTGTTTTCGACGTAGAAGGGTGGGTTTTCCACAGCAAGCTAGATGAAATTAAAACGGTGTCGCATGACCATGCCAACCATGATTCTGAGACCACATTAGCGCAATTACGTATGATTGTAGAGTAGCTGTGGTCGGCGTAAATTACAACATTCAACGTACGCTAACTAAATGATGATATCATACTCGACGGCGTCACTACAGGGACACTCCACTACGTCCCATGTCAGTTCGCGCATTGGTTCCATTTTACCCCCTATACAGGACCGGAATGGGTATGTTGGTCAAACATGGTGCGAAATTAAAGTTGGTATTAAAGAACACGCCTCCTCAGATTTTACTGAATTTTATCGTTGTTTTATGGAGGCAAAAATATTTTTGTGTATGATTGTGCACAATGTAATTATACCGGGTGTTACCGAGGCGTAGCTCAACCCCTTTTTTGTTTAATTTTTAATTTATAGTAAGCCTACTGCGCTTTCAATATTTAACAATATATCACTAACACGAATAAAGAAACACAAAGGACAACACACACAAGTATGTCACATTGTCGAACTCGACAGTCCAAAAGATAGAAATATATAGGGTGTCATGATTACAATTCGAAAATTGCTATACTTTCTTCTTTTATGTCTAATAACGTTGTATTATTCGTATATTGATTATATTCGAAAAGTGTACGACATGTCAAACTGAAAGATTCACTTGTAAAGAATATCTGATGTGGCTAGCACATAACTTTCTTATACCAGTATATATCATCCTGATCTAAAAAATCATTCTATTTAGTTCTTCATTTACCTCAATTAAATTTTAATAGCGTATTGAAATGTTTCATTAAAATTTTTAAACAGTTAATTATCAGCGTCATTCGATACTGTCAATAACAATTCATGTCATATATTTTAATAATTTCTTCTTATTGACATTGACATTTTTGTAACTAAATTAGACCTTTCAAATGTCAAACTGTTAAATTTATCCTAACCCCATTTTATGAAGCCAAATGTGTAAAATATTTCATTTACATTAGCTTTATTTAAGTACTTGGAAAATATATTTTATTGGGTTGATATTGTAGACATGATTTATTATCTTCCACCAGGAATATATTTTTTTGTAAAAGCAAATACAAACAAGTTTGGGTCCTGTGGACCTCCCTATCAGCTCATCACCGAATTTATCATTGTCTTTGGCCATGTGTACCAAATCTGAAAGTTCTATCTCAAAAACTGTGGCTGCTATCGCGATACTACAAACATACCGACAGATTTTTTTTTCATAAAAGTTATGTTTTTTATTATAATTCGTCGAGATTCGTCCAGAAATGCCATAAAATTTCTTATTTTTTTTCCCAAAATTGTACCTCTTTTCTTCCTTCATCCATTATGTCTCTCTTTTGGTGGTATCACATTTACCAAATTTAATGTCACCTAAAATGTTGTTCAAATTCTTAACTGCCAAATTTGGGAAGTCCCCGATTAGCATTTTTTGAGTCATCGCGGCTGCACACATACACATCCACACACACGCATCGACAGACATTATTCGGAAAATAGTCAGAATGGATTCAGAAGGATCAAAACGTATATATCAATCAAAATCTTGAGGTCGAAAAATCACGATTATTATACTACCTTATATTAGGTATAAGAAAGTAAAAAATGAGATGAAGTGAATAAAATATTAATCTCTTCATTTAATTATTATGTGTTTAAACGACTTTTTTCATGTAATTCAATCTCTTAGTATCAGCTAGATGGAATAGTTGTTTAATTTTAATGGAAATGTGTATTTTAAAGTATTATTTAGTTTTTTTACTTTAGAATTGTATAATAATATTAAGTTTTTGATTAATAAGTTTACAAACAAAAGTAAAAAAAAAACCTTTGAAATCTCCAGTTTTTAAGTTTGTTTAAATAATAAATGTAGACCCGGCCCTGTGTCATTCCTCATCCTCTGGGGGGGGGGGGGGGGGGGGGGGGGGGGGGGGGGGTTTTAGAAGATTTATTTTTTGGGGGGGGGGGGGGGGGGGGGGGGGGTGGGGGGGTGTTGTTTTTTTTTGTTTTTGGGGTTTTTTATTTAAAAGAGGGAGAGGGGGGGGGAAAGGGGGGGGGGTGGTTGGTGGGGGGGGGGTTTTTGTTGGGGGGGGGGCAACAAGGAGGGAAACAAAAAAGAGGAAAAAAAGGGGGGGGGGGGGGGGGGGGGGGGGGGGGGGGGGGGGGGGGGGGGGGGGGGGGGGGGGGGGGGGGAGGGGGGGGGGGGGGGGAAGAAAAAAAAAAATAAGGGGGGGGGGTTTGGGGGGGGGGGGGGGGGGGGGGGTGGGGGGGGGGGGGGGGGTTTGGGGGGGGGGGGGGGGGGGGGGGGGGGGGGGGGTTTTTTTTTTTTTTTTTTTTGGGGGGGGGGGGGGGGGATTTTTTTTTTTTTTTAAGGGGCGGGGGAAGGAGAGCAGGGAGGGGGAGGATGTATTAAGTTTATCCAGTATGAATTGAAACACTTCAGTCTAAAGTGTTTATACCAGGAGGGCGCATTTCCACTCTCATCGTCAAAGAAATAGAGCGCAAATCGTGCTTGTATTTATTGAACGATACCTCTACATTACATTTGATATGAGAATGTGGCAATGCAGCTGACAAGATGTGAAACTCGGGCGGTAGTGTAGAACTCTGACGAATAAAGTCGTGATTTGAATAGACTACTGGACTAGTTGTTTATATTGACCGTACAGTGCAGTTCATGTAATAATTTTGGATTAATAGAATTATTTTCTGTGGGGTATTTATACCATTTTAGTGATCTAATTAAATGGTTTTAGTAATATTTCAATATTTGCATTAATTATTATTATTAACATGGCTTTTTGGAGGACCTTTGAAACGCATGAAAATAAATTATCTGAAGAAAATATTGAACCGGTGGCGCCTTAATTGAAACTAGTTCGGAGTTTAATAAGGACAAAGATTTACATGTTCAATGTCAGCGTCTTATTTTAAACATTTATGAATGTTTAAAGAGAGAAAATATTGAAACGACAGATAGGGACATTGTAAATAGAATTCATGAATTAACTAAACTTTCGACTTCTACGAGTTATCGCATTATTAAGGAAGGGGATGTTATAGATCACTCTACAAACGAAAATTTTGTAGAATTGACGATACCTCGAAAGACGTTATTCGGCGAACGGTTTATAGTTTCTATGAGGAAAATAAAGTACCAACTTTAGAAATGATTCGTGATAAATTGCGTGATTATCCGGATTATAATTATAAATCTTTAAAAACGCTACGAGGTATTTTATTAGATTGCGGCTTTAAATACAAAAAAAATAGATAATTGAATGGTTATAATGGAATCGCGCCGTATCGTTGAACTTCGACGAGAATACTTACATAATATGAAAGAATACCGTGAATCAAATAGGCATATAGTATATCTCGATGAGATCTGGTTTGACACACACGATGTTGTTCAGTACGGTTGGGTAGATGACTCTAAAAATTGTAGTTTGAATACACCTTGCTCGAGAGGAAAGCGCGTTATAATTCTTCATACTGGAAGTACGGTTTTGTATCCAACGCATTGCTCTTGTCGGCCAAAAACATAACACAATCCTCTGCTGATTATCATGAAGACATGACTGCCGGTTTGTTCGAAAAATGGTTCGCTGAACAGCTTCTACCTAACATTCCTCCAAATTCGATCATTGTTATGGACACTCGCGTTTATTACATAAAATACCTAATAATATTACCAAAAAGGAGGACATTTTAAAATTTTTGAGGAATAAAAATATGGAAATCCCTGAAAAGGTTCCGATGAAGAAAGAATTATTAAAACGTATAAAGGAGCATAATTTTAAAAACGAATATGTAGTTGATAATCTTTGCAAGAGACACGGTCATACGCTCGCGCGGTTGCCACCATATTATTGCGTATTTAATCCGATCGAGATGGTTTGGGGCACTATAAAGAAACATTTACGGAAATGCAATCAGTCACCAACTTTAAGCGCAGTAGTACTTGATAATATACGACAAGTAGTAAATAAAGTGAGCAATAGCGACATATGGGGAAAATGCGAAAATCATGTTATACAAAAAGAAAACGAGTAACCTATTTTGCCACCCGTAGCACCAATTATTATTCAAACCGGTGACGATTCTAGTTCAGAATATTCTTCTGATAATTCAATTGCCACTTAGTATTTTTGTTTAAATGTTTTTTTTACGTTTAATCGAAGGTTCAAGAGATTTATAATTGATTTTATTTGAGTTTTTAACAAATTTTAAAAAATTTATTTCTTGTTTTTTGTGATTCAATTGCCACGCAGCATTTTTGTTTAAACGTTTTTTACGTTCAGTCGATAAATGGTTGAAGAGATTTATAGAGTTGATTTTTTTTGAGTTGCTAACAAAATGCAAATATTTATTTATTTCTTTCTTTCTGTTTTATTTGTTGTGTTATATTTTATTTGAAAAATTTATTTAATTCTAATTTAATTCTAACATTCCATCATACTAACACCTTTCATATTCCTATCCTATCCTGGCAAAAAATACTCACACCTCCATGTTGGTGTGTGCCTGATGGTGACATTTTATACAAGACTCAATATCAATTTTTACAGTTTGTAGAAAATGTCATTAACTAAGTGGGTAAGATTCTTAACTTTCATTCAATCATCAAAATTGCTTATTCAACTAATATAAATAAATAAACAAGTAAGTAAATAAATAAAAAGGTTATTATAGGTATTGTACACACATATAAACTCATATAAAATAGTAAAAAAAATATTCGATTTATTTTAAAGAATTAAAAGATAATTCTAAACCTTTTTGGTCGACGCTCATGGATATGACTAAATTCTCGTTGGCGTTTTTATGCTGTTCCAATTCATATTGGAAATACTATACTATCCAAAATAACAGAACCAATAAATATTTCACTAAACCGATTGAATGTACTATTTACTCGTGGTCCTTAATAATGAGTTCATACATAAGTTGCTGTAACATTAATATAATTATTTTAACAAATCTAAATTGACAAAAATATACATTTTTACCTTTAGCCACCGTATTTGAAAATCTAAGTCCGTCTATGCATTTCCATAAACATTTCTTAATAAATTTTGGTATTATTAGTTTAATAAACGTGGAGTTTAAGGAACCCTATTTAATGGAATCGATATTGTACGGTTAACTTTTACAAATAGTTACTTATTATTTCGTTAATAGTAGCTTTGTGAAAACGTCCATTAGTTTAGGGAGATATTTTTACTGATATTGGTCATTCCAAATAGAAAATACGTCGCCAAAATGATGACTACTTACTTTTAGTCTTATTATTAGATCAAATGTTGATTATTATAACAAAAATTATTAACTAAAACTTTATATTAATATATGAGTTAGGATAGTAACGAAGTCATAAAACGATTTTAAATATCATACCATGTTTGGTTTTTTAAATATTCATAATAAACCAAAATAAATGTCAAATTCCTGTCACTGCAAAATCTCAACCTTAGTAGAAATTTAAGTAAATAAAAAAAAAACGGAGTGTACAAGGTGTCGCATAATTCTCGCTCGGGATATTTATATCCTAACCGGAAAGAGATACTTGAAAATTCAAAAAACATTTTTTTTTGTTTTTAGCTCAACTTACAAATCTGGTGACAAATTATGTGTTTAGTGCATTGACGCTAGACGTTGCGACGCGTTTTATATATTTTTTCCATAGATACCCAATTTTTATTGCACAGTAATTATAGATGACATTAATTTGAAAAAATTTTCAAATATTTTTTTTCCCAAAAGTCATTAACACTGATGTAGTTTCCCATGAAACACCAAAACACCATATACTGCACTCGACGCGCATATCGCCAACCAAGTTGGCATCATCTGGAGATGATTAAAACGGATTAAAAATCAGTTTTAATCATCTACAGATGATACCAACTTGGTTGTTGAAACGAATGTCGAGTACAGTATATCGTGTTTTGGTGTTTCGTGAAAAACTACGTCAGTGTTATCTTCACATCAAAGGTTTCCACCTACTTCAGGACAAAACTCATTAGTTTTCGAGATATGAGCAAACAAAATGGCTGATACATAATTCCAACCCATACCTTTATCTCCTAAACAAAAAAAAAATAATAATAATTAAAGCTAAATCACTTCTCTTAGTATGATACAAATTTATGAATAGAAGTGAATGATAAATTTATTTAATCCTCAATTAAATTAATTGAGAGTTTCGACTTTGGTAACCATTTAGGTATAATTTCTAATATTTATTACTATTTTGTAAATTAACCTTTACCCTCACTGTTGGAATATTTTGGTATTATAATTTTTATTAGGTATACCTTTATTAGTAGAGATCGCTTGACGAACGTTTTTCTAATTTATTACACATTGCGGTTGACACTGGTAGATGGAGTTGCCATCCACTCATTGGTACTCTACTTTCACGTAGAGATTTGTGATTTTGCCATTTACTTTTAAACATGCCAGAAAAATATCAATCAATCAAAACAATATGTTTAAATATTATCTACAACATAATCATTTCGACATCCACGCCCAGAGCCAGCCAAACATCCACGGTGCAATGCACCGCCATGACATTTGAGGGGGCTGGATAGGGATGGAGTCGATTTGATATCTAAAAATTAAACTTAAAATACTAACATCTATCCTAAATAAAAAAAGGATTTAATTATTACATGTTATTAAAAACTTATGCCTAGGTTAAAAATAAGAAAATAGCGTAACAATTAATTGATAAAAATAGTTAAAAAGAAAACTATGATTAAAAAGATATTTCACTGATAAATTTTGTTTATCAAGGAAGGGAAAATCTCAATCTCAAAAACCCTTCTAGGGATAATTTGTCTGTTGAGCGGCTATGTCACACTTAATTTTTGATTTTTAACAATTTCTGATTTGATCCAGTTATATTTACTTACAAGATATAACAAATTTGTTCATTAAATAATTAAACAAATTAAAAAAAAAAGGAAAAAAGAAACAAAAAGAAAGGAAGGAAAAGAAGATTAATTAGACTTTGTGATAACAAGATTATTAGATGCAGAATAGAAGTTTAAAAATTCTATACGTAACACGCACATCAAACGAAGTTTCTTTTAAGGCAAATGATTTCAATTATAAATACTATGGTCGTGGACAAGAAGGACATAAGGAAAATGATAGTCCAAGAAATAAATTAAATTATAATACTTGTAATCAATTAAGATATCGAGGACGATTTTTTCGTAGAAGCGCAACTAGTTCTAGACAGGGATATGAAGTATAGAAGAAATCAAAGTATTCAAGAAAACGCAAGTAGTGCGATCAATGAATATAAAGAAGAGGAAATTTCGTTTATAGCTTTTCGAGAAAAAGTTGATACGCCAGATAAACAAAATCAAGAATTAGTTGCTTTTATTCCTGTTGGAGCAACAGAACACCTTGTAACCAGCTGTTTGGCATCTAGCATGTTAAATTTCAAAAATTTTAAAAATTAAATTATCTATATTGCTATACAGATTTGTACAGCAGATGGTAAATTAATAATAGCAAAAAAAGAGGGTTCCACTTAAAGTATGTCATGAAGGAAGGAATATAACACTGGATACTTTAATAGTAACAAGTTAAGTTATAATCTTCTGTCAGCTGAAAAGTTAATCGAACCTGAGAAACAAGTTATTTTTAATAAAGAAGTTGTAAAAATTCTAAATGAAGAAATATGTTTTAGAGGTAAAATGACTGAATATTTATACGTTATCAATTTCTTTTTGAATTACAATAAATGTATGGTTACCGAACTCGGTAGCACAGTGCGCCAGAGCGTTAAGTGACAAACGTAGCTGATTTACTGCCTATCGACTCTCGCGTTCAAATCCCGATTTCGATTCTAGCAAAGTCGAAGGGTTTGGTTGTGTGTGTCTGCGTTTTTTTCAACTATGTAAACACTGTCCGAGCAGCGTCGGCTTCGGTTTGGGGGTTGTCTAATTTATGTGGTGTGTTTTATGTTTTATGTTCTAAGTGGCGACCTTTGGCAGAAAAGACTAAGTCATTAGAACAGAAGAAGTCTCAAAAGATTAAATATACCATGTAGTCCAAATAAACGTGATTCGTGTATAACAAATAAAGCTACAAGACAACCTTTGAAAAGTGTAAATCATATAAAATCAAAACGCATAGGTGAGTTTATACATTCTGATGTATGTGGACCTATTAAACCACTAACTTTAAATGGAGAAAATTATTTCCAAATAGTAGTTAATGATTTCTCACATTTTATAATGGTATATTTACTCAAAACTAAAAATGAAGCAGAAACAAATTTAATAAACTATATTAGAGAATTAAAAACTGAATTTGGAATAAGAACTAGCAGAATCTGGTGCGTAGAAAAGAGAATACTCTTCAAACAACATTAAATTGTTTTGTAAAGAAAAATGAATAAAGTTGGAATATACAATTCATATAATCCACAACAGAATGGATTTTCTGAATGAGCAGATATAACATTACTGGATAAAGCACGAACAATACTTTCAGAATCAGGTTTACAAAAGACTTAAGGGGAGGGAGAAGCTATTAGATGTGTAGTATATCAATTAAGTCAATTTCCTACAGCAGCACTGAATAATAAAATACCAGCAGTAATTCGATATGGCTATATGGATTTATTAAGATTAAAAATATTTGGAAGCAAGTCAGGGGTATATAATATACAAAAGGAAGGAAAACTAGAATCAAGAGCTACAAAAAAGGGAATGGTAGGATAGGGAGGAGCAGGTTATAGGTTATGGAATTTGGTAGAAGATAAAATAGCATGTGCAAGAGATATTAAATTTGATGAAAATTCATTAAATTTTATAAACAATACAAAAGTGACACTAAATGAATGTAATGAAGAGAAGGAAGCAAAATATATGAAGAAGAAAGAAATGAAAATATAGAAGAAGAAAGAAATGAAAATGTAGAAGAAGAAAGAAATGAAAATGTAGAAGAAGAAAATAAGTTTGGGGAAGAAACTGAAGAAAGAATACCGAAATAAATGTTAAATTAATAAATAAACTAAGTGAATATGAGTTCATTTAACATATTGCCTTTTAACAAGTCGTTATCCAATAATATATAAGGGAGCAATAGGAGAAAATGAACAAAGGCAAATAGCTATAGAAAAGGAGTTAGAAGCACATGAAAAATTGGGTACGTGGATACCAGCAGAGTTACCAAAAGATCAAAAAGCAATAGATACAAAATGGGTGTTCAAGACTAAAGAAAATGGGGTAAAAAAGGGAAGGTTAATAGCAAACGAAGAATATTATTCGAATGTTTATGCATCAGTAGATATAATGTCTACTGTGATGATGTTAATATCATATGCAGTACAAAAAGGATGGTCAATCAGGCAATTAATTAGACATACTAACAGCCTTTTTAAATGGAATGTTGAAATCAGAAGTATATATTAAAAATCCTGAAGGACTGTAGACAGGAGGATGTAAGAGTTATCAAGATGTCGGAATGAACGTTTTGTTCATTTTGCTAGAAGAAACCGCGTTAAATAATCAGGAAATGATTTTTGTTTATATTTTAATGAGGTTTAATGGCTATCGTACTTATATTATATCTTGATATAAGTTTTCCTGGAATTGCAGGTAATACATTTTCTTGTCACTAAAACTACCTTTAAGTTAATGCTCCCTGTAAAATGTTGTTAATGCCGTGGGTTAAACTAATATACCTAAATTTACATCACTCTAGCGAATAGGTAAACTAATATGGCACACAGTGGTCAGCGGTCCTAAATTTCCTCGATCTCAGGTATAATTTATTTTAAACTTATTTGCAATATAAAAAACATCGACTTCTTTGAAGATGGTAACGGGATCAAAGAGCCTACGTTTTTTATGTTGCAAATAAGTTTAGAATAAGCTGTACGTTAATTTTGATCACACTCCAATTCCAATTCCAAACAATTTTATTTTTAATTATCATATACAAAAATTCATCTCGAATATTGCGCGCCCAAAGCTAGCCAAACATCCACGTGCAGGTAGCATTGTGGCAATTGAGAAGGATGAGAACGGAATTCGGGGGGATTGAAAACTATTGAACAAAATAAAAAGGTGGGGTGCCAACTCCCATTGTCTATTCGACAATTTATTTGGTTTTAAAATTAAAACAGAACGAACAAGAATAACATTTAAAAATAATTAAAGGTTTTAGTACTTAAAATTAGAGTTAAAAAATCGGCGCGAAGCACTGATAAATTTTGATTGCTTTTGAAGGGAAAATTAACAATTCAAAAAACCCTTCTGAATGCAATTCTGTAAAGAGCGGCTAAGTCTGATCCGCTTAATTTCTAATTAAAAAATAAAAATTTATTTATATGTATATATATATATATATATATATATATATATATATATATATATATATATATATATATATATATATATATATATGTACACATATATACATACATACATACACATATATTATACACACACGCATACATACATACATATACATATACATATGTAAAACTGTTAGGATTTTAGTAGTTGTAGAGTTGGTATTAATTAAATTTTAAATGAAGAATTTTGAAGGGAAAAAGAGAACAAAAAGAAAGGAAGGGAAAGAGGTAATTTTGAATTTTGGTGGAGTTGGGCCTAGAGGGTCTGTCGAAAGATTGGTAACGACTGGAAAGGTAATTTGTGTTTTATTCGAAAGGGTGCGTTATACTCCCTAATCTGAGTAATGCTGTTGGTTAACGGACTATCCGAAAGTTTGTATTGATAAAATTTTTGCGAGATATTTTCGATATAGTCCGTTATGGGTTCTATGTCGGGGCATAACTGGTGTAAATCTCTAATGGAGGTGTACCTTGAAGAATTTGTGATGAGGCGTAGATATTTGTTTTCCAAAACTTTTAATTTGTGTAAGTTCGTCGCCGACGCGCTGTACCACGTCGGCGCCACGAATGTTAGGGCCGGCCTCAATATACATTTGTATATTAATTTCTTATTGGTCCTATTTAGTCTGCTATTCTTTGCCATCAGTGGGTATACATATCTGGACAAAGAATAGACTTTTCGTATAGTTGAATTAATGTGTCAAAAAGGTTAATCGTTTATCCAGTTGAACCCCTAAATACTTGACGTCTTCTTTGGTTTGAATTTTGGTACCCCTGATCGAAATTGACGTCAAGATTTTTTATTTTTAAAATTTTGGGTGAATGCAATAGCTTCCGATTTCTCCTCGTTGACCCTAATCTTACACCGGTCATAGTACTCCGTCGCATGGATCATGTGCGCCTTCAGCAGCTGGTTGGCTGCCTGGGCGCTGTGGCTGTGAGCGTACATAGCCGTGTCGTTGACGTACATGGCCAGTTTGGTATTAGGGAACTTCGGGAAATCGGAGACGTATAAATTGAATAATTTTGGGGCGAGAACCGACCCTTGCGGAACGCCCGCTCGAATGTCCCTCGAAGTTGATAGTTCATTGTTCACTTGAACCTGTAGCGTCCTGTCGCTCAGATAAGTGTGAATGAGTTTAATGAGAAAACCAGGAAACTGGAATAAGTGTAATTTATATATATATATATATATATATATATATATATATATATATATATATATATATATATATATATATATATATATATATATATATATATATATATATATATATATATATGCCCTGAGAGCCAGACTGTATCGAATGCTTTCGTAATATCCAAAAACTTCTTGAAGCCAAATTGGTGTTAGTCTGATCACACTAATACATACAACAAATAGCTTTATTTATTTTCAGTATGAGCAACGGAGCACCACCTAGCGAGAAATAGCTTAAACAATACTTTACGAACATGAAACGTGGTGAAACGCTGTAAAAGCTTTGTGAAAATCAATAAGAAGGGTAAGTCTGGAAACAGAAGTTTCCTGAAAACTGTTACAGAAATTGTAGTACTGTAAAAATATTTAGTGAATTTATTTACAAGGTGTACACCTGAAAATTATTTTGTATAATCGTAAAAATATTTGAGACGCTTATTTTAAAAACACAACTTCTGACAAAACGTTTCTTGAGACATTTAACTCATTTTAATGAACTCTTTTAAAAATCGTATATTTATTTTTAGCAAAATTCAGTTTTTGTAATTTAAAATAGATGACAAATATAGGGGACATATTTTTTTTAGTTGCAGAAAATTATTCGATTGCTCCTAAAAAAGTGTTTTGCAGAAATTGCGTTTTGAAAATAAACTCCTCGTTTAATAACAAAAACCTTTTTGAAACTGTTAAAATTCCAATATTTAATATACAAAAAATCTTAAACTCTAAACTTATCTATTTATTATATAGATAGGATGTTTTATCTTTACAAATTTGGAAGAATTACAATGGTTCAAATAAACAATGATATACAATCTTAAGAGATGTGAATACATTTTAATTTTAGGGAAATATTTCCATATTATATACAAGGCAATCAACATGGCCTGTCCACTCCATATTTTTAATTATGTATTTTATAGAGATTTTTTTTGGCCATACAGGGTGCTCCACAATTAGTTTACCAAATTTTAGAGGTGGTAATTTATCAAGATGTAAATTATAGAAGTTAAAAATTTTGTAATAATTTATAATAAATTTACATTGTGTAGTTCTATAATTTAAATGGCAGGAAATTTTATGAAAAATAGTAACTGATATTTGAGTACTGTGTTCGCAAAGGATTTAACTAGAAATACTTTTAACAAGATTTTAAATACTTACCCGTTTTAGAGATGACGCCTTAGGTCGATGAAATTAGTTAGATTTCGTAGAAATTCAGTCTTTAGTTCAATTTCTAATTGAAATTAAAATGTTTTATATATATATATTTTGTCTTCATTGATGTATTAAACTTTTATGTTGCCTAACATTTCGTAGCTGTAAACCATCATCAAGGAAAAAAATAACTTTTTTAAATTAACGTAACTTTATTATTTTTCATTATTAATAAATATTAAGAATGAAACTATAAAAAAATTAAATTGACGTCTGAGATTCAAATGCTACAAAACAATGCAATAAAAAAATACAGGTCCGTATTTAAAATAACGTACTTGATAATGGTAGCGAAAAAACGAACCGTCTTATAAAAAACTTTTTACGCTAAAAATCGCCAATAAAAGAGTGTATTTAGTTTGTCGATATCTCCTTATTTTTCCGGGTGTTATTTACACAAAATGTTGTTTAGAATCAGTTAATGCATATTATCACGCCCACTTTTTTTTTCAAATCACCTAGAGACCACTGGAAAAATCAATTTATATGGTGATAGTTGTCTCATTTGCTTTCTGTTATGTTGAAATAAGTTATTATTAGCTCACCTAAAAAAAGTAAGTGCCTCAAGTAAAATATTTGTTATGTATTGTATTCTATTATTATACACAAATTCTTACCCCATACCAACAAGAAAACGAACTAAAATTGATTCAGTTCGTTTGTTAATTCGACAACATTGATTTCTATAAAGCATTGCTTTAATTACTTCGATATGGAATGTATATCATATGCTATGACTACTTTTTTTGATGAATTATTCAAAAATGTCCAAGGTTTATAAGGATCACTTAAAAACTGAACTTTAAAATTAATTACACGATAAGAAAAAATATTGTATAATTTCTGTGGTGTTTATCGGGTTTATTAATTTTTATATTTTTGGTAACTCTATTATAAGTTATAACTAGGCCAACTGACTGGCATTTTTCAGAAATTTTACCCTCTGTATAGGAAAAATACAGAAACTAACTCCTAGTCCTCCACTGACTTCTGATTTGGTTCTTAGGAAGTGCTTTGAGGAGTTACTATCCACATATCTTATAGCACGACCTGTCCATCTCTGTCATCTTTTTTTATGGCTTGTCCATTAACTAATGGCTAGAGTTTTATTATTTTTTCCTCAATTAACCTAAGCAAACCTAAGAAATGAAATTGAAGACACAAAGAAAATATTAAGAAGAAACATTCCCTTCCCGCCCAAGGGTCTATCGGGGACTTTTCGACACACTGAGGGGATATTATAAAGTACTTTTTTGTTATAAAAGCAATTTTATTCTAGTTAAAACTGTAACAAATACGTACTAAATATTAATCTTTTTAAGAGATAATAAATGAGTTAAATTAGTGGAAAGAGTGACATTAATATTACAAAAATTTTTTTAAGAGTTTTTCTGTATCTCTTGAATAGTCCTGACAATTAAAAAAAATATAGTCCAGATCGCATGTACTACAGGTATCAGACTAAAATATTCCAATCCTTTTTACATGCTTGGGAAAGTATGGCCAAGTCTTATTCTACAATAATTATGATAAATAATTTGGAAACATTCAAATTTTCAAACCATGGTTATTTAGAGAGAGATGTTCTACTATTTGGGAATAGTGGCCCATTGGTTTACCTACCTGACACTGCTCATGGGATTTTGATCAGTTATTGTAACATTTATTTTTGGATAAATTTATACAATCCCATAAACATAATTTGAAGCTTAAATTTAAGCCAGACTTTATCTTGCAAGATAGTCAACATGCTCACTATGGAAGATACCTACATGAGCTTTAACCCAAACAAAATAGACAAGAAACTCATCCTTATATAATGCAATCGTTCAGTAAAGTAAAATTACACCCATACTCTCGCACTTCTGAAAAATGTTGACATATGTCTTAGGTAAGTGTGATATTGAAGCTTGCGTCAGTCACTTTGACATTTAAGCCTGATTTTATAAAACACATAAATGATTTAAAAAAAAGGACTAACAATTGGATATGACTTTAAAAATATTCAAATTAGAGTATAATTATTTGTTGACGGACAGTAGCAGCATACACTGTATTTTCGACACTATTCTTTAAAATGTTTAGTTTTTTATTATCAAATTTTCAGCGAGATTTGACTCCAGACAGATAAGATAACACATTTCATTCTGCTCTAAATTTCGCTACCTTGTATCTATTAGACTGAGACTTAATATGATTTAAATAGCAGGAGTTTCAAAACAACATGAAGATAAAATTACTGAGAAGAAAGAGGTTCCTATAAACATAACACCTCATGTAGAGACATAACAGAATGTTAAATCAGTATTTCAGTTTCTGTACCTGTTTCCTTAACAGTGCGTCATAAGAACATCTAAATACTTATAACATAAGAACTTAAGGCAGCCTGCAAAATAATTTAATTGACTTCAAACACTCAAACCAGAAAGATCAAAT
Source organism: Rhamnusium bicolor (assembly GCA_029963845.1). Classification (NCBI taxonomy): domain Eukaryota; kingdom Metazoa; phylum Arthropoda; class Insecta; order Coleoptera; family Cerambycidae; genus Rhamnusium; species Rhamnusium bicolor. The sequence continues at coordinate 951,382 of JANEYF010004793.1, read as the reverse complement.
ATGTAAAGTCATTTAAAACAATAACAATTTAAGTACTATACGCAAAATTTATCTATATTCTGAAAATAGTCAGTGGCGATTGGTGAAATTTAGGTTGACATCTTAGTATTGGAGCATGCCCAAGTAACAATAAGAATTGTTTAGGGCCAGTTGTACCGATGTAGTTCAGCCAAAGCTCAGTTGAACTTAGTTTAAAATCCAAGGATACCATTGTTGAAACAATCGTAACCTTGGATTTAAAACCAAGTTCAACTGAGCTTTGGCTGAACTACATTGGTACAAATGGCCCTTATAAAACTATCCATAAATTTATATTGCTTTGACAGTAATCATAAGAGTCTAATGAACCCAAAAAGGCCCCAAATAATACTCTACAGAAGGCTGTCAAAGCTAAGTGTTTAAATCTGTTATAAAACTTGCCCCACTTATAAAGACCTTAATTGAGTCATCTCTATGCAAGCCTGGAAAGCTTGATGAAAACTATAACAGCATTTGGTCTTAGACAAAAGGTTTTATTAAACCTTTAATGATACCCTGAATAATGATAGTAATAAAACTGTTTTATTTTAAGATATTTATTCTCAATGCTATTTTAAGTCATTGTTACATACAATAAAGAAAACGTTTTTTGTACATCATGGGGGCATAGCCTAGAAATTTTATATTATTTTATATTTTCTCAGTACGTTTTTAGAAAGTTGTTAAATGTGGTTTATATTCTTAAAATTTTCAAATGGCAAACAGTTTACTGTTGAAATTTATAAAAATAACTCAAAATTTATAATACCCATCAAAATTCCTAAGTTGTGAATTTTATACAAAATAATTATTGGTTTTCAAAAAATCTAAATTTTGTTTATTAATGTTATAAAACTGCATTAATATAACTTGTATGTAATACAGCAATGTTTTTACATAAAAAATAGTGGAATATATACATTTGAACATGTTTTTCAAAAACATTGTTCAAAATGGATAACAAGTTGGCAAAATGGCCGCTCTGGGAATAAAACCGTTATTCTTTCGTTAAATACCGTTAGCTCTTACAAAAGTAACAAATAAACTATTAAGTATTTGGATAAGTATACCTACTACATCTAGTTACCTATGAGGTCTGTATGAAACAATTTGGGCTTAATTAAAACCTTCTCATCCTGGTTAAAACTAAGCTGTTATGTCAGAATGTTTATAAATCCGCTTAGTTTGAATATAGTTTTATGACTGTTGTGAATGTTGCCACCTGATATTCTAACCTAGAAATCATTTGCTAGTCTCTGTCTGCTGTAGTGTTTTTTAAATTTATTTCCAAATCTAAAGGTAAAAGCAACTAATTAATTTAATCAAATTGATATTTGTAAACGATTTGTGTTCTAGATCATGCCTTTTAAAATTGTGCAAATTATTGAGGACGGAGAAGTTTGTCGATTCTACATGGGAAGAAAATGTAATATTAATAATTTTCAAATACTTTACTATCATTTTTATCTTAAAATTACAGTATGTCACTCACGCTTGCCTCTTTTTAACATATCATAACCTCATTCTTTTAAAGAAGATTTAGTTTTATTTAAGTACATTTAAAACCGGTAAGATTTAATGGATGCATTTCTGTTTTATTTTATATGTTAACAAGATTTCCTAAGTGTAAATGGTTTTAAAAAAAGGATTCAGGACGCCTACAGGAATATTTTATAAATCATTTTTTAAACAGCTTCAAGACTTGAGTTTTATAGCTACTTGATTATATTAAATTTGTAGTCGAAGCATTCTTTAAAACTAAAGGGTTTTACAAATCACAGTGAACAGTTATAAAAAAAATTCATACAAAAATATATTGAGAGAGAATATCAGGGTTTTATGATTCAGTTTTAAAGTATACTACAATGATTTTTAGTAAATTCTTATAATCTAAAAATACATTTGGCCTCGGACGAACCTAATTTAAAAACAGTTAATCTACAAACATTCTTTATAAAACAAGAACCAGTATAAATAGTATTGAAATTGTTATTTGGGTGGGACCCAAGCCATACTCTTAGGCATATGTAGCTAACAAAACCAAAAGAAGAAGTTTTGCAAAGAAGATATTGCTACTATTATTTGCGAAAAAAAAGTTGCAAAAATTGTGCCATCAGGTTATTTTTTAGACAATTTATAAAATTTTTTGCAAATTTATTTTTTTAGAACCAAGGTAGACAAGTTTCAAAATTCTTAAAAAATGCAGCTTTTTCATAAAGTTTTTTTTGAAATTTGCACAGTAAAAAATGAACTTAAAATAAAATTTCATGCCATATCAATTTGTCACATATTTTTGATTAATATTATAGCTTTACGAGTGCGAAAAAAATATGTTTGATTGACCTTTAAGGTACATTTACAACCAATTCACTACAGGCACAATTTACTAACGGATTCTGAATTGTGACGAGATAAAATTTAGGTCATTTATAATGAGTTAGGAGCTAGCATCTGTTGAGATTTTTTGCCATTACGTGTGTGCAAATTCAATTTAATTAAATAATTACAATTATTTAACATAACTTCGAAAAACATCATATTTTCAAAAGATCTAACCTTCAAATATCAAATCACAAACCGACTTTAAATACTGACAATAAATTTTTGTCCTAGTACACATGCGCAATTTGAAATTCATGCTGCAATTGAAGTGAATATTTGCGATTTGCAAGCATCCAATTCAAAGCTGAAGTGCAATTCAAGGTCGTGCCGACTTAAAATTTTATTTTAAACAAATGCATTCAACTAAATATGCTTAAAACCCAATTTGCAACAACCAGCAGAATGTGCCCTTACCAAATTGGTTGTAAATGTACCTTTAATGTTCTAAATTTAAAATCACTATCTTGAACTGGTCATATTCTGTAATTAAAAGTTAAATAAAATAATCTGCATACAATATATTTAATGATTATTTACGTAACAAAACCGGAAAATGATTATTTACTGAGCGAGCTGGCAGTTTCCAAGGCGAGCGCCAACGAGTCCTAGATGCAGTCGAGCCCAGTAAAGACACTTTTCGGGTGTGTTACATACAATACTTTTTCTGCAATCGTTTTTGCTATTCTCAAAACCTATTTTTTACTTGAAATCTTTTGTCAACAAAATAAATTCATAAAATTCAACTAATCGGAAATACTTTCCGATCCTCTATGTAACTTTCCGGGTTAGACAAACAAATATGTATTTTCCACTCAAAAAAATTTACCAAGAACAGTTAACTTTCTTGATAGTTGCAGAAAAAAAATGTTTTACCTGAATCAAAGTTTTTTAAAGCACTCATTAACAGCAAACTTTTCGCTTAGAATGAAAAATGTAGGGGTATTTTAAACGAAATCACACTGTATATTTGCTAATGAATTGAGCCGAATTTCCTAATCACTTGTGATTGGAAATAGTATAATTTGTATTAAACTGGCTTACGTTGTATTCCTTCATTGTTAAAAGGGGTCTTTTGTCTTATTGCTGAACAATCGTCAACTGATCTCTGATTGCGTACTAAAAGATTAATGTTAAAAAAGACATTTGATTCACAACCTCTTCGGCTTAGAGGAATTAGGAGTGAACTCTGATTAACCAGCTTTAATAGACTTATCTAGCAAATTAGATATAGGCAGAATTATAGTTATTGAAAATCCATTTAGGGGCGGTTTATCAATGCTCAGTTAACACTGGAAGATAAGTTAAAATCAACCACATTAATTTGTTAGAACACCATACAAATATAATCAATACAATATAAATTATCAGCAGTAATATAATAACCCCCCGTTAACTTAAATGTGTTTAAGTGTAAAGAAAATGTGTTACAAACAAAATATAAATATCAGATAGCAATCCTATAGTTTAAACAAAAATTAGGTTTAATGGCCTTTGATTGATTTGCTGGTAATACAATTTCTTGTCACTAAAACTCCTTTTAAGTATTTCCGCTGCCTAGTTATTACCATTGACAGAATAATTTATAAACTTAATGTTATTTAGTTCCAATTCCCACGGATTTGCAGAACTTTTATCGAGACTATACTAACTCTTTAAACAGACCGAGCTCCATCCTATCACTATCAATACGAGCTACTGTGCCACCGGTAGAGCTACATTGGGATAGCTGTAACTAATAACTAAAGCTGCAAATCGTTTCTGTTTATCATGGTCGTAGAGTACAGATGTACTTACTGTCGTCAGCATTCATCTTGACCGCGAAACTCTTTCTCCGGTTTATTTGCCAGTAATATCTTATTATGATCACGCTTTGTGTATTTGTCCCAAATATACATTATCAGAAACCTGTTTTTATTAACCGCTAATAGATTTGATTCTTGTCCCATATTTAGCTAAATTTTTTATTAAGGAGACATAAATATATATTTACCAGCAATAAACATTTTTCTCTGTGAATACTCCAGTCTTTTATCGCTATCATTTCCATAGAAATGTTGACGCAGTTGATACTTATTTTATCGATGTTTGTGTTTTTTTTATATTTTGGATAATGTTGACTTTTTCTGCGATTTCCCTGGTAGATGCTCTAGAGTATATATTTACTCAGGCTAAAATATTGATTTGTGTATCAGTTCGTTAAGATAAGTAATAATTTTCAGTGCAAAAAAAATAAATTACGTTTTCTGGATTACACTTTTTTTCTCATTGCACCTGCACCAGAAAATATGCTCGCATTCACAGGAAAATCATCTACAAAGTGTGAAACTTAATATTTAGAATTTTACTATGACATTGTTATCTTACACATCAATAAATAAAAGACCATGACAACTAGTAAACTTAGATAATGAACTCGAATCATATTGCGTGACCTTTACTTTGAAAAAAGTCAATAGTTATTATGATTAACCCGTCGCCTGTAAAAACAAAGTAATGTGTAGCCACTAGTACAAAAGAAATCCATAACGAATATATACACAAGCGTATATCAGGCATTTATTGGTAAAGCATAATGAAAATATAATAAATGATTTCCTATACCACTGCCGAGAGAGAAAATAAACATATACATGTTTATTAAAGCACTATATATATTTTGACTAATAACTTTGTTTTAAAAATGGACATGGTCATATGGCAACGTGACAAAATTATGATTAAATTTTTGTTAAAATTGTGTTATTTTTGGATTCATTTATAATGTTCACAATATTGGAACGTGAAAACATTATGATATAAATTTAGAAAAATGTATTGTTATCATCACTTATGGTTTATGAAATACGTACAGCAACCGTTTTGGGCCACGAGCATATAAAACCAGGGGTATGCGACTTGGTTTACGGATCTCGCAACACCACCAGAGATGAGCGCGTTTTATTAGCATTATATAAATTTCTTAATTGACAATAAAATAGTTGAAATTAGATCACAATGTCAACTTTCAACAATAAATGGTGTTATTTTTAAAACAATTATGACGAATATTACAAAATTATGATTATTCCAACTAAATAAACTTTGTAATTTTTTCGTGCTGCTCTGGAAAATTGGGAGGCAGAACCAATCAGAAACTAGGTGTCTAGTCATGTGAAGATGATGTGACACAACCAACCACAAGATTCTATTAAGAAACCATTTTAAAGCAGTTGTAAAATTTTAATTTTATATATCGCTGTTAGTTTATTATGCTAAATAAGTGTTTATTATATCTGTAAGTAAAATTTTGTTTGTGTTACTTGATATTTTAATGTATGTAATATAAAAGTTCTAAATTCGACAAAACCTTCAGTTCGACCGTTAGATTCTAAATCTAATAAATAAGATCTCGATTAATTTTTGGAAATACGAAAACTGTGACGTGTTACTCACCCACCACCAAAATGCTTATTTTGCGTGAGTGTCGTGTCACTTTGGCACCCTTCAGAACAGTACCTGTACTTTTGAACTTTTTTATTTCGGTAACGGTCTTGAGCGCCAGTTCCTGTTTTAAAGTGGTAGGAACACCACTTTATTCTATCAGGGTATGATAGAAGCTAGGGTGTTAGTGAAGAAACGGAATGCCAGGCGGTCTGTGTTTGTGGTTGTCGTTTGCATAGCAATGGACAACTTCACCTTGCCTGCCGAAAATGATTATGGGTGTGCAAATAAACTTTATTACTTATACCTTTGCCGTTAAATAAAAGTCAGAATGCAAACGGTACTTATTCTATTTATTCATGATTGATTTCATAGAAGGAAAAAACCAAATACACAGAAGAGGTTTATGATACGGCGAAGTTTTGGAAACTACGTTTACGGTATTTACTTATTTGCAGGCAATATCAAATCAATTACTACAAACAGTTATAAAAGCAATCTATGATTACTGGGGTCTATGGCAAGCTGTTAGTGACTCTATGGTCGCTGGTGCTTAAGGCGGAATTACAGCAGACGAGCGGTGCAGAACTATTCAGATGCTAGTGGAGTGCAAGCGTGCCACAACGGGAGAATGTCATTCCAGGGACAAACGGTATATATGACTGGCTACTCGCGGATGTGCTATTCTGTAGATCAGCGACATGTCTCTAGTGAATAAAAATATCAGACGATATAGTTACGATATTACGCAACGCAGCAAGGTGAGGATCCTTTCACAGTTCTAGAGAAGAACCTTAATCGTGCTGAATAGAACGGTTAGTGCATCACTTCCCACGGCACGGTGAGGTTCCTTTCACAGTTCTAGAGAAAAACCTCACTCGTGCGGTATCTATTAAAAAATCCCGATATGTTCGTAGTTAAAATAGATAACCCGGATTTATTTGATAAACCACGATATTTTCTGGATATCTCGGGTCGTACGGTATTTATAGACAATTAACGGGCAAGAGAATATAGCAGAAATGCGGATACAAATGGTGAATGACGGAAATGCACCAAAATCAACAATAAAGCAATAGTATTGTGACGAGGAATTCTTACCACTGGAGGATTCGTCGGGGCACGCTGGAGTTCGGGAGCTGCTTGTACGGTACGGTCTGAGTGTCTGACCAGTTGTCAAAAGATTCTATTCTTGGCTCGTGCGTGCGGTTTTATTCACAGATCCCCCAACACGATAGTCGCGTGCCTACGTGTTTCAAAGGATTGTGAACAAATTGCGCACGTCGTGAATGTATTCCAACCAAGCTTGGAGTACTGTGTATAAATAAATTTCCTGCGTTACTTAACATAAACAAACGTTTATTAAATATTCCGATGCCGGGAATCGCTTTCTCATAATTTTAAAACTATATTTACAAAAATAAATCTTTAAAAACAGTCATGAATTAATATTTTACTATAAATCCAACAATAATTTATTCTATAAATTATTTAAACAAAAATAGAAGCGTACCCTTTTATCATTAATAACTACTCTCAACTTGGCTTTGAATTAAACTAAATTAAATTCAATTTTCAACGTCTTACTTGGCGGCTGTTTAGTAAAAACACAACAAGTGGTTTATCATTGAGATAATAAAAAACTTAAGATTACCCTGAAAATAAACCGGTTTGAAACAATTATGTTTAGTAAATAAGTATTATTCCACATACTGGACTTCTAAAAGAACTTGAACTCTGGTTCAAAACGGTTTTAACGAAAAGGGTGTACCAAAGTGAAAGATGAACCCAATTAAATATTATTACATCCGAAAATGGTTACCGGAAAAATCACTTCGTTACAATATTAAAGTACACTTTAGTCCATAGAATTAAATAATTTCCATATTTATACAAGGCGACTTCTAATCGAAATTGTCTTATATATTTTAGGTCATAAAGGTCAGACCTTTTGATGCCAGTGCCGGCAGTGAGTTTTCAAGATTCTATCAGAATGTCTTTTATCTGTATTTATGGGGTAAGTTGTAATTTGTAATATGTTTTTGTATGTGAAACTATGTGACATTTTTTTTAAACGAGAAAACCATATATTTACATATTATGCAATAAATATATTGTATTTAATTCGATTTACGTTAGATAGGTAATTTTAATGTTATTCATTGTAGTTCCAGTGTTGTTAATATTTTGAAATCAATATTATATACAAACTCGTTAGGTAATAGATGAACTCGGCTACAACAATTCATAATACATTATTTTTTTTATTTTTTGACGATTAAATTGAGTAAATACTGTCAATTAATTTATCTATTAAAATGGTAAAGTAGCCGATAGTATGTTTATTAAGTTACCTCTGTGTTAGTTGTAGTTACGTTCACCGATAATTCAATCTATAATGTGAAACTAGTTGAACAACTATTATAATTTGAGATTTTTATTTTTGTTATTCCAATTTTTGTATTGTTAAACAGACAAATTAACATAGATTTGTGTGTATTTTATTTATCACACTGGGTAAAGTGACCATCCTGATTTGATCAAGACATGTACTGATTATGTACTGATTTTCTGTAATGTGGTAATTTTCTAGCACTCTATTTTTAAATTAAAAAAAATATAAATTTTTTTGCCTTATAACAACTAGGTATAATGGAAATGCCCTTCCTGTAAAAACTCGTATTATTCCAATATAGTCTGTCAAGGCTATATGAAAAATACATTCAATCATTTCCTTAAGGATCCTGTCGTTGCAAGCATAGAAAAATGCTTCCACATTAAGTCTTGCTAAACAGTGTTCGAGTTTCCATGTTTGTGAGGATTATTTCATGATTTTTGATTAATTCACTCGCCCGAGTCGCGCTTTTCCTTATTCTATTAAAACAAATATGGAGCCAAACGTCACAGCTGCTTCCATCCTCCACTATTGATTTAGCTTTCTTTTTTTATCTGTTTTGTGTATAAAACGTTTATACTTATAGAAATAATATGTCATAATACGTACCATATCACAACCAATTAGAAATTACTTAAAAGTTCGACTGAGAGGTGCAATCTCATTTGTTTTTTGCGTTTCACTCTTTGCAATCATATTTGTGTTTGAAATTTGAGGTACATTTATTGTGCATCGCCAATAAACAGACTTTCTACAGCAAAATGCAAAAAGCTTTCTTTAAAGACGTAAAGTAAGATTCTTTTTATAAGTAGCAATTCGGTTCCTTTGATTTTTATATGAAAGCGCCCCCAACTATAAAAAGGTGACCCTGGCTACGATAAGCTGATTGCAGAGGACATCACCAATAGAAGGTGGGACACCGTCGACCTTCGGCGTAAGCTCTAATCAATTATCGCGCATGTGCTACCAATAAAAAGCATTGAGTCCACGTGTGCAATATCTACTTAAATTTTATTGAAATTCCTCCACAGCAATAAAAATTATGTAGGCATGTCTTTCTTGAATCTTACTTTACCTTTATACAGGGTGATTTACGGGGATTGAAAGGGGCATACTGTTATGGTAGTTAGAGTTCATTTGAGCGAACTAGAAATGGTCATTGAAAATATCTGAGACCTTTCTTTTATTGTGATTTAATGGTTTTACTCAACATTTATTGAGGTCGTATCTTTTAAACTACGTGCCAGAATTAGCTCGTATTGTAGATGTGTAGTATACAACTAATGGTCTATTTATGTGCCTAATCAAAGCTAGAATATTACAGGGCCGGATTAAGTAATTTTAATTTTTAATGCTTGTATGAAAAATTTCACCCTGTATACGTAGTTTTTTAAATTCTGGTACTAAATTATGAAACTACATCAACAGTGATCTAAACTATGGATTTGTTTTTTTATTGTATTTATTGAATTTAAAACACATTCTGTGTTTTTATACTTTATTAAATATAAAATCAGAATAAAAATGAGAAAATTTCAAGAGTAGGTACCTACCAACATAATTTTAATTTCTCGATGAATCCTTTGAAAAAATTCACCCTTATAGGAATTTTTATTCCAACTTAATATTTTCCACTTTTTGACTATTTTGGGACTTCGTCCCATTTTTTTAATATCGAAAATTTTCCATGCTACTGGACAATCAGAGGACGAGATGATACTTTAATTTTTAAATAAAATAGTTGGCCTTGATATTTTGACATTTGGCACATATTTTATTATAATCTGTTATTTATTACTAATTGTTGTTGTTATTAATTATTGTTGCGTATTCGAAAAATGCCTTATCATTTTACCATTGAGGAAATACGCCAATATAATTTACTTTTATGGTTTTTTTTATGGAAATAGCAGGGTAGTTGAAAGAGAATACCGAAGAAGATTACCTGAGCGTTGTACACCTAACCATAAATCGTTTGCCTCAATTTTCCGTTTTGCTAGACAACATGGAAAATTTACAACATCTGCTAGAATTTAATGAAATAATGTGCAAAACATTCGGTAGAGGATAATAGAAATATTGTAGATGAAAACCCCAGAATAAGTACCCGTAGAATTAGTACCCAGATAGGTATTTCTCAATCATGAGTGTGGATGACTTTGAAAAAAAGAAAGTGCACCCCTTTCACATACAAGAAATACAACGCCGTCAACCAGGAGATCACATAAACCGTCTGGCATTTTGTCAGTGGATTGTTAATCATAGACGAGTTATTTACAGAACGTTGTTTACTGACGAGGCACAATTTACCAGAGATGGAATAAATACTTCTAGAAATGCCCACGTGTGGGTTGAGGAAAACCCGCATGCCATACGGGAGGGTCTTTCTCAACAAAAATTTTCTGTAAATGTCAGATGTGGAATTAAAAAATCGATTAATAGAACCACATTACTTTGAAGAACGTTTAACAGGAGAAGTATATTTGAAATTTCTACAAAATATTTTGCTCGGTCTATCAGAAGATGCAGTTTTCTGAGGTATGCATTTTTAGCATAACGGAGCACCTCCTCATTTTTTTGCAGCGGTTAGGCACCACTTAGACAATGTCAATCAAAACAGGTGTATAGGTCGAGGAAGCCCACATCCATGGCCAGCTAGATCCACGGATTTTAATCTAGTGGATTACTTTTTATGGAGACACCTAAAAATCATGGTGTATAGTGAAAATATTAATACAAGAGATCAGTTGATAGAAAGAATAAACAATTGTTGTAATGAATTAGGAATAATCCTTTAGTTATTAGGAAAGCCACAGGTAGTTTGCTGGTACGGCAAAGAAAGTGCATGGAGGCAGGCGGATTTCATTTTGAAAATCATTTATAAGAACTTTTATTTTTATGAATTTGTTGTAGTAGCTAGTTCGTGTTCTTAAGTTGTAAATTATTTACTCATCTTGTAATTTTCTACCTTTGATTAGGCACGTAAATAGACCATTAGTAGTATACTATATATGTATACACTCACAATACGAGCTAATTCTGGCAAGTAGTTTAAAAAAAATACGACCTTATTATACTATAGAGGAACAGTTTACTAAGAAAGCAAAAATTTTGACACTGGGTAATAATAACGGACGTAATTGTGGAAATGCTATATACAGGATTATAAGTCAAAATAATAATACCGAAGAATATGTTGCATGCTCACATTTCAAACCAAATGGAGGATATGGTGAAAAATGCTGACAAGCTGTGCAGAAACTACGATAAATTTGATTATGTGATAATCCTAGCTAGTATAAAAAATCTGCTAAATGGACGCAAAGTTGATTTTGAAAAGTTAAGAAGCACTCTAAATACTCTACACAACACTAATGTTATATTTGTAGGTGCAGTGTATTGTGGAAATAGGCATGTTTTAATTAATTTTATATTCAAAATGAATTCCAAATTGTATGATGAGGCAACAAAACTCAACCACGTCAAATACATAGACTCCAACGAAATATTAAAACAACTCAACATTGTGAACTACCAAAATGAACTATAGGATCGGGCAAAGACCGCTATCTTCAAGTGCATCTATCACACAATGAATATAAAGTGGAACAAATACATCAACGCATCGAACTTAACATATATTAACACATATACAATCAATACAAAGAGATATGAACCAATAATGAGTACAGATGAAAATCTATCAGAGAATGTAATTACTACAAATGATGGAAATTTTTTACACCCCAGATTGAGTCAACTTCAAGTAGAAATTTAAAACAAAATAGTGACGATAAGTTAAAAAACTTAAATAAAAGTATTAAGAACGAAAAAGTAAAGGTTTACCATCAAAATGTACAGTGTATGTCAAACTGTATAAACAACCTAGAATCATTTCTACAGGATCAAGACATAATAGACTTTATTGGTTTGACGAAACATTGGCAATGTAGTGAAAGTATAAATTCATTTTAAATTGAAAATTACAATCTCGTAACTGCTTACTGTAGACCTAAAAAAAAATGCACATGGAGGTGCTGTTCTCTACGCCTTAAAAAAAATGGGTCCCTATAGTTAGGCATGATATAAATGAAATCTCTGAATCTTATATGTTCGTGTGTGGGGCAGTTGCTGAATTTAATACTAGTGTATAATCTATGTGATTGCTGTCGTATATAAGCCTCCTAACACAAATATTGGTATATTTATAGAAAAAATGGATCAGCTGCTAGATTTAGGTACAAATTCTGACAAAAAAAAAGTTAATTATTGTAGGTGACTTTAACATGGATGTCTTGTCTACCGCAAAATATGTAAAAAGTAAAAATATCTTCCTTAACCTCTTAACAACTTATAATACTCGCATGAAGCCGATAATACAAACAGCAACTAGAGTAGCAAATAATACAAAAACTTGCTTAGATAATGTCATTATAAATAAAGTTGAAAGTTATGAAGTAAAAGTTATCAGCCCCTTCATATCTGATCATTATACACAGATTTTAATTCTAGAATATACATGACTAATAGACAAATGTATCAGTGGCGGCGATATACTAGTAAAAATAATTATTGTAAATTTTTTGACCTTAAAAATGAATCTTGGCAAAGTGTCTATAATGCATAGACTGTTGACGATAAATATAATAATTTTGACAATATTATTTCGTACCACTTCAACAGCAGTTTTCCCCTCAAAAAAACTAAATTAAGACAGACACAGCAAAAAAAGAGTGAGAAACAAAAATATTGCCACAGCGAAAGAAACCCTAAAATTTTTAGCTGAGCTTTGCCCCAGAGAACCCCTAGCTAAGCCAATATATAAACAATATAAAGGTTGTTACTCTAAATTAGTGTTAACGGAAAAACTAAAGTATCATGATGAGCTAATTAAGACATCTGAAAACAAATCTAAGACAATGTGGCAGATTATTAATTTAAAAAATAATAGAAATAAACCAAACAGTAACTTAGTCGAACTGCGTCTTGATAATGGAAAAATTATCACTTCACCAGCAGAAATGTGTTTAAGTTTAAACGAGTATTTTGTAACAATAGGTGAGAAACTTGTAAACGCATTAAAATCATCTCACCGGAATGGGTATACCTCTACTTACCTCTACCTCTAAATTTAAATAAAACAATGTATATTTATCCCACCACAAGAAATGAGGTAAAAGAAATAATTTTTTCATTAAATAAACAATCATCGGGGGAGGATAACATATCAAATAATTTACTAAAACAAATATGTTACTTTATATTTGATCCTCTAACACATATAATTAATGAGTCCTTAAGCAATGGAGTATTTTCAAAAAAACTGAAAATGGCACTGGTCATACCTGTGTATAAAAAAGGGGAGATCCATGTTTAATCGAAAATTATCGACCAATTAGCCTATTATCTAGCTTTGTAAAAATCTTTGAAATCATTATGCACAGACGGTTTTCTAATTTTGTTACCAACAATAATATACTAACAAGTACTCAACATGGATTTCGAACTGAAAGGTCAACTACCACAGCTATTTTCAGCTTTGTTAGTCAAATTTTGCAAAAGGTAGATGAAGGCAATATCGCTGTGGGTATTTTCTTAGATCTGTCAAAAGCTTTTGACTGTGTCAACCATGCCCTTTTACTTTCAAAATAGGAAAATTATGGAATACGCGGTACAGCATATAACTAGTTCCAATCATATTTGCTAAATAGAGAACAAAAAGTTACAATTTCAAAGGAAGGGATTAAATACAAATCTACATCAAAACCCACTACAGTAGGAGTACTGCAAGGCAGTGTATTGGGACCTTTGCTTTTTGTTTTGTATATAAACGAACTGCCAAAAGTTGTAGATTGTGAGTCACTCTTTTTAACCAATTATGCAGATGATACTAATATCTTAATAACTGGAAAGAACTTTGAAGAGCTTGAAAGGCTCAATGAAATTAACGTTACTAAGGTTATTAAGTGGTTTGAGGATAATTCCCTTGTTTTAAATATCTCTAAAACTAACTGTCTTACTTTCCGACACTCTAGAAATAGTAGTAAGTACCCAACCACATTAAAACTAGACAATCAGAATATTGAGTTTCCCACATCTGCAAAATTCTTAGATGTCACTATTGACGAACATCTCAACTGGCAGAATTCAGGAACTTGGTATTAAACTAAGTAAATCTTGCTATGCACTTAAAGAATTAAAAAAAGTAGTAAGCAGGAATACCTTACATACTGCATATTATGGAAATTTTTATTCTATAATGAAATATGGTATAATCTTCTGGGGTGGTTCTCAAATTCCGTCTATCTTTATTATCCAAAAAAGGGCAATAATATTAATAGCAGATCTTAATTATAGCCAATCTTGTGGAGGCATATTCAAACAGCTTAAACTATTGACATTATCATGTGTTTACATATATGAATGTTTGTGTTTTGTTCAAACTAACAAGAGTTTATTTACAAGTGTTTTAAATGATCATACACATAACACCAGGCAAAGAACAAATGTTTCTCTCCCTGCCCATAATTCTACACTATTTGAAAAGGGATGCTATTATCAGTGCATAAAATTGTTTCGAATGCTACCAGAAGAGATAACGAATATAAACAATACTGTCAAATTAAAAAAAATTGTGAAAAAAATTGTGAGAGATTGCTTAATATCAGCCGAACGACATAATACCAAAGAACTAACCCCTAGTGTGTTCTTAAATAATTAAATCTTTTTATTTTATGTACCTTTTATTAATTGTGATTTTGTTATAAATATGACATGTATACACATATTTTATATATATATATATATATATATATATATATATATATATATATATATATATATATATATATATATATATATATATATATTATATGTATGTGTGTAAATCTAATCTAATCTTATTTAATAAATCTTGGGCAAAACTAATAATCCCTGTTGCATTATATAATGTCTTGCAGTCTTTTTCTATGGCCATTTCTAGTTCGCTCAACTACCAATTATAACAATATGTCCCTTCCCTCGTGAATTACTCTGTATTGTTGACTGTAGTTTAGATGCCTCTAACAGACAATTGGCGTTTACGTTAGAGATTATTATACGTTTATTTTCCATATATTTCAAAAATTTATGGATTTTAAATGGCTTTGGCAATGTGAAAAGTGGACGTCATTTAAGCATTTTTTTAATGAGTTGTTAGACAAATTGTTTATTATATTTCTTTTTGTATATCATGAATATATCTCTATAATCGGCTAAATTTACAAACGTGATTTTACTAATTTATATATGACATATAACCATAATAATTTATAATATCATATATATACATTCACAATAATGTTTCTATTCTTTGGTTATTACCCTATATATATTGTTTATATATATTGTTATATAAACCTCTGTGCCAAAGGTTAGTGGGGTTGGTTTTTGAAAAAATATTTTTATTATTCAAAAATGCTCCTAAATATAATAACTTGAAATGTCAAATATATTAGATAATAAGCTCTTCGCCTTCTCAAAACTATAGGGAAATGTCTGACAATAACATATTATATATATATATATATATATATATATATATATATATATATATGTGTAAATCTAATCTAATCTAATCTTAATAAATGTTAGGCAAAACTAATAAATCACCCTGTAGCACATTAAAAAAGATCTCAGACATTTTTCAATGACCATTTCTAGTTCGCTCAACTACCATAACAATATGTCCCTTTCCTCGTGAATTACTCTGTATTGTTGACTGTAACGTTTAGATGCCTCTAAGCAAGTGATAATTGGCAGTTTACGTTAGAGAGGTTATATTAATACGTTTAATTTTTCCTTGTCTTTAACAAAAACCTTTATGAGAAATTTATGAAAGATGACTTTGGCAATGTGAATAGTGTGACGTCAGTTGCAGGCAATTCACAGTTAGTAACACTGACAGTTGATTAGAGAGAATTGTTTGTCTTACATATATTACTGTAATATATCATGAATATATCTCTAAAATCGGCTAAATTTACAAAAGTGATTTTTCTAATTTATATTTGACATATAACCATAATAATTTATAATAGCAGATCACTAAACATTCACGAATAATGTTTCCTCGCACCTTCTTTGGTTATTAAGCCACTGTTATATAAATTGTTTAAGAAATTTGTTAAATAAACCTCTGTGCCAAAAGGATTAGTTAAGGGTTGGTTTTTGAAAAAATGTTTTTGCTTATTCCAAAAAACGCTTCCTAAAAAATAATAACTTGAAAATGTCAAATATATTAGATAATAAAAGTTGACGGAATACTCTCCAGTTCCGTTCTCAAAACTAAAGGGAAATGTCTGACTAATAACAGATTGTCTTTTGTTACAATATGTCAGTTTTCTGTTTATTTCTATAGACACGTGCAGAACTTCATTTAACAATTTTTTAAATAATATATATATAGGGCATTGGTTTAATACCCAGAGAAGATGCGTGGAACCAGTATAGGATGCCACAAATAAATAATTATAAACAATATTAAAGAATACTGCTTTAAATTAATGTTTGTTTTATAGATTATTTATATTTATAATGCAATGTGTTATTTTATATTTCCTTCTCTTGTAATAATTAGCCTTGTGCCTATTGGATATCGTATTAAATAAATAAATAATAAATAGTATTCTGTATTGTATTCCTTCATAAACTTTTTCAATGTAAATTTTATATGCCATACGCATAACTACTTTATATCAATAATATAACATATTTTAATTCACATTATATAGGTACCCTCAATATAAACAAATTTTTTCAAAAAATGTATGGTACTCTCATTTTCGTGTTCCACCCTATACAATCATGGTTCAGACGGGAAGTGAAAGTAGGAGTGAGAGATATGTATTGCTCGGATTAAACCGTTCAGGGAACTTCCAGTAGGAGTGAAAGTGTATGTCTGGTCCTGAGTCCTGATCAATACGGGGTAAACTCCAGCCACCATCGAGATAGGAATGGATAACAGGAGGCAGGACGTGTAGACCTGTTGGTAGTCAATAGACAACAGTGGAATACAATGTATAAATTCTTGATTGATTGCGGTAAATTTGAGTGATTGATTTTTAATTATAGAAAATTCCCTTCCCCATTAATTATTACAGTATGCTTTAATTAGAACTTGAAAATTTAACATATTTAAGGGTGTTTGTTCAAAACAAGAAAATTATTAATATGAATTTTACAGATATGAAAGTTTAATTATTAGTTTTTATTTTTCATATATGTGAGTATTAGTCTAAATTAAAACATTTTCTTACTCTGTGCCGGATGTAATTAGATAATTAATTTTCTGATTTGAAGAGATGAAATTATAATAATAATAAAAATAATCATAAAACGTTTATTTCCATGGACTCTTGTTACATAGTATTAGAATACAGCCAATTAGACAAAAAAGCTATACTACACTAACATTTTTTATACAAATAGAAATAACATATAAAAATAAAAAGATTAACGGCATTGATTTTTTTTATACGCATTGGTAACTTGATTAATTTTATAAACATTAATTTGGGACCTTTTGCCACAATGGATAAATTAGGAGCTAATTTGTTCAAGAAGTAATTTTGTCGCAAGATATGACCACTATTAGTGCAAGTGTCATTTCTACTGCTAAATTGATCAAAATTAGTTGTTATACACACCATGTGTATAAAAACTAATTATAGTAGGAGTACCTTGCCAATCGATAGATGATCTCCTTTTGAGGTAAAGAACTTAAATACGGAATAAAGGAGCTAAAATAGCAACATAACTCCACATCTCAGGTAAATAAAGGTTGGAAAAAACGTTTTTCCGACAAATTAGCAATTTGTTAATTAACACCTTTATCTCAAAAATCTGACATATTATTGCTTCGCATTTATGCATTTCTAGAAATAAATAATAATCTAAAACTTTTATACTAGCACATTCAGATAATAATGACAGTATAAAGTATAAGAGACTATAGGTATTTATTATTATTATCATGTTAGGTTTGGAAGATTGCTTTTGTAATACCCAATAAATATTTTATTATTTTTTTCTAAAACACTTTTGTCCATCCACCACTTCAATTGTAATAATTAATTGTAAGTTTAATAACAAATTAGCCATTAACTCGTTTAATTAATGATTATCGCAATTTCGTTCTCTTTTTTCGAAACAAAATATGTTTTAGTTTTTCATATTTTGTTTCTCATACTCGAACGGATTTAATTTTCAATAATCATTAGTAAACTTTGTTGTATTACTTGCGAACATTTCACTTGCACTTTGCTATTGTAATTAAATTACGAAATTTCCAATTTTCGGGAAAAAATTTGAAATATAATTTTTTCCTCCAAAGCTGAAAAATTTTGAGCCTGACTTATTATTTTTTAAGCAATTTGTAAAATATTTGCGAAACATTTGTATTTCAGATTCAGGTGAAAAATGTATCGACAGATTTCAAATTTCATAAAAAAATATTGATTTTTTACGGGCTTGCACCTTTTTTGAAATTTGCACGTTGAAAAATGAATCTAAAATAAAATTTTTAAAACGGCGTAACTTCATAAATAATAATAATAATAATATAAGGTCGGTGGCAAGGACCGGCAACCTCCGCGGTGGTGCAACCGGACAGGCAGGTGCACCTGGACAGGCAGAGGCAACGCTGCCTCACAAATGCCGGCCGGGGGTACAAGGGGTAACCTCCCCTGGTACTCTTACTGCTCAGGTTCCTTACAACCTCAGAAGGGCCCCTCACAATCGACCCCAAGCGGATGAGGGTGAGAGACAGGTGGGAGGGGCCTTACCGGATGGTCTCAACGTTGACAACCTAGGCATTGAACACGGACGCTTGAAGTGGATGAGGGAACTTCGGGATAACTTGCTTTCCTGCCGCGAGAGTAGCGACCTGAGCGAAGAGGATACATGGCGCGAATGCATGCACTTTGGTGCGAAATGCATCCAGAGCATCGCGCCTTCTCTCAACAACATCTGAGAGATCAAGTATCCTTTCTGCTCAGGACAGGTTACGTAAGGGCACCCCGTCAACTGGAAGAACTGCCAGCCGCAGTCCCACCGCGGCAATTACCAGCTGATGGGGAACATCCTTTAGAGTTCACAGGTGTAGACTTAAGGACGAGGGTTAGCCTTAACATCAGGGTTAACCTAAAGCCACAAGACCTGGCTAGAATGGACGCGGTCATCGATGTGGAACTTCCAGACGATGCGGACATCTGGCAAATCAACTGTGCCCGTGTACAACGCCGCGAAGCAACTCATTCCCCGTGAGATGTCAACCAATTACGAGGTTGAGAAAGCCAAGCGGCGTGTACAAAAAATCGAGGGCAAGATACAGTCGGTCCAAGACAACACGCTTCTCGGATCCAGAGTGTGGTGGAATACAAGACGAGTGGTAGAGTTTTTACTCCCAGAATCCGACCCATAGCCGCCGGATTAAGACGTCTACACCATACTCTAAATCTGACAGTGATGCTTACCATCAAGCAGCACTGTCTAGATAGGATCCGATCGCTTATGGCAATAAAGAAAACGTTGAAGAGGCGGGTAAGGAGTATGGTGCAAAACAATTTGTTCCGTACGAATCCTTCCCGCCTCTTTCAAGAGCCACAGCGAGTTGTAGATAATCCGCCGACTGTAGAAGATGTCGAAATCTTCTGGAAGGGAATCTACGAAACGACGCGTCCATTCAACAGCGACACTCCAGCAAATGCACACCTCGAGATTCTGTGCCACAGACATCTTGAAGAGCCAGAAGGAGTGTGCCCGGCAATCAGTACGGAGGAAGTCCAACAAGCACTTGTTGGTACCAAGAACTTCGCTGCCCCGGGCCCAGACGGCATTAACAACTGGTGGTGGAAGAAATTTCCTTCCACTCACCGCCGTCTGGCGCGCGTTTTCAATTCATGGTTGAACGAGGGGCAGCAGATTCCGGACTGGTTTGTCGAGGGACGTACTGAGCTTATCCCCAAAAAGGGCTGTGCTTATCTCCAAAAAGGGGGATCTTTCCGACCCGAGGAATTATAGGCCGATCACTTGCCTCAACTCCTGCTACAAGATAGAATTTACACGTATCTTGTATGCTAGGACACTGAGGTCTGTTGATCCGGTCTTCCAGCAGATACACGAACAGCGTCGTTCCAAGAAGGGCATGGCAGTTTGCAAGGACAGCCTGCTGACAGGCCGCTGTATTACACAGGATTCTGTACAATACAAGCGGAATCTATCGATGGCCTGGATTGACTACCGCAAGGCATTTGATACAACATCGCATGAGCTATTGTTGTACTTGCTCGAATGTCTTGCGGTACCAGCACCAATAGTGAGATGCATAGAACAGCTACTGCCGCTCTGGAAGCTCCGCTTCACCATAACATCAGGTGCACAGCGGGTCACGACAGAGCAGGTGGCATTTAGGAGAGGATTTTTCCAGGGTAACTCCCTGAGTCCTCTCCTCTTCTGCATCTCACTGCTACCGTTGTGTGCTGGGCTCCGCCAAACCCGCGGGTATCAATGTGGACCACCCAGCGACAGGAGGCATAAGGTCACCCATCTATTTTATATGGATGATCTTAAACTTAATGCCTCCGGAGAGCGCGAACTACAAAACGCTCTTAGGGTGGTCGAAGAATACACGCGGGCAATTGGTACGGAGTTCAGGTTGGACAAATGTGCAGTCGTCCATCTCAAGAGAGGGCGATGCGGGGGATTTCCCTGAAGATGCGCAGCTCGCAGACGGAAGCATCCTAAGACATCTGGATGTCGGAGAGACCTATACATACATGGGTGTGCAACAAATGCACGTCCAGGATGTAACACAAATAAAGAAATCTCTCCGCGACAAGTACAGACACCGCCTCTGAAAGATTTGCTCTTCCGAACTTTCGGGGAAGAATAAGGGGTCTGCAACTAATATGCTTGCCGTTCCGGTTCTGCTCCACTCCTTCGGAGTAGTAAAGTGGACGGTAGATGAACTGTGCCAATTAGACAGAGATACCCGCAAGATGATGTAATTCACAGAAGTATTCATCCTAGATCGTCCGTTCTTCGTGTGTACCTCCCACGTCAACGGGGAGGCCGAGGACTCTTGAGCCTGGAGTGTACGCATGGCAGAGTAGTACTGAGTATGGCATGTAACATCCTCAGGAGCTCAGATCCCCTCCTGCGGTCCGTAAAACATCACGAAACTGTAGGAGTGAGAGCAGGATTGTTCAAGGCAGCAAAAAGAGCCGCAGATGAACTCGGTCTCGCATTTGACATCAGCCGAGGAGGCCGCCGAGGTGCCGATGTAGAGTCAGTCACCGAACTTCAGCCAAATCGTCTGAAAGCCCGAATTAGAGCTGCCGAACAGGAAAATCTGTTTCGGCAGCACGTCGATAAACCCCAGCATAGTATCTTCTATAAGAACATAGAAACACTGGGTTTATCGACCAGGCTGACATTCACCTTTCTAAGGTCAGCCGGACTTAAGACGGCTAATCGAACCAGTGTTTGTAAGATAATTTTTCAAAATTATTTCTTCAACGGTTTGGTCAAATTAAGGTGGGAAAGCTAGGGGTATATGTATACTATTTTAATTAATTTTCACTTTATGTAGGGAAAATTTAACTGTAAATATAAGTGAAATTTGGATTAGCTCCGTGGGATGGAAAAAAAGAACATAATTATGCTCGCGTCCTTTTTGGTTAAAATTAATTTTCTAAAAAGTTCTTGTCAGTACAAATAGAGCAAGAAGTGTTCCTAAACCAGTGGAAAAACCAGTAAGTATAAGCAAGGAGTAACTTTTAAGGTCACAGCCGCTTTTTCCGACTCTAAGTCGGAGACCGAGGGATTCATTATGGACTGCCAAGTTGGTGGTATCAACCCCTTGGTCTACCGTAGCCACGTGTGGCGTGTAGAGGTTCCTGATATCAACTGGGACCTCCCACCCCCGGCGCCGCCGGAATGGCTCATGCACTAACTATCGCCCACTACGCGATTTCGGCCATCCATACGCGGCGTTACGAGTGCTATACTGCCATCTAAGGACCCCCCTATGGGGTAGACCAACCTCCCTTCTCCCCGGGGATATTGCCGTTCACGAAAAACGAACGAACCCTTTCCCGAATGGCTCATAGCACTTAACTATCTGCATGCCCCCCCCCCCCCCCCCCCAAAGGGGGGGGGGGCCCCCGAACCCCGGGCCCCGGGGGGGAAAACCACCCCCTGAAGGAGGAGAGCGCCATATACGCGATTTCGGCCAACATCCACCGAAATAACGCGGATTATTATACCTTCAAGTTGGAAAGGGGGGGGGGGGGGGGGGGGGGGGGGGGGCCCCGGGGGGCGGGGGGGCCCGGGGGGGGAACGCGGGGGGCGGGGGGGGGGGGGGGGGGGGGGGGGGGGGGGGGGGGGGGGGGGGGGGGGGGGGGGGGGGGGGGGGGGGGGGGGGGGGGGGGGGGGGGGAAGGGGAAAAACAAAAAAAAAAAAAAAAAAAAAAAAAAATTTGCCTTTTTTTTAAAACCCCCTTCTTTTACTCTTGTTTTTTATGCTTGGTCGCATGGGTCCCATGCTCCAATACTAAGATACGACATGGCCTATATATCACCAGTCGCCACTGTATACCAGCCATTAATAATGTGTTTACCATCCCCTGAGGAGGTCCGAGAGAATGACAGACGTTATATAGCGGTCTAGGGGTTTTTGCTTTTGTATTGTAACTACAGGGAAACATTTCTTAGACGTAAATTTTTTTCTTTTTAATAGAACAAAAAGTCAATATTTTTTAAATCTCCGAATTTTTTCTTCTAATACTAAGAATACTATTATTTAATCCAACGTAATCTTGCTCTAGATGAAGTAGTTGTTTTGATAGTTTCTGTGAGATGTATTTGAAGAGTCGTGTTTGATTTACTATCTAAAACATTTAGGCTAACGCGTTTAGATAAGAATGACAGTATAAAATGTAAGAAACTATACGTATTTATTACTGTTATTATATTAGGTTTGACAGGATGCTTATGTAATTCCAAATAATTATTTTATTAATTTTTCTAGAAATGTATTGAGTTAATAATTTACCTATTGAAATTTTAGTTCTGCAAAAACCATTAATATGATGCCCAAGGGTCCAGAGACCTTTGGCAGATGATGGCCCTGATGACGATTGCCACCCGAGTCAGTCCGCCACTGGACGTCCTGTAAACTTAAGAACGTGATATTGAACAAATCAAATTCCGTGCGTATTGTTAAATATCTGGTAAATTAATTAATTCTTCCGTGACGTAAGTCTTCTTTGTTTGTTCAACTCTATTGTTAGTTTAGTGTTATAAATTAGTAGAGCGTCTATTAAAAAAGCAGTAATTCTTGAAAAGTATTACACCCAGCTAGGTATACTCTATGTAATTAGTACCATATATCTTGATATATTTGTTTCACTCACCGCCGCTTCGGCTGATTTGGTAAAGTTAGTATGATGATAGCGCTCACGCAATGGAATTAAGATAGAACTTCACACGTTTGCATATACCTGTAATATAATTTTTTACTTTCTTTTAGATTTTTAAACCAGAAGAACTGTTATTTTTTACATACATTATGTTATATTTCGATAGTATTACATTATATTTATTACATTGCATTACGTTATTATTAATCGGCTCGTTGGAATAGTTGGCTAGAACGCGCAATGACTGATGACTAGATAACTTCTCCATCGTAGCTGTGGGTTCGAATCCCACCACCGGCACTGGCAATGCCGGTGGGAGTGGTTGTGTGTCCGAGATTTTTCATAAGTGTAACCCTCGCCCGTGCGGCTTCGGCTTTGAATTCGGGGGTTGTCAAGTTTCTGTAGTGTTTATTTAGTATTATTATTTATCATTTCATTAATATACACAGTTGAAAATACGGTGCTATATCGTCTCAACAAGAATGCCTTGCTGCTTGCGTCGCCGCTTATGTTTTATTGGATGGCCCCGTAAAACTTTTTCCATCATCTCATAAAACGGCTAATCTGGTTTAAAAATTTCACTAGCTCCACTACCAGTCTTTGTAGAATCCTTTACTTTTGTTTTCAGTTTCTATAAGTGGACATTAGCCCACCCTTCTTTCTTTTTAACTTCATTAGTGAGATTTGCCCGTCCCTTAAGCCTTGTATGGATTCTTCTCTATGCATCGTACATTTTTTTGTTTTTATAGCTACAAACAACAAACAAAACAATTTTATTTAAATTAAAATAAAAACACATTGTATATTGCTCTCGCCAGACACCAGGTCCGTTGCCGACTCAGCATCCCTGCATATGAAGGTCGTCTTCGACAATTGTTGGGTCAGGTGGAGAGGAACTGGTCTGGGCTTAGAATAAAAAAAATCATTTATAACAATACGACTCCTAAAAGAAAACATTTTAAATTGTATAATTTCAACAAGAACGAGAAAATCAACGACGTATGCAAAAGCAAACGCCGTTGATGTAAAATCTTTAAAACAATGCAGAAAAATAAACAGTGTAAAAGGTTGTGTATAAAAATTTAGAATTTTGATTATGCTACGACGAGCCATGCTGCTACAGTAAAAAGCTCACTAAATAATACTGAACTGGGGGAGCGGCAATGTCCAACTCCGCTTATTTTTGGGTATTTGATGATTTCATGTGTATATAATATGCCGCAATTTACTGATGGTTAGCTTATAATTTGAAATAAATTTTGTGAAAAATTTTGATAACGGAAACGAACAAAAAGAAAAGAAAAGAAAGCTGAGAATAGATTTTGAATTTTGGTGCCCTTTTTATACTGTGGGAGAGTCTTCCCATTTTATGGGGGAGCGTGATCTAAAGATGTTGTCTGAAAATCGGTAACTTTTGGTACGGTAATTTGTGTTTTATTCGAAATGGCGCGTTATACTCCCTTATTTGTGTAATGTTGGCTGTTAGTGAACAATTAGAGAGTTTAAATTGATAAAATATTTGTGAGGTATCTCTGATATAATCCACTATGGGTACAATGTCGCTGCAGAGTTGTAATTCCTTTATGGGGGTATATCTTGTTGAGGCGAAAGAATTTGTTTTCCAGTACCTGCAATTAGTGTAATGTCATCGCGCTCGCAGAACACCAGGCTGGCGCGGCGTAGCATATACTAGCGCCGTCTCACTATTATTGTGTAAATTAGTTTTTTATTATCCCTGTTTAGTCTGCTATTTCCCGCCATCAAGGGGTATAGACCTAGACAGGGAATAGACTTTGCGTATCGTCTCATTTACGTGTTTACCGAAATAAAGTCCTTTATCCAAAGTTACTCCTAAATATTTTACGTCCTGTTTCGTTTTAATTTGATTGCCCCCCCCCCCATCGAAATAGGGATAATAATTTTATTAATCTATATTTTCTAGTAAAAACAATAGCCAATGATTTGGCAACGTTGACCTGCCCCTTCCACTTGGTGTAGTACTGCGACACCCGAACCATATGCGTCTTTAGTAACTGCCCAGTAGCCTGAGCATAATAATTATGGCAGTATATGGCGGTATCTTTGGAGCAAGCTTGGTGTTCGGTAACTGCGGAATGTCGGACACGTATATGTTGTATAATTTTGGCGCGAGACTCGATCCCTGCGGTACGCCTTGTCTAATGTCCCTCTGTGTAGCGAGACTTTTGTTCACTTTTACTCGTAACTTTCTGCCTTGCAAGTAAAATTGTATCAGTTGCGTTAAATGGTCAGAAAAGTCGTACTGATGCAGTTTATATATGATACTGGGCAACCAGATGGTATCGAATGAGTCGTGCAGCGTCCCTTCTTGAAACCGAACTGAAAACCATCGTTGATTTCAAGATCATCCTGGGCAGTGTTTAACTGCTTCAAGACGACCTATTCAACCAGTTTAGATATCGCCAAAAGTAAAGATATCGGACGGTAACTAGAAGCCGTTTTCGGATTTTTGTTAGGCTTCAAGACAGGACACAACACCGCATTGCTCTCTTCCACTGGCTAGGCCAGTGTTGCAGACGCAGAATGTCATTGGTGATGTGCGTAATTTGTACAATACCCTTTCTCGGCAGATTCTTAAGTAGCTTATGATCAATACCGAGCGATCCCGGCGCTTTATTGTTTGCGAGAGTCCTGATAAGTTTTTTCAACTCCACGGGCATGGTCATGGTTGCTGAAATTTGTTTTTATAGCTAGGATGATGGGGATTGTATATAGCAGCTTCAGCTTCATAAAGATTTAAAAACTCAAAAATCAAATCGTTTGACACTCTATCATTGTGATAATAACTGTCGATAGCCGCGAAATGGCAATAGTTTAGTCTGATTAGTAAAAGCGCGCACGTGCCATGTGAATATACTTGACACCGTGCTTAATCGATTTTACCGACATTCAGCGGAAGGTTCACTGCGATCCGCTCAGTCCCACGCCAACCATTTCTCATGAAGGCAGGCCTGGTGAGACGCGGCCCAGCGCGTCTCACCACGCGCCGTGAAAACCAAGCTTAATAAAGACTCTTCCAAGACAGACGGACAGTTGCGCACGACTCGCACCACTGTGCCATTCAGCACGTGTTCGATCATGTTCCGTCTCTTTTCGGTACGGTAAGAGAACTTAACGATTGGTGCGAGTTCAGTTTAGACGCCGCAAGCGAAGTATATACAACAACGTCTGGTATTTCTCATTCGCAAACAAGTGCACGTTGCAGTGCAGCGCGGAAAAAACGAACAACGACGCAGAAAGTATTCACGAATGTTGCTGCAACGTTCGCAAATGCGTAGCGCAGCGCGGCACTGCCTATATGGATGCACCTTTTTTTAACTTCCCTGAGTTATTCATTTGTACGATTTTCAGAAATCGTGTTTTCTTCTTCCTCCAACGCTAGCAACTAGTTTTTAACTTCGCGGACGTCTTTCGTTGTTTTGTGATTAACTTCTCTACAAACTGCCGATGTCATGTCATCGACGTTTGAAATGCATGTATTTTATTAATTGATATTGTAATATTATAAGAATTTGTTTTCAACTTTTATATGTTTCTAATGATTTTTTAAGATGAAATATTATTGTTTAACCTAGATTCTACTGAAATTTTGACATGGTGCAACAAACAAATGCCTTCTGCGGTTAGTATTTAATAATCAAAATTCCAGCCTTTACTTCTCTAAATGTTTTTCGTGCAATATATTAATAAATTAAACAATTACAATAATATAAATCATGGCGGTAACTAACACTGGTGACGCAAGGGTTTTCATGTTTAAAAGTAATAACCCTGCAATTAAAAAATATATGAATATTTTAATTTTTTCTTAGAAAAACCATTAAACCTTAAAAAGTAGAGGCACAAATTTATGTTTTTTTTAATACGAATTATTTATAATAATAAAATAATAACGTATATATTTTCTGTAGAATTTCTAATAATATGTTAATTAGAAATTCCACACGTTATTATTACTACTCTGCTTGAAAGACATGAACATGTTTTAGAATAAAATGAATATCAAATTTTATTATAAAACTATTCTTATCAGAAAAATATGTAAAATATCGACAGTAGGTATCTCATAGTGCATCAATAAACTGGTATATAGATGTATTCTTATTTTGGGGTACATGTGATTATTGATTATCTATAGAAGGCGATCGTAACTACTATTTTCAATTTTAAGGAATTGATATTTTTGAATCTAACGTTAAGTGGTATTCCACAAGCATCAAGACACTCAGTATTATAAAAAACGCACCTTATACTAATCAAGAGCTAATCAAAACGGCTACCATAGGTATCCCCATTCCGTGACCTTGTTAGCAAACTGCCCTTTAATTCGCATAAAAATATAATTACCAGTAATGAATGTTTAAAACGCTCAAATCTATAACACGCAGTTCTTATGATTTTATTTTCGCGCGCTGAAATTATTATGTATTCTCTGCAAGATTCAGATTAGGGGTATTTATCAATTATTTTATCTCTTCATTACATCAAACATATCCAAAGATTACAGAGAATATAAACACATTTCTTGAAGGCTTAATGTTATAAGTAGAGATGCCCACCCAGTGCCGCAGTCATAGGTGCATCTCAATTGTAATCTATCCGTCTTAAGAATAATGCGTTGATTTTAGATAGGGAGCTATTCCTCGGCTTCTCATTAGTTAAAAGGTGAGGCAATTTCACATTAAAGCCGGTTTTTTTGTGGTCTATGATCAACTGGTCGGGTCTTGGATCAGTATTATTTTACTTTCGAAAGCGAAAGGTTATCACCAGTTGAACTAACTTCCGTTTAGCGTGTGTTGAATATGTTATAAAAGAAGAAAAGAAATTGCATGACTTGGAAGAAATCATAGAAAATATTACATTAACTTTCACAGTTAATACGGGATCTTCTAATGGTGATTTCAGTTCAAACGATGAAAGTTTATAGCATTCTGTAAATTATGTATTTTATTATCTATCATATAATGATATTTGATCATTTCGAATTTTATTTATGATCTTGGAAGCAACTAATTTGTTCTACTATTTGCAATTTATAATACAATTTAGGTTTAATCGCAACTAATTTGTTCTACTATTTGCAATTTACAATGCAATTTGGGTTTAGACTAATTTTATTATATTAATAACACAGTTATTGAGACCCTATATATTTGTTTATATCCTGATTCAGTTGTTTTCAATTTTTGGTAGTTGACCCTATGTATTTAGTAAAAAAACAGTCATAAACTTTACATTAAGCAAGTCCATATAATTTTAAATGCATGTACAAGTTTATGGAAGTAGCGCATTCCTTGCTCGTTTCAACCTGCAAAATTTCTAGAGAAAATGATTCATATTCAATAGCCATTATATAATCCTTGAATAGTAGAATATTCATTTATAGCCCTTTAATGGTGACAATGTGGGATCAGAGTAAATTCATTAACACATTGAGTACCTATTTGTGAACAAAGTAAAGTAGATACCTTCGTAAAAATTACGAAAGACAAAAATGCCTCGTATAATAGATATACCGGAGAAAGAATCTATTTGAACTGTGACCGATTCAAATTCAAACTGTGGTGCGTGTAGCTGTGTAAACCGGCCTTAGAAGTAATTCCTTTTTAAAGCGGATAGACTTTAGCTATTTACGTCGAATGTCACATTCACATTGATAATCAGTTGAACGAGCGATCCGGTTGTGTACGCGTCGCGAGTATGTATTAAATATAACGATGTCGGGTATACAAAAATCTTTAAGTTTTGCAACTAATATTTGTAACCATATAGACAAATTTTGTGACTTAAAATTTGACGATACATCAATCTAATGTAAAGCCTGTGTCGACACATATTTGCCACTAGAAAAGACCTAGGGAATAAAAAAATGAATTTCCGTATGCCACATTTCTATGTAAAAAGATAAACAGCGAATTGAACTGTATGAACAGCTTAACAAGAAAATAAATTAAAAGTATATTATAAAAACAAAAAAATATAGATAACAGCAGGCGAGACAACCAATGCAAAAGGAAATTATGTGACAAATGTTTAGGCACGCGTTTTGAAATCTGGTGGATCACGTCACCATATTTAATTCCTAGTAAAAGATTACAAAGCATCAATGCAGTAACTGTAAACTAGCTACAAAAGGATTGATATGATGCGTGTTGATAGTTCACAAGTATTGATGTTAGTAACACATGCAGCATGATATATGCTTACAGCTGGAAATTTCCTGAAAAATATATACACAAATTTTATACATGTTAAGGCCCCTACACACGCAGCTGTTCTATGAATCTCACTAGTGGTGCTGGTACCGCAAGACATTTGAGCAAGTACAAGAATAGCTCGTGCGATGTTGTATCAAATGCCTTGCGGTAATCAATCCAGGCCATCGATAGATTACGCTTGTATAGCACATAATCCTGTGTAATACAGCGGTCTATCAGCATACTGTCTTTGCAACCTGCCATGTCTTTCTTGGCCGTGTATCAGCTGGAAGACCAGATCAACAGACTTCAGTGTCCTAGCATACAAGATACATATAAATATCATGTAGCAGGAGTTAAGGCAAGTGATCGGCCTATAATTCTTCGGATCGGAAACATCCCCCTTTTCGGGGATAAGCACAATAGGTCCCTCGACGAAACAGTCCGGAATCTGCTGCCCCGCGTTCAACAATGTGTTGAAACCTCGCGTCTGATGGCGGTCAGTGGAAGAAATTTCTTCCCCCACAAGTTGTTAATGCCGTCTGGGCCCGGGGCAGCAAAGTTCTTGGTAAAAACAAGTGCTTGTTGGACTTCCTCCGTACTGATTGCCGGGCATACTTCTTCAGGCTCTTCAAGATGTCTGTGGCACAGAGCCTCGAAGTGTGCAATTGCTGGAGTGCCGATATTTAATGGACGCGTCGTTTCGTAGATTCCCTTTCAAAATGTTTTGACATCTTCTACAGTCGACCGATTATCGACAACATGTTATGGCTCTTGAAAGAGGCGTGAAGGATTCGTACGGAACAAATTGCTTTGGTCTATACTCCTCACCCGTCTATTCAACGTTTTCTTTATAGCCATGAGCGCTCGGATTCTATCTAGGCAGTGCTGATTGATTGTAAGCATCACTGTTATATTTAGAGTGTCGTGTTGACGTCTTTGGGAGTAAAAACTCTACCGTTTCCGTGTATTGCACCACACTCTGGTTCCGAGAAGCATGTTGTCTAGCCGAATGTATCTTGCATTGGATTTTTTTGTACACGCCACTTGTCTTTCTCGACGCCGTTTAGAATGTTAGTTGACCTCTCACGAGGCATTGTACACGACAAAGTTGGCTTGTGAGATGTCTGCATCTTCTGGAAGTTCCTCATCGATGACCGCGTCCATTCTAGTCAGGTCTTGTGGCTTTAAGTTAGCTCTGGTGTTAAGGCTAACCCTCGTCCTTAAGTCTACATTGGTGAACTCTACAGGATGTTCCTCATCAGCTGCTAACTGCCGCGGTGGGATTGAGGCTGGCAGTTTTTCCAGCTGGCGGGGTGCTCTTATGTAACCTGTTGCTGAGAGAAGGCATGGTATTCTGGCTGCATGATACTCCAGGCATCATATAACCGCGCCATGTATCCCCAGCGCTCTGGTTCTCTGCTCTCGTATCAGGTTAGCAAGTCATCCCTTAGTTCCCTCGTCCACTTAAATCGTCCGTGTGTATAGCCTGTGTCGTCAACATTGAGTCTTTCGGTTGGAGCTCCTCCAACCTGTTTCTGACCCCCATCCAATTGGGGTCGATCGTAAGGGAGCCCGTCCTCTGCTTGTGGTTGGAACCAGAGGTGTACGGGTATTAGAGTGGTTAGCCCTGATACTCCGCTGTTCGGTCTGAGGAGGAATCCTCCCTCCCGGTATGGCACAGCATAATAAACAATCAGTAGGCTAACTTTGTTTGGCGGCAACACTAATCGCATTCTATGTCGCACACCGCCATTGTAGGAGACAACGTCTGAAAACCAGCAGAGACGTACACTAGGCATGCAGTAGTTATTTGGAGTTAACTGAATTAAATTTTTATAGTAGTTACATATATTATTACTCTTGGTATTTTTTTTAAATAAAGTATTTAAATATTTTTTTTCGGTTGTTATTTCATTAACTTCCAATTAAAATATGTTTACTTACAAATCGGCAATAGAATCGTATAACAATGTTAAAATAAAAAACAGATTATGTTTAGTCAGGCCTTGATTTGTTTCCTGGAATGGTGTCCGATGACGTAAAGCCTTCAGATCTCTAATATTACATACGTAGATCAGAGTTAAACTGCTGATGGTTTGTTATGCTGTAGTCTGGGTAAGGAATATGCGATGTTGCCAAATAAACTAGTGTCTACCCATAGCGTCTTGCACCACAGCAGTGCCTAATTAAAATTATCAACAATCATTGTAATTCAGGAATTACTATGATTGTTGATAATTTTAATTCTTTCATTTAAAATCAGGAATTGAAATTATCCAGAAACATTTAAATTCATGTAACATTTAATTCAAGTAACAAAATAATAAGAAACATTTAAATCCAGGAATTAAGTTGTTAGTTGTTGAATTAAAATCCGAAAAATAGAGGATTGCTATTTTTTGTTTGTTGAATTAAAATGTTACATGAATTTAAATGTTTGTCGATAATTTTATTTCCCTGATTTAAAACACAGACTTCTAATGTGACTGCTGCAAATTTTTGACGAAACATATTTTATCAAGAAGCAATTTTATTCAACAAAAATTTTAAATAGGCAAAGTTTTTTAAACACATATTTATTGTAACAAAACCAATGTAAATATTATGTAAATATAAATTAAAGGTTATTTAAATCTCAAGAAATAAATTATAAAAAGAAAAAGCAAAACGGCATTACATAAAAATGTATCGACAGCTTTGAATTTTTGTTAAAGTAAAGTTATTTGACATTTTTAAATTTTGTTTTGGTTGGATGTTAATTTTGTGAATTTCACAGTGTCATAACTACAGTTAAATTTTTGGTATTTTCTTGGATTTTAATTTTTTATGCGACTGCTTAATTTTTAGTATTTTTGGAAATTAAATTTTTCATAATTTTAAAATGTATATTCCAAATGTCCAAATTTATAAAAGAAAAGGAGAATAATGTTTTGAAACGTTTTACTTCTTGAAACATTAAAACTATGGACGTCAATTGATGATATCGAAGTAAATAATGCGAGTGAAATAATCATCTGTGTTTTAAAAAATTTCAAAATACTAAAAATCGTATCAAAATAATAATGATTATTATAAATATATCAGTTATAAAATTTCCAAGTTTGTAATATTCAAAACGTTGGGAAAAATAAAATGGTCATTATTTACACAGAATAAATATTTCTGTCGAAAATGCGTGTTATCCAAATATTTATTTCAATAAAGAATATCCGTTGTGGAAATTACATAATTAATATGAGCTCCTTCTTCGCATATCATACACATTTTCAAAAGAATATACGTTCTTCTTGCCGCTCCTATCTTTTTCTAATATAGGTTAATTGAATTTTTCTCATTTCAATTTAAATTCCATGATGAATTTGTTCACAAGTAGGAAATTGCGAGGCAACACGATAGTCATTTAACTTCAGGCATTAGTACAGACGCAGTGATGTAGGAATATTTTCGTAAGGAAACTATTAGTCAAGTTAAATAAATAGTTTTTTCAAATAGCCTATTTTCAAATAAATTTGTAGAACAACCGTATAAAAACTGATGATGATTACAATTTTAACCTTTCATGCATTATAGCTCGGGAGCTAGCGACAAAAATTTCAGGTCTATTTCATTAACTTTTTTTTTAAATATTATTCACCTATTTGTGTGCCCTAAAATTTTGAAAATGGCAGTCTGTCAGGGTACACGCGAGACACGACATGAGAATAGTGTCATTGACTGTAATCATTAAAGAGTGGCAGATTACGTTTTTATTAAAGTTTACACTATGAACTATCAATACAATAAATTTCAACGTTAATGATTTCAGTCAAAGTACTTCATTTTTTTACATATTTGTTAAATCGGCTGATATATTTTTTTCCCGAAGGTCAAGTGGAAAACAAACTATTTTAGGCATTTCATGACGCCCATAATCAATAAAAAACATTTTATCCTTAATGAATTTAGACACTGTTATGTTCATGCACCCTCCCCGCCCCTTATCCCGCTACTCGCTTGGCGGACTTGTTATTTACTTATTAATAGGACATACAGATAAAGTCAAACCTAAATACACGACTAGTGGTATTCGCAGTTTACAGTCGCCTGTCTGTTGCCAGTACGATGATGGGGTGATCGCAGCGCGAATGTCAAAGGGGCTTTTATAGTCGGTTAGGATATTGCCTTGCTCAAGAAGGAGGTCTTTTTAAGCATCTAATTTGAGTTTAATTTATTTATTTATTTATTTATTCCTATTATTTTTTTTTTTAAAGTTGGTATTATTTTTCTTTATTATTTATGAGAGTATTGATTTAGGTTTTTGGAATTACTTTTTGTTTAAAAAAAAATCAATATTTGATTGTGTGCTGTTCTGATATTTTTCATCATTTTAATGTTTTACTATCTGTTGCGTCTCGAAAGAAACACTAAAATTTTGAAACATTCGGATAATTTTAGCAAATACGTTAATACGCAAAGATTTCTTTAGATGAACGAGCAACACTCTCAACTGCGACTTTAGCGATACTGAACTCCTTTTGTCTCATATGCTAGAGATGTGTCGTATTTATATTATTCGTATAAATGATAAGACTATTTCCGATGAATCGTATGGTACGAATTTTTGGTACCGGTACAGTTTCGTACTCGTACTAATATAGTAAAACACCCAGATAGAAATGACTCGAGGTTGAGGCAGTGCTGAAATCGTGTTATTGTATTGTACTAATCATATTATCGTATCGAAATAATACAGTACCAGTACGTTATACTATCTCTCATGTTCTCTCCGCATACCACAGCGGACGATGTAGTGGTACGAAAAATACGAATCTTTTGGTACGAATTAGTCAGAGAATCAGTACGATACGATTCCTTGAAAAGAGTCCTATTGTCCATCTCTATCGTATGCTTCTCTCAACAAGTTCCCTGACGCAATCGTTAACTTTCGTCCGGACTTTGTATTCAGACGGGCAACTGTAAACTGCGCATACCGCCAGTCGTGTATCTGGGTTAGCTGGATCTGTATACATTGGGAAAACAAATTTACTAGTCGATAAAAGGAGTCAACCAAATCTGTCGCTAGTTCCCGGACTAATAATAAATCATATCTGATTAATTGTGGATTAACAATGGACACAATTTAATTTATTCAGGTTAAAAAATCGAGGAGAAAGGTACCTAACAGAAGTTTTGAATATACTTTATTTTATATTATACAGCGTAATATCAAATAACATTTTGGTGGTCCACAGTACCTTTTGTGGCAAGTTATTTTGTCAATCAACCAGGCCAAGTAAAATATTCTCAGTAAACTCTTAGGTCAGCCAGTACCCTGCTAAATTATTCAACAGGCAGACCAACAACGCAACGGTGCAGAGGGAAGACGTTGCCGAAAATGTTACTCACCGACTCGCCTCGAAGCATAATAATCACTGATCACTAGAGTGTCCGAGGTCACCTGGCCGCCAGAGCCGTCATATGACTCATATGTTTACATCATATCATAATACTTGAATAAGTATATTAAATGGAAATAAATTTTAACAATAATGTTACATTTTATAAAAATTTGTATAGAACTCACCCTTTTAAACAGATTTATGAAGTAGTTTGGTTATCGTCATCACAAAGTGGGGAAGATCTATAGTATAATAGCATCAGGTATGTTTCTACAGCTGTCTCTGTAGCGATGTTTGCTTTGGTGAAAAAACATGTTTGTATTTTGAAAATGACCGTTCGACATCTACGGATGTAATACAGGCATAAGTAAAACAATCTGTGAACTCACTTAACGAAGTTGTAGATGCACCATCACAAATTTGTCTTAATTTGCTAAAATCAGGATCTTTTCTGTAATACACTCTCGAATTTTTCACTAACGCGATTATTTTTTGCGTCATTTATAGCCTGTAGCTGTGTTTTTACGTCGTCTACTATTTGCAGCGATTCCACTAACGACAACGAACTATTTTGCAATTTTTCTATTGCGTCGTGTAGTCCCCCTATAATTGTTATTAATACTTTTTAAATCTGTTTCAAGGGAAACGCCTTGAAAGCTTGTCTGGCTTTCCCTAATAGCTGCAGCCTCGTTTGGGTTGACCTGTAGTATCACAGCTTTTATTTGTTGAAAATATTCAGCATAATAAAAAGCCGTGGAAATGTTGGTTTAAGAGGGTCCAGTACACGTACTATAATATTTAAAATAGAATTTTTTTACAATCT
Source organism: Rhamnusium bicolor (assembly GCA_029963845.1). Lineage (NCBI taxonomy): Eukaryota > Metazoa > Arthropoda > Insecta > Coleoptera > Cerambycidae > Rhamnusium > Rhamnusium bicolor. Next base: position 915,267 of record JANEYF010004793.1, on the reverse strand, counting down.
GTCGTCTCGTCAATACATAACCAGAGCCGTGAATTTTTTAATCCACATTTAATCCTATTTACAATGTCTTCACGAACAGCTGGAATATATCTACATAACGATGTACGACTTGGTAAGTTCACCTGGGGATTGTATTTATTCCAAAACTCCCGAAATGGTTGTTTATCCAGTATGTGTAGCGGAATATTACAGGCTATTAACATTAACAATAAATCACACATAAACTGAGTTGTCAAAGGCATGCCATTTTTTTATTTTGATGTTGCACGGTATTGATATGACGACGACAATCTGTTTTGTGCCAGCACATTAAGTCTTGATTGCAAACTTTACAAATTATTTTGCATAAATTTATTCCTGTGTCCGCGTACGGTCGTTTTTTACCCTTTGGCGCTTTGACATTATGTATAATTTATAGGTACAACCTCACGCATTAACCTTTCAAATAAAACTGCAGCGTAAATCACTTCTAAATCAGCACGTGTACGACAGCGCAAGACCGTGGCTGTACTCCAGGCATCGGACAGCTCTACTGATCACTCAGTGTCCTTCAATACTGTCAATATAATTCATGTCATATATTTGAATAATTTCGTCTTGACATTGACATTTTTGTAACTAAATTAAACATTTCAAATGTCAAACTGCCAAATTTATCCTAACCCCATTTTGAGGTCAAATGTGTAAAAAATTTCAGCTTTATTTAAGTACTTGGAATATTTTATTGGCTTGATATAGTAGACATAATTTATAATCTTTCATCAAGAATATTTTTTTTAAAAGTCAAATACAAAAAGTTTGGGTCCCTTGGACCTCCTTTTAGCTGGCCAATTTTGCTCATCACCGAATTTATCATTGTCTTTGGACTATAGAACATGTGTTTACAAATTTGAAAACTTTATCTCCAAAACTGTGACTGCTATCGTGATACTACAGGCATGCAGACTGATTTTTTTTCCATAAAGTTATGTTTTTCATTATAGAGATTTGTCCAGAAACATAATAATTTTTTTTTAATTTTTTTTCCCGAAATTGTACCTTTTTTCTTCTTTCATTCATTATGTCTCTTCTGGTGATACCGCATTCACCAAATGTAATATCGAAATCTCAATACATAACCTTCAGTATGTCGTTAAGAGTGATGCATATTTTATGATTCTGCTTTTAAAATTAATAAAGCATGTAAAAATATGCACTAAAATATTTTTTTTATTTTTTACTATTTAACCTTTAAGCTGTACCAAAGTTACCAAACGCAATATGACAATATGCATGGAAATTTATTTAGATTTTTATTGTTTTAATGCTTAACAATTTTAAAGCAAACATTCAGATGAAATAAAGAAAATCAACATACCAACTAAATCATTCGAGGAGTATTTACTCCTTTAGAAATTCCTTTGACTATAATATCTGTCCTAATACATTTAATGAAATGAAAGGACGATGCTTGCTGCTCCGGGGCTTATCTTTGAAATATTTCCCTGACATTTAAATGTTTACTCTTGTCGGGACATTATTCTATTCTTAAGTTATGTATTGAATTTCAAGTACTGTTTACGTATGTACCCATAACATTACGTCAATTACAATTGTTAATTAGATAGAGTATTTGTACTAGAGTGAGTGGCCGAGAGTACGTCTAAAATAGATGTCTTTCCTAATGAATAAATTCCTTATTTACATAGGAATAAACGGAGGAATGTTGTGGTCGTTATATATATATATATATATATATATATATATATATATATATATATATATATATATATATATATATATAGTATAGAAGGTTACTGCGGGATGAGATATAATAGGAATAAAGTATCAAGGGTAATACTGACACGTGTCTCTGAGTCACTACTCGTTATCAAGACGGCTATAAGTTGTAAGGATAGGCACAACTTAGGTTCAACAACACAAAGGAAACCACTGATGGGAGCCAGTCGCTCATTTGTAGCTGCAATTGAGATACTCCGTGTTTACAGGGCAACAGACAATATTGCCACGGAGGCAACTAAAGCTACCTGCATGGTATTCCCTACCCAAGGTTTGTAGTAACAAAGTATAGAAGGTTACTGCGGGATGAGATATAATAGGAAGAAAGGATCATGGGTAATGCCCGCAAAAAGGGATGAATCCGCCGACCCGACGTGTCTCTGAGTCACTACTCGTTATCAAGACGACTATAAGTTGTAAGGATATGCACAACTTAGGTTCAAAAAACAAAGGAAACCACTGACAGGAGCCAGTGGCTTATTTGTAGCTGCAATTGAGATACTCCGTGTTTACAGGGCAACAGACAATATTGCCATGGAGGCAACTGTGACTACCTGCGTGGTATTCCCTACCCAAGGTTTGTAGTAACAAAGTATAGAAGGTTACTGTGGGATGAGATATAATAGGATGAGATATAATAGGATCATCATTGGTAATCCCCGCAATAAAGGATGAATCCACCGACACGTATTTCTGAGTAACTACTCGTTATCAAGACGGCTATAAGTTGTAAGGATAGGCACAACTTAGGTTCAACAACACAAAGGAAACCACTGTCAGGAGCCAGTCGTTCATTTGTACCTGCAATTGAGATACCCCGTGTTTACAGAGCAACAGACAATATTGCCACGGAGGCAACTATAGCTACCTGCGTGGTATTCCCTACCCAAAGTTTGAGGTAAGAAAGTATAGAAGATTACTGCGGGATAAGATATATTAGGAAGAAAGGATCATGATCCCATGATGCTTATAATTCTTTAGCATAGGCGCGCGGTGCATTACAAATATACAAAATGTATTTATATAGTTCCGCGCGCTTATGCTAGAACTTTGCTTATATTGGATGAACTGACTATAGGTTATTTATGAGGCTTTAGCCACCCGTCCTTCATATGTTCATTTTCCTAACATGTCTGTAGTCTTGCTATCTTGTAACATGTAATTGAATAATTTGCAAGAAAAAATTCTGTGTGTAACTAGATAAATAAATAAACAATTCAATGAACGTATTATGCACACTTAAGTATCTAGGAAGAGATAGATACATAACTCTGAAATTAGATATCTAACTGTGTTCATAGTGACTATATATTTGATGAGGTTCAAATGCCCGTACTTCAATGTCTATTTCATAGTTAATGAATGACAAGAGAATTATTCGAACAAAGGCAATGTGATATCCGAACCGAACACTGCATGACAGAAATATTGTGGTTTAATATCATTCCATATTTACTAGTTTTTTTAATTTCACTATGACTGTGTACTTTCACAATTTTGTTTAAGATAAATAATAAGTCTTTATTTTTTAAATCGTGAGGTCAGTCGCTACACAAAGAGCAACAGGATCGCGCCGAGTTTTATTTTCTGAAAAAGTTTCGCTTGCACATGTTCTCTGGTTCTATATACTGTAACAGATAAATTTGAAAAATTTTGATACAAATTATTTTTTATCACATAATCTAGAGAAGTCTCCGATTATACTACGATAATTCCTGTTGCGTCAACGGCAGACTTGTAAAAATAGTACCATTCCAATGCGCGTGGACAAGATATTGAGTAACTCCATAACAAGATGAACCTATTACGTGACCTGCGTTTGAGATGAAACTGAAAACGCATTAATGACTTGAAATTACAACAATCTGGTGCACCACAATTTCGTCCCATGACCAGATCGTCTCCTTTTTGGTATACTCTGAATAGTGTCTAATACGTACAGCCGTGTATTTCTTACTTGATTTTCTAATACATAAATTTAAATGAGGATATTTGGAGACATGAAATCAAGGCCCTTCAAGGGCCGAACCCCGTGCGCCCTCCACTTGGGGCAGCCCTGATAAAAATTGTTTACTGTATAGAAACTACTGTTTTAACATAAAAACGTGAGTTACAGCACCAAAATAATATCATCAATCTTTGGAACTGTGTAACTGCTTGAATATTCACTTTTTGACAAAATCTGAGCTTTAGTTTTTTATCCCTTTACTAACTCGTAGTTTGATTGCATAATTTTTAACTCCCTGTCAGTGGCGGCTGCTCGAGGGCTCGAGCCTCTCAACTTACTATTAGGAAAATGTAACAGTAATTAAGTGCAAGATATTTTTTTCAGTTTTTTTTTATATTTAATATCTTTTTTAACATAGTCATTACCCGTTTTGCAACAGATATGTGTACAATAAAGTCGCATAATGCACTGACTGTTAACTTATAATGCTAACGAAAGTATGGGGCAGACTCAACTCATATGAGCCATTCCTTGCATCAGGAAATATATGAAGAAACGAACCGACAGCGGAAATTGCCGTTCGCGGAGAACGGTTTTTACAACGCAACAGAAGGCTCAAATTATCAGAGCCACAGTGCGCTTTTAATGTTTGTGTGATGTAGTAGTGCTTATATCATTTCGCCGGTTTCGCTCTCAATATTTATTTGTAGTTTCACTGTTTTGGTGTTTTGTGTTATTTCAAGTTGGTTGATGCCAAAATGACTAAGAATAATTATAAATAATATTCTGAGTAGTGAATTTTAAAACTCGCCATTAGCAGAAAGAATATAATCAAGAAACTCGACGACCAACACCTCAATTGACTCTTAACTAACCAGACAAGGTAGGGACACGTACTCTCACGAGGCATTCTTTCTAAGAAAATTTACAAAAAATGTCAATGATTTGTGGATGTGATAAGGTAAATGCTCTGTTTTGTTTTCCATGTGTTCTATTTTATTCCGATTCTGTCGGAATGGACAAGATATGGTCGGTAACAGATCTAAAACATTTAAATCAGAAAATAAAAGCACGAAATTTCTGCATATCATAAAAAGGCAGTACGGATTTGGCTTTGTTAGGCTCTGTAAATTGCAGTTCAGTTAGATTCAGTTTATAGACAAAATATTATAAAACACAACGAGCAGATGACTAAAAGTAGGTAATTTTTAAAAAGAAATACACTGTTTTTAGATGAATCAAATAAACTGTATTTAGGTACACTCTACATATATTTCTTGTTTTTTTGAGCATTACAGATAAATAATAGCATTTATCTGTAATGCTCTTGAGAAAGGTCTAAAGCCGAAACATATGTAGAGTGTATCTAAATACAGTTTATTTGATTCATCTAAAAGCAGTGTATTTCTTTTTAAGAATTATTTACAAGATGTTTCACAAGGAACCGACCACTTACTCAATCCAGTTAAAAATAGGTATATTTTAAAGAAAATATTTCACAAAATCTTTCAAAATGTAGACATATTATTTAATCAATTACAAGCCAGGAATATAGACAGTATTGACCTTGAAAAAAGTTGAAGTTTGAAAAAAATTATATCATCTATTAGAAATTCAATACAATACAATACTTTGAGATGAAAGAACGATTGTCATACAAAGGTCATTTAGAAGCCGCATTTTTAGTGAATGTAGACCATTTTCGTAATTAATCAAAGAAATTTCCAGCGTTGACTTTCAAATCTGTTGTTGAATCTTATCCAATGTTACAACAAGACAAATTAAGGACTGAATTGGAAGTCATTTATTCAAGAACGGATTTTAAAAATATTGTAGGTGGCCTAAACATGCTTTCTTGGCTGTCTGAAAATGGTTTAAATGAAACGTTTCAGCGAAACGGTCAAGTTATTGTACTATTGTGAGAACTCCGATATCTACTGCATGCTGAATCAGAAAGATGTTTTTCAAAACTTAAAAGAATAGACATTTTTAAAGAAACACTATGAATAAAGAACGACTTAATGCTCTAGTAATGATGTCAGTGATAAGAACTTTATCCATATCATAGCAATTTTGACGAAAAAGTCATAGAGCATTTTATTTCCCAGAAAGACTAGAAGACTTGATTTTGGTGTAAACAATAACATTTTTGTTTGCATTTTTAAGTGCGATTATTGTGAGCTTTTTTGTACATATGTACATAAAACTTTTTCTTTGCTTATCAAAAATCGTAGTTCTACTTGAAATGAAATTACCGAGGGACTGAAGGTAAGCCCTTTATTATGTTAGTCATATTTTTTAAGAAACTAGAGCCCCTCAAAAAAATTATCACGAGCCGCCACTGCTCCCTTTATATATATATATATTTTTTTTTTTTTTTATTTACATATTTTTTTTTATTTTTATTTATATATATATATATATATATATATATATATATATATATATATATATATATATATATTTAATAACAGTGAATATATTAACCATACATTCAAAGTTCCAGAGGTCAAACAATTGGGACGAGTCTTTGACAGAATCTTTGACGTCTTTGACTGAATATAATCTAGTATTGGAGAATGGCTAAGAGACAGTCCTGAGGAGGCACTGTGAGGATATAGAAGGTAATCCCGAATGGGCCAGACTACAGAAAACTTCTCTCGAAAGATAGTCAACGTGTGATAAACTCTCACATAACCTAGACAGAACAACACACTGAACAGGAAAGGAGACAATGGAAGAACTCCTTAAAATGCACTTTCCTGGTTCCACTATTATTGAACTGGTCATTAACCAACAAAGTGATAAACCAATCTTAAAATCAAATGGGTTGTAAACTCATTTGAGCAATATAAATCTCCGACTGGTCGGAATTATGCCAATAATGCTGCAGCAGGGAATTTACCTGTTAGCACCACCATTAGACAAAATTTACAGAACCAGCTTTTCGATACATACCACATATTTGGAAACCAGTTAGGTGGTATCCATACCAAAACCTGGCTGGAACTTTCGTACCCAGGCTAAGTCTCTTAAAACCTATAAGTCTTATGTCGTTCCAACTTAAGACGATGCAAAAAATGCTTGACGGGCACATCAGGGATGATGTAATGGCTGGAAGACCTTTGCATCAAAACCAATTTGCCTACAGAGCAGGTATGTCCACGGTGGCAACACTTCACCACCTTATTCAAAGGGTGGAGAAAGTGCTGGAAAACAAGGAGGTGGCAATAGGGGCCTTCCTAGACATAGGGGGCATTCGACAACACCTCCTTCAATTCCATTATCAGAACTGCTAGGGAGCGTGGCATAGAGGACAACTGCAGCAAGTGGATTGAAAGCATGCTTAAAGGTCAGGGAGTGATATTCACCACCATGATGGGTGAGACTATAGGAGCATCAGTAGCCGCGGGATGTCTGCAGGGCGGAGTCCTGTCCCCTCCTATGGAACCTTGTAGTGGACGGACTTCCGAATAAATTCACTAATGAAGGTTTTGAGACCCAAGGATATGCTGACGACATCGTCATCATCGTTAGGGAAATATTTAACTGCACAGTCAGGGATCGGTTACGAAAGGGCCCTGAACGTAGTAGAAAAATGGACAGATGAAGAAGTGCTAAAGCATAGGCGAACGGTATTATATAAATACATATTTGTGAATTTATATATTGCACCGCGCAATACTAGAGAACCATGCACGACTAAAAGTTGACAAAGGGTCGCTCGATGAGCCCAGGTAAAAAAATATGTGCTCATATGAAATGAATGGAGGATAGATCGGATCAGCCAGCTCTACCAACTTAAAAGTGAGGGTCGTAAAGTACGTGGGACCTTTGGAGTAATCTTTTCGTAGTAGCAAAGTAGTGGCCAATTTAAAGCTACCAAGAAAATGACTACTTTTTGGTAAACTCCCATTAAATGATGACACCATATTGATATAGATAAAAATTTAATTCTAAAAACCATTTTTTTTTTATTAAATATGATCATTTGCAAACATCTTTTATAAATAGATCATTATTACTTCATCATTACACATAAAAAAAATATTTTCCACCAAAATTTTTTTTAATTTTCTTGTACACATAATTTTTGAACAAAATTTTTTTGGACAAAACAATTATGTAACGGTTTTTTTCATCGAAGTATCATGTAAACATTTTACAGAAAACAAGTAGTCGTTTTAATTTCCACACAAAGTGAATGCAAAACATCATGGTTTATTACCTACACATATTTCATTCAATCGATTTAACTTGTACATATTGACCTCAAACGCACAATCTGTAAGTTCGATTGCAATACATTATATTTTGCTATTCGAACGAGGGAGAGAGCAAAATATAGTTTGCTCTCATTCCACTAAAAAAGCTGTTCCAAAAGTTAATCATTTCTACTACTTGGTTACGTTCCGTTTCAGTAATAACCTAGTTGTCAATATGTAACAAGGAAAGTTCGGGAATAGTAATTGCTACGTAATAACTACTCCCCATTTTGGTGAATGCTTGGTACACGGATCGTTTCCATTATGTAACGGTCGTTAGTTGCGGAAATCTTTAAAGTTCCACTGATGGTAGCTACTACGTAGAGCCTACTAAATGTGCTGCTTGGGAACAGATTAAACTCAGGACTTTTAATATATTTAATAGTATGTTTAATAGGTATTTTCCTCTAATATTCCTTGTTTGACTGGATTATGTATATTGTTCCATAATAACTTCGCATTGACGCAACTTGAGATCAGTGCTAATTCGATGGCATTTTCACAAAACATCACACACAAATGTTGAAAGTTGACAAAAGGCTTGCCAGTTTATTTTTGACGCTATCGAGTAATCTACTAAACGGCTCAACCAACAAAATAATTTTAAATATGTTTTGTAAAACGTGCATTCGTATACAGACCACGCCGTGATTCGTATGTACAGTTTAAACTTTGAGTTAAGCCTAAATTTAAACTCTCGATAAATCAATGGTTTAATATAATATTATAAGACTGCCTCTCAACAGACGTGACAAGATTTTTTGTGACACGAACGATAGTTCAGTTCATAACTGGGCATAACAAAGTGCTCCATGTTTGATTCTAGCTTACTGTGAATTAATTTTCAATCACAAAAATAATCTCCAAAAAGCAGTTCAAATTCTACTATAATCTGTAGAATTGCAACCCGTTACTCGATTAATTTAGGTTTCATTGATCATTTCCTAATTATCTTATTTATCCTGCGTATTTAAGATTTTTATTAGAAATATTTTTTTTGGATACATATAAAGACTGCAAAAGGTAATTTTATTTATGACATTTCTAAGAATAATCTATATAAATAAAAGTGGAAACCCGTTTTTTGGCATTCATACAAATATTTTATATCCACCCTCTTGTCTCTAGAGAGGCAACAATGCTACTAAAACCAATGCTGCCTACAATCTACATGAAATAAAGCTCACTGAGCATTTCAGGAAGGCTGGAACCGAACTGATGACTGAAACAGTGAAACAAAGTACGAAAAAAGCTATACGTCGCGGTCGGGCGTCACAGTGTCTGAATCTGTATTTTCAACACGCAATGAAATTCCAGAGGCACCCAACATTTTTCAATTAAATATCTCCGTCTGGGAAATCTGTTTAATTATTTTTGTGAAATGTTGCTGTCCACTGTAAGACTAACTAAATTATGATTTTTTGTCACACGTATTTACTCAGGTTACAGGTGTTCTGCTTCAGATGAATGAAAATCTTCATAATTATTTATAAAATTGTCAACTTTCAGTTGGTTATTTTGCAGATAATTTTGTCAAGTATCTCAAGTCGCAGATTATCAAACTGTGGAAAAGTAAATCCATGTTAAATTTGTATGAGAATTTCTATTGATGTCCACATGTTACCTGCATAAACCGCAATGGATTGAATTAAATTTCACTACAAAAACATTTACTTTGAAAACAATTTTGTTTGTACTACGACAAAATGTTTTAAATAAAAAGGTAAAGAATATTAAATTATCTACGAACCATATTTTATAATATTGTCCAGTTTTATACAATGTGATTTTAAAATATGGGACGCATGAAGAAAAAGGAAAAAATAGGGAATTTTGATTTATTTTTCAGGATGAAAAAAGGGCAGCAAAAATTCGTATTTCGCTTATAACTTCAAAACCTCTCAATCGACCTCGTGCAGGCTTGGTACAGAGCTTTAGCTTATGAAGATCTATTTTATTTGATAATTCATACAGGCTCTCCTAGAAACTTAACCCCGTGACGAATTTGATAGCATTTTTTCGCGCCTCTGCTTAGCCTTTTTTTTTCTTAATTTTACACTCTTATACCTAATATAAGGAAGCATAGTAATCGTGATTTTTATTGACCTCGAGATTTTGATTAATATATACGTTTTGAACCTTCCCGAATCCATCCTGACTATTTTTCGAATGATGTCTGTCGGTTCATGTGCGTGCGTGCGTGCGTGCGTTCGTGCGTGTGTGCGGGTGTGCGCGTGTGTGTATCCGCGATAACTTAAAAAATACTAATGGAAGGATTCCCAAATTCGGCAATTAAGATTTTCAACAATTTAAGTGACACATTAAATTTGGTGAATGTGGTACCACCAGAAGAGACATAATGAATGAATGAAGGAAAAAGGGTACAATTTCGGGAAAAAAATAAACATTTTTTTTATTGCATTTTTGGACGAATTTCGACGAATTATAATGAAAAAACATAACTTTATGGAAAAAAATCTGTCTGCATGTCTGTAGTATCGCGATAGTAGCCACAGTTTTTGAGGTAGAGCTTTCAAATTTGGTACACATGTTCTAAAGGCCAAAGATAATGATAAATTCGGTGATGAGCAAAATTGGCCAGCTGAAATGAGGTCTACGGGATCCAAACTTTCTTGTATTTGACTACAAAAAAAATATATTCTTGATGAAAGATTATAAATCATGTCTACTATATCAAGCCAATAAAATATATTTTCCAAGTTCTTTAATTAAAGCTGATGTAAATTGAAATTTTATACACATTTGACCTCATAAAATGGGGTTAGGATAAATTTGGCAGTTTGACATTTGAAAGGTCTAATTTAGGCACAAAAAATGTCAATAACAATAAGAAGAAATTATTAAAATATTTGACATGAATTATTATTGACAGTATCGAAGGAAATTTTAATGAAACATTTTAAAATTTAATTAAGGTAAGCGAGGAATTAAATAGAATTTTTTTTTGACCAGGATGATATATACTGGTATAAGAAAGTTATGTGCTGGCCACATCAGATATTTTAATATTACTTAAGAAGTAAGAAAACTACGTCAAAGTTATCTTGACATCAAAGATTCCAACCCACTCCAGAAATAAAATGTGTTAAATTAAATTAAAATCGAATTATCTATTACGCAGATATACTTAAAGGCACACTCCTTAATAAAAGGACAGCAATACTAATATTGTAACAAAAAATCTTACATATTATTGCTTCGTATTTATGCATTTCTAGAAAAAATAATAAAATAATTATTAGATTTTACAAAAGCATTCTCTCAAACCTAATATGATAATAATAATAAATACCTAATATCTAATAATTTTTTATATTTTATACTGACATTTTCATCTGAATGTGCTAGTATAAAAGTTTTAGGCATATAATGAATCAAAAACAACACTTCCAATTTATCATAGAAACTATTAAAATAACTACTTAGTATAGGAGCAAGAACTGCATTGAATTAAATAAGTGTTCTTAGTATGAGAAGCAAGAACATATTGAGATTGAGAAAATATTAACTCACAATACAATAATTAATCTAGATATTGTCTTTCAATTTAAAATGTCAAAATAAATATGACAAACGGTCATATTTTGAATTATCTAATTTAAATATTTTTTTAACACGCTTTTATTAGCTTCACTTGTATGTTTGTTTGTAACCGACTCTTTGGACTCGATTTTGACCCACTTTAAACGGACAGATTTAATTAAAACTTTGTACACCTACGAAGAACCGGTAACAATACAATAATTTGATAAGTTTATATCATTATCCTGATCACGATCGCCAGAATTAATAATTTCCTTTCCTCACGTATCCTCTGCGTGAGAGCAAGTGGGTTATTACTGTTAGTACATTCCGTGATTCTCAGTTCGTTCGATGGCCGAGCGGGCTAGGGCACAAGTCTTAGTCGACGCGAAACGACGGACTCCTCGGGCGTGAGTTCAAATCTCGTCTATGGCTGAAAAAATATATATTTTTTTCAGAAGTATCTGTTGGATCGTAATATGTTATAATATCAGCATCAATAAGCAATATAAATATAGTTTAAAAAAACTAAAAAACACGCTTTCATAGCACATCAAACTAAAAAGTGAAAAATAAATATAGTTTAAAAAAACTAAAAACCACGCTTTTAAAGCACATCAAACTAAAAAAGTGAAAAATAATTATTAATATAAACTGAAAACAGTAATGAACGAAAAATACTAGTATTATTGTGAAAAAAGCGTGGGGCGCTTTGTGCCATATTTTTCGTATATCGAGCAACCCACGCTTTTTTCACAATAATACTAGTATTTTTCGTTCATTATTGTTTTCAGTTAATATTAATAATTATTTTTCACTTTTTAGTTTGATGTGCTTTAAAAGTGTGTTTTTTAGTTTTTTTTAAACTATATTTATTAAATAATTTATACGCGGGCTAGTCCCCTGAAGAGCTCAGAAGAATGAAAGTAGATATATATCGGACTAGGGGTTTTCGTTTTTTTGTAACTGCCATTTCTTGAGTGAACATTTTCCTTTTTTGTTAGTTAATATTTTTTTCAATATCAATATTTTTTGGCTTTTAATACTAAGAACACTGATATTTAATTTTATGAAGTTCTTGCTCCTAAACTGAGTAGTTGTTTTAATAGTTTCTATGATAAAATGTATTGGAAGTGTTGTTTTTGATTCATTATATGCCTAAAACTTTTATACTAGAACATTCAGATAAGAATGTCAGTATAAAATATAAAGAATCTATAGGTATTTATTATTATTATCATGTTAAATTTGAGAGAATGCTTTTGTAAAACCCAATAATTATTTTTTTTTATAAATAATATCGTAACGTTTACAAAAACCACCAGCATATTATATTCAACGAGTCTGTGTGATATTTTTTCATTACGGATTTAAGAATTGACCAAAAACAACAAAAAAATATACTGTTTGTAAATATATGGACCTCATATCCATTTATCTCTAAAATATATCCATTGCCGTAGGTTTTCACGTAAGTAATTTAGTTCTATATAGGTTTCATCAATTACACTTTTATTTGTTCTGTGAAGAAAAATTGGATCGTTTATCAGCTTGTACTGAATGATATGGCGCATTTTCCATAACTCCCTCACATTTTTTATTTAACTTGTTAAAAGCAGGATAAAATTATTTTCAGTCTAAATCTCCAATGTTCCTTCTGCAGTCATTATTAGTAGTATTCATGGACGGTCTTAATAATGATTATACATAACCCAATGTTTCATATTGTTGTTATTATACCATTGCTTAATGAATGATTAAATGTATTTGACGAATGGACAAACATTTATAATAAAAAAAAATTAAAAAATTCGTCCTGAAGTGTATGGCAACAAATACCAAAAATCTCAATGTATCTCGATTGTCTCTTTTAAATTCGATAAGTTTTTAGTTTCAAATTTTTACCTAATATTAAACATATGTGTACACATATGTATGACACTTTATCTCTTTCTCAGAGCCAGTGCAACCGGCCCTGAGAAAGAGATAAAGTGACATACATATGCGGTATTAAATTCGGTTTATATTTAAGTTTAATTTAGAACGTACCTAACTTTAAACAGTATTCTATGAACTTGGTAGTCGAAAAACACTAGGCACAAAAAATGTATATGCAAGAGAGATCTTACTAAACAAAATAATAGTTGAGTTAATGTCGAAAAACTGGGACTAGATTTTTTACTAATATAAACATACTCTATACAAACTTTATTGAGAATGTTATGACATCAACTGATATTATATGTCCTGAGAGGAAAGTTTTAGTGAAAACGCACCGTGGACAAACTTAGAAATAATAGGACAAAGCATATAAGAAGCATGACTTAACAAGATCTAACTACGATTGGGGAGAATATTAGTTGAAGTGAAACTAAGCAACGTCAATAATTCTATAACAAGAAAAAATCAAAATACTATAAGCTAAACATTGATAATAATGATAATGTAAAAAAATAAATAAAAATATACATATACTATCAAAGAGTTCTTGGTAGGGATAAGAATAGACTTTATTATAGTGATGTCGATAATTATTTAAACTCAGAAGGAGATAGTTATTATGAAAGTATACAGAATATTACGAACAGTATTGAGGATAAGCCATTTGTTTCAGAAATAGAAATTTATGTTGAACTAAATGGCTTTACTTTCTTTAAAAAAATTAATTTTAGCTAATTAAAGAAAATCGTATTTAGCCTGAAAAATAAAAATACTGTTGACGATAGATTTAATATTAAACCATTCAAAGATAACAAATCATTCAATAGTTTAATATTACATTCATCGTGTCATTGATAAATCGTTATTAAATATCGTTAACAAATCATTAAAGTAGTGTTTATGCTAAATAAATAAAGGAAACAAATGAAAACAATGTAAGTACTGTCTGGTTGGGGAAAGAAGACTCGCGGATAGAATGTAATTTCTGCATTCCATTCACAATTAAGCATAAATGAAATAAATGAATTAGTGCATTGCAATTTTTTTGATCATTTTTTTGAGAGAGAATTAATTCCTTTAGTAAGTGGTTTCGCAGAAAACTGGCGACTTATCGACAATACTCTCCCTTTCCGCGCGGGCCTTCTTTCGCCGACTGAACAGTAGGTCTCAATGTTTTTACAGACCTTAAGCAGTCTTCCATACTAATTAACAAATGTTTATTAGTGAAGAAGCTGAATAGTTATAATGTCAAAAAGACAGTGTCAAAATGGTTAGAGAACTGTTTAAATTATAAGAACCGCATAATTAATATTTATAATCAAATCTCGAATAATATAGCAAGTATGTACGGTGCTCCACAAGGAAGTGTTCTGGGGCTACTTCTCGTTATTTTCTATGTAAATGTTATTTAAAAAACTCTACTGTTTTCGGTAAAAATTTTGACATTATAATAAATATCCTTAATAGCCAACTTCGTTGTTGACTACTACACAAAATTTCACTAATGCAATCAAAAAAAAAGAATATTTATCTTTCGTTCACCGTAGGTTACAATTGCAAAAATATTTGAGTATTCAGTGCTAGAAATACATTTATAAAAAAAGCTCTGATTTTAAGACAGATGCATTCTATTGAAAATTCCTGTTGAATACGAATTATAATGAAAAATTGGACATTGCTAATGTAATTTCACCCGCTCAATAATTTAATTTGACTCCTCAAATATCTAATAAATAAAAAATAGAAAATTAGTTTAAAAAAAAAAAATAAAAATTAAAAATATTAAAAAAAAAAAAAAATTTAAACTATTATAAAAATCATTTTTAATTATATATTTTTTATTTGTAGATGTCCTTAGCTTTAATTTACATTTTTTCATCAAACTTTTTTTTGTCATTTTTTTTTGAGTCTACTTCATTAAATTATCTATATCTTGGAATATACTTATATGTCACTTTTCGATATCATGATAGTCAAAAATGTGCAGATGTTCTGGACAGAAAATGAGCTGTCTTCACATTTTTTGTAACTTCTGTAACTTTTAGTTTATAAAATGTTGATATCAAAATGCTCTCAAATTATGAAAAATTAACATTGACACATGAAAAAAAATGTAAATTAAAACTAAAGGCATCTACTGTTAATTAGCAATGTCCATTACATTGCTAATTTTCAGTAGATGCCCTTAGCTTTAATTTACATGTCTCAATATTAATTTTTCATAATTGTGAATAATTTGAAATCAAAATTTTATAAACTAAAATTCACAGAAATTACAAAAATATGAAGTCAATTCTGTCCAGAACATTTGCACATTTTTGACTATCATGATATCGAAAAGTGACATATAAGTATATTCTTAGATAGATAATTTAATAAAGGGACTCCAAAAATGACAAAAAAAAGTTTAATTTCTCAATGCAAAAAACAAATGCTACGGTTAAACAGTTATGTATATGATAATGAAACCAGTACTCTTCCCTTTAAAACGTTTTTATTTTTCATTATGATCCGATCATTTCCTCAAAAGTGATTAAAGTTTTTGTGACGAGACGCATGGAAAAAGGCTCATTTTGCCGTTTGCGCTTTGGCTCGCGACCTCACAACTTTGATATTGTATTACGCGAAAACAGTTTGCATGTACGAAGTTTTCTTTAAAGGGATTTTTTGTGTAGAATTTTGTGTTCTTTAATTTTCATTATATAATTTTTTTGTATTTTGCGTGTTTTTAAAAGTTATTTCCAAAAAAAAACAATTTTTGAGAGTTTGACACCATTTTGTTTTATATTGCAACCACGGTAGCTTAGAGAACTTTTTTTATACTTTTCTACTAGCAAAGACCTACTTCTATGCAAAATTTCACATAAGGATTATTTTATATCAGCCAAAATCCCTGGGGACTATAGGCTTTTTTGTAATCAATCACATTCTTGATCGATATGCAAATATTGAGCAAAAGAAACGAACAGAAAGTGTGTTTGTTGTTTTTAATATTCTTATTCTACATGTTAGTTTCATTTAGTGTTTAGCACCACGTTAATTTCTTGTTATTATAAGTTATAAATATGTTTTAAATATAAATTAATTTATTACATTTATTTTCACAGCTGTATTATATTTAATAAATAAAATTATATCATACCTCATTAGATATTATTATTCCTATTCGATTTGCTTGTAAAAAAAATGGTTCCCGACCAGCCGAGCAGAGGGGGAGAAGAAAAGACAGAGTCGTTGACTTTCTAACCGACAGATACGTGCGTGTTCCCTCATTTCCTCAATTTGAAATAAATAATTAATAGGGAATACTTGTAAAACATCTAAACTACTATACACATTGAAGTATCTATTTCTGTGTACTCTCTTTTTTATATAGTCCATACCCCCTTGATGAGGTGATTGCGTAACCAGTCAGGAAACATTGACAGGGAATTAGGTAGGTTGTAAAACTATAAACGCAACCATACCGAAATTCAAAATTTCTTGGTTAATCAATTAATAATATAAAATAAAATGATCTTTTGATCAAAATCTGCACATCGATCCAATGAAATTCGTCATGAAATTTTTTGAAAATCAAATATAAATCACTTACTGGCGAATTCTTAATAATAATTTGTGATTTCGGGTACATATTTGTAATCCTATGACAAGCGGAAGTTACCACCAAAATCGATTTTTTTTCCTAAATCAAGCAAAAAAATGTACCTATAGAGTAAGAACTTTTTGGATGATACTGTACATTTGTTATACAAGTATTGAATGATCATAGTTAATTATATTTTTTTTCTTGTGATTTAGAGTAGTTTTTGCTGTAACTGTTTGCTTTAAGAACATGTTTATTGTGCTTATATTGTATTTTGTTTTTGATTGTGGAAAAAAATCGATTTTGACGATCCTTCGAATTTCGAAATATATCATTAGAAAAAGTTGTTTGTGATTAGTCATCAAATCAGAAATGTAATACTTTTATTAACGTTAACATTACTTTAGATTAGTTTACTTATTAAATTTTAGTTGTAAGGTTACGTTGTGTTATTATTAACAAATGGGATTTTAGTCCAGTCACATTAGAGGTTTGACCTCGGAATGAGAGATAATAAGCTGTAAACTTGTATAAACCTTTATTTTGGCGTTCTAAAAGTTGTCTCAAAACTCTCATAAAATCTCGTGTCCGCGTCTTAAGATATTCAAGGTCAAAGGTTACAAATATCGGTTTTTTGCAAATATCTCGCTTCCTATGGTTTTAATGTCATTTACATTTATTATAAAAATTGTAGAGAATAAATTTCTCTACAATTTTGGTCCCTTTTGTTTTTTTTTATATACTCAACCGTTTTTGAGATGGGCGGAGAGCGCGCCGCGCTTACCTATTCACAGCATAATGCAAGGTCAACCGTAAGTCCCGGTAAATAATACGCCGTATAAAGTCTATAAATCATCGAAAAATATATAATTATGAATAATTTGCATTGTTTATTAATTAATACATTATATTTAATAATATTTTTCATTTATCGAATATATATTTGTTTAATATTACTTACCTTTCCGTGTAATCAAAAAATTGTTGAGTGGAATACTTTAAATATATTTTAATTATATTCTAATATATATTATGTTAATTATATTTTAAGTAGAAAGAATAGAGTATATACATTTTAATTATATCTTTATTTAGAAATACTATTTTATATATATCTATGACAGTTGAAGTTCAAATGTGGGGAGGTTTTTCAAAAAAAACTTTTATAATTAGAAGGACTTCAGTCTTAAGTTTCTTCTTCTTCTTCATCATCGTCTTCCGGTCGGTCGAAAATTTCCAATTCAATATCATCATTTTCGTTGTCAAGGATATTTGTCTCTAGATCTTCGAGAATTTCGGGGTCAAATGTACTATCTTCATAGAGAGATGATACGGTGAAACATTCAGGCACGCTTGCCCATTACACTGGCCACAAGCTAAAGAACATTGCAACCCTGATTTCCTGCATCCGCAGCGTAAACCACAACCATTCTTGCAGTTGCAAAATATTGTGTTCAATAATTCATCTGGAGCTGGTGGTAATATTGTCGTTATCGATTCCACGAAAAGATATGATAGTAAATGATCCTACTTTTCTCGTAATTATTATGCCGGTCAAATATTTTTGTTGAAGTCTTGTAATGATAGTCTTATCATCTGGTACATACTCCGTCAGGACATCTTTGAGCTCTTTCAATGTAAATTGTGAATCGTCATGATTTTCTATATAACTAAAAATCTCTATCATTGCTTGTGTGACTTGATTATCTTGGCGAGGCTTCTTATCAGTAGTAGATGGTACTCGACTTAAGAAATTAGTATAGCAAATGGTATGGTATTTTGCTTCAGCAGCGATCAAGTCATACTCATAAAGTATACGATCTTTCACTAATTCTCCTAAGGAATCGCTGCGTTCATCTGCTTTTTTTGATGACATTGTCTTTGAATTCAAGAGTACTTACTTTACTAATCGTGCGTCTGTACTTCTCCTTTTTTTCGTCTCTGCTACCTTATCAGCTGCTTGACCACAAAATAAGCATAGTTTTTTGAAATCAAACACTTCATTTCTTTTTTTACGAGGTGCACTTGATGATGAGGAAGGTTCGCGTTCTTCTAGGCGTCGTTTCGATGCTGCAATAGAATTTTTACTGATGTACACTTTTCGGCACTCGATATGCACAATCACAGAGGTTAAGGTATTTAAATAATTAATGTGACCGTCATTTCTTTCAATACTTGCAGTTTTTAAAGTTTGTAAACCGCGCACTACGTTAACAGAATCACCTTCTGAAAGTGACTTATCACATATAAAACACAAATCAGCCATAACTCTTAAAATTGTACGTCCGTCGTTGCCAAGATACAATTTAAAACTAACGAATAAACGTGGTTAGTAGAAAGTGGTTCCTTGAAAAAGAAATCGGTCTTAACTATACAATAGAACATCTGTCTCAACTGGCTATAAATAGAAACCGTCGTATTATAGGGGTCCGCATTCCCAGGTATAATCTTTGCAGTAAGAATTTAAAAGTTTACATATTTCAAAGAAAAAGTACTTAATTTTTTTTTTACTTAAAATATAGTTAATATATATTAGAATATAATTAAAATATACTTAAAGTATTCCACCTAACAATTTTTTGATTACACGGAAAGATAAGTAATATTAAACAAATATATATTCGATAAATGAAAAATATTATTAAATATAATGTATTGATTAATAAACAATGCAAATTATTCATAATTATATATTTTTTAATGATTTATAGACTTTATGCGGCGTATTATTTACCGGGACTTACGGTTGTCCTTGCATTATGCTGTGAATAGGTAAGCGCGCGCGCTCTCCGCCCTCTATCTCAAAAACGGTTGAATATATAAAAAATATTTGGGACAAAAGTTGTAGAGAATTTTATTCTCTACAATTTTTATAATAAATGCAAATGGCATTAAAACCATAGGAAGCGAGATATTTGCAAAAAACCGATTTTTGTGACCTTTGACCTTGAATATCTTAAGACACGGACACGAGATTTTATGAGACTTTTGAGACAACTTTTAGAACACCAAAATAAAGGTTTGTACAAGCTTACAGCTTATTATCTCTCAATCCGAGGTTGACCCTCTTTTTTGGCTTAAGTGACTGGATTATTTAGTAAATGTATTCTTAGTTTCTTATACGATTAATTAGTCAAATGTTTTTTATGTCAATGAAGAGCAGCTACATTAATAATAACTTGCCACCCATTAATTTAAACCTCAAATAGTTTTTCATATCATCTAACAACTGAAAATAAACAGGAAAAAAAATGGAAAATACCTACATAACCTAAAATTGCACTATTAAAGAAAATACAACAACGCACGTTGAAATGATCATCAGATATTTTCTGATACATCAGTTTCATTATTTCTCATGGCACGTAACCACAATTGAATATTTCTCATGAACAATATCATATCAACACCCTTAACGTTCAGTAATATAAGTACTGAAAAACATTTTCAAGTTTGCGGTGTATCTCTTCCGAATCATTAATATATACTTTATAGAGATATCGATGTTTTTAAAAAGAAACTCCTAGAGTTTGTCACTGTTCGTAATGTCTATTTACTCGTAGGGGGTGATTTCAATGTGAACTTTCTTGATAATTCAAAACATACACAGGATGCTATCAACTTGTGTCTGTCATTTGGCTTGAATTCAAATTTTAAAGATTACACTAGAATCTATGGTGGGTGTCATTCATGTATTAATAAGTGTTAACATATTTACTAATTTTATTATAGACAGTTCAGGATTAAAAGACTTCTATTTATAGGACTATAAGTCAAAATTAATACAGTTAAATAAAAAACAATCAATTGAACCCAAAAGTAATCATAATAAGAGTGCTGCCAACAAAAATAACTTTTTTAAATTGTCTAGCAAATGAAATATGGTCAGACATATTAACTGTCACTAATTCTAATATTGCAGTATCAACTTTTTATAATATTTTAAATTATTACTATGAGATACGTTATCTTAAATTAGTCTAAAAAGTCGAAGAAAACACTAAATGTACATTTAAATGATGATAATCAAGATGCAAAGAAAGAATTGGATACTTTTTCACTTTAATAAACCATAATCTAGTAGTAGATGATGCCCTAGGAAATATTTTAAATTCGAAAAAATATGACTATGAACAATTGATTATATAAAAAAGAAAAAGAAATGCACAAACGAATCTTAAATGCCACAAACAAACAATATGGAACTATAAACACTGCTTGTGATAGGAGCAAAAACAAAATTATCGTTCTAAAACAGTAGATGATTTTAACAATCTTTTCAGTAATGTTGCTGAAAATATTCTTAAAGATTTACAGCAGAGAGATCAAAATTATCTGCATTACATGAACAATTTCCTGAAAAAAAATAATAAAATATTACAAATGCATTCTTTCAAACCTAACATAATAATAATAATAAATACCTATAGACTTTTATATTTTATACTGGCATTCTTATCTGAATGCGCTAGTATAAAAGTTTTAGGCATATAATGAATAAAAAACAACACTTCCAATACATTTTATCATAGAAACTATTAAAACAACTACTCAGTCTAGGAGCAACATCTGCATTGAATTAAATAACAGTGTCCTCAGTATTAGAAGCAAAAAAATATTGAGATTGAAAAAATATTAACCCACCTTCTAATATAGTAATATATTTTTATGGTTTGAGGGGATTATCTCTTGACTTAATAATATAATACTAGTCAGACAGAAAACAAACGGTCCTTCATAACGGTGAATTTAGCACAAATGCTCTAGTTAAACATGGAGTTCCTCAGGGAGTGTCCTCGGACCACTTCTGATTTTAACTTACATCAATGATTTTGCAAATTTAAATAACGTGTCTAATATTCTTTTTTCTAATGACACTATACGACTAAATGGACAATATAGTTTTATAATATTTCTTCTCTCACAGTGGAAGCGTGCACTTGCGAACTGTGGTTCGCACAGATACTCACGTTTATGCGCAATCAATTCCAACTGCAGGCTTTAGATATATCCTCTCACAATACTTGCAGACCGGTTCAGTCTGCAGCCACTGTGCGAGAATATATCTAAAGCCAGCAGTTAGAATTGATCGCGCGTAGAAGTGTGTATTTGTGCGAACAACAGTTCGCACGTACACGCGTCCACTGTTGAGTCTAGCCTTAGGCTTCTCTCACAATGAAAGGGTGTAAGTGCGACCTGTGGTTCGCACGAATACGCACGTCTACGCACGATCAATTTCAGCTGCCAGCTTTAAATATATCCTAGCACAGTAACTGCAGAGTGACTCAGTATGCAGCTACTGTATCAAAATAAATATAATGATGTCACATTATCAAAATAAATAGAATGACGTCACAATACCACGGCAGCCATTTGGATGACGTCAACGTCGTTATTGCAGCAAATTAAAATTATCATATTTTGTTGATTTTTTTTAACAATAGGTTAAATTTGTGCCGTTGTTTGTTATTGTGACAAAATTACATTTAATTTAGAAATCATGTGTACCTATATATTATAATCTTACCAGGTCTTACTCAACATACACTTTCAATTGCCAAAGTTTGAACAAATTGTTTTGGGTTAAATTTTTTATGGCACGTGGTAAGTATAGTAAAAAACTTAAATTATTTCCAACATTTCAAATGAAAATGGAACATCTTCAAATTATCTGCTTTATATGATGAGAGCGAAATTTAATTAGTTAATTGATAATCTTGTCTACCATCCTATACATATATTATTAACTAAATTACCTTAAATTCGATCTAGCGGCATTTTACACTAATTATTACCGTTGTGATTAATTTTATATTATGTAAAATGGTGATGATTAGCCTATTTCCATATAAAATAGAAAATTATGCAAATTTATATAATTAGCAGTGTTTTATTTATTGTAATTGCCTCGTATCAAATCATGAGTAGCCCACAGAACAGATGGTTCATTTAATTATGTTCAACTAAAGTGTAAATACTAGTATAATACTACAATAACATGAATATTTAATTGAATCATTTCATTTTTACTGGATAATGTAGAGCTAGACTTCTAGACTTCAATAAAGTGACACATGTCAACAAAAGGTATCAATGAAGACATACGTAAAACTAGACATGTATTTTCAACACCTTAGCCTTAGCCTCAAGGCAACCCATTCTAAAATGTCGAATAAGCTCCATACCATATTATGCGGTACATCGTTGGAAACGCAATTTTTATAAGGAATTCATTAGCTACCTACTTTTTTAGTTGAGCTGAAATTGAGAGGTAAATTATGTGCTTTCTTTATTTTCGTTAGATTGCTGCTACAAATGGATATACGATAAAATCGTATAATCTTGAAGTACTTGTAGTTACTGCATTTCAAGATGCTTTTGCCGTGGCTAAAAAATGTATTGTATACTCCAGTAGACTTCTAGATGGCCATATTACTGTCCATTGCTAACGGACTGAGTATAAGATCTTTGATATTTGCCGGCTGTGTTGCATAGACTTTGAATTTTAAATGTCTCCATAAAAAATCCAACGGAGACAAGTCGGGTGATCTAACCGGCCATTCGATAGGACCACATCGGTAGAAAATTGTTGCAGAATTATCGCACGGGAGTCACATAGTTAGTTACCTTGTTGGTAAACTAACTCATTTTCCTCTTTACCAACCCTTTCCCGGGTGGTCTTCAATAATAAATTTTTCGTCCTTTACAATGTAAAGGCAATCTTCTTTAAATACATATATAATAAGCATTAATAAGTAATAATAGTTCAGTAATTAATTAGAATGGGGCCTGGCATTGGAGATGCACCAGGGATGGAGGTGAGTCCCTCATTCCATGTAGTTGATGCTAATTGAGTACAAACGCGCTACTAAAGCTCGCCTGTAACAGAATGTCCATCACATTTTAAGTGAAATCACATTATGATTTCGGTAGCCGCGTCAATTGTTCAGTGTAGCTTAAGAAAACCGTTAAAGTAGAGCATATTTGTTGTTTGTATCTTGTCAAATAATGTTGAAAGCAAGTTCGTTCATACAATTGGTGCGGCCTAATTTTAAACTCGTTTTATTTGAGTGGAAGGAGGGCCACTGTCCTTTACACCATCAAGACGAAAAACTAAGGAATGAAGTGTTTACAAGGATTTAGGAGATACTCCTCGACCCATATTTATAGACTTTAATTCAATGAGAATTTAGTAACGCCCGAGTTCATAATAATTGATAAATTAACTCTCTTCGGTTCATAATAACAGAAAACAATGACGAACTTATATACCGTCAGTATTTTATGCGAAAATGAATTAAATTTTTATATGAAAGTTATAAAAGAACAACAACAGCGTAGTTTATATTCTAGTGAATCGATATTCTCCTATATTTGTGGATGTAAAACTTCCATAAAAATAATTTATAAGGCCAGAGATGGTATACAGAACAGTAAAATTGCCATAAAGGCGACCCTTGAACCTTCGAGACACAACCTTATACGCATGGTAATATATTTTAAGTGTTGTTAAAATACATACATTTATGTTTATGAAAAAGGTTCGTATATATTGTAAATATGACATGGTTTCTTTAATTTGTTTGCAAGGACCCATTTCCCAATAAAAGAAAATGTATCGAAGGAATGACTGACATCAATTAATTCTATTAACATTTTAGTTTGTATGCCTATTAAATGGCATTGATGCATTTAGACTTATAGATAGATAATACTTATAGATATAGTTAATTCACTTCCTATTGTCCTAACTAAAAATAGATTTTCACGTTGTTAATTTTGCAATTATTTTTTAGGTTAAATAATATCATTAAAGGCCTGACATAAAAAACAGGATTGACATTGATAGCAGTTTGTAAATAAAAAGGGAATTTTTTTGTCCAACTTAACAACGCGAAAATCTACCTTGGGTTAGAAGAACTACAGATAGTGAAAAGGTAGATTTTTTTATCGTCATATTGATATTAACGTCCTGGCGAAGTTTAGCACATTGCTATTCCACTACTCAATCAGGACAGAAACACACACACACACACACACGCACGCACGCACGCACGCGCTCCTTTATTAGTAACTACAAAAATGGCCAGTGCATAACGACATTAATATGAGAATTCCTTAAAACAAATCATTTAGGAATAGTAAGCAGGTAAAGAACACTAATAATGCGCGACCATTTTCAGTTTGTCAGTTGCTTTTGTATTGTATAAAAGTGGTGTTGTGTTCTCAATTGTCCTTAAGGGTGTAAAATCTTTCCTGCAGGAATCTTTTTGTTAAAGGTATGCTACTTTTTTCCTTTTTTTATTTAACATTTTTTAATACAGTTATTTGTGATATTAACCAAAAAGTGCCGTTATTTTTAAATTACTTATTGTCTTAGGTTTATAAAAAATTGCACGCATTTGCACACTGTAATTTGAAGCTTTTAATGATAACTGTTAATAAAATGTAGTGCCCATTAGGGACATATAGGGATAACTTGTTTTTATTTGAGCTTTCATTTGCCTTGAGTATTAGCATATAGTTTTATTTACAGTGACCATGTCTGTTAGCAGAAAAGAATTATTTGAAATTTTAAGTCAGTTTGCTTATAAATATATTAGCTAATTCTGTATTTAACTGCACAATCCGGGTCATGAGATTGCTCTTGTCTTTGCCTTGTCATTGGGGCACAGCAAATTTGGTACTTTTTTGTCGAACTGTACTTTATTTAAGACACTAAGGTCTGTTAATTCGGTCTTCCAGCAGATACACGAAGAGTATAGTGCTGAGAAAGGCATGACAGATTGTAAATATAACCTATTGATAGACCGCTATATTTGGTTGACTTTAATTAGACTATGATTGCAGAGAGCATGAACTACGTAACATTCTTCGGGTGGGCGAAGACTATACGCGTTCGCCTGGTATAGAATTCAGGTTGGATAAATGCTTAGTCGTTCATCTTAAGAGACAATGCGGGAAATTTCCTAAAGATATGCAAGCAGAAGCTTCGTACAATATATGGATACCAGAGTACAAATTCCTTTTCTCATTTTGTCTTTTGGTTTTTCGGGGAAGAAGTATCTGCGGCCAATATGCATTCTACTTTCCTGATTTGAATTAGTGAAGTAGACAGGAAATAAGGTGTGCGAATTAGACAAACATATTCTCAAGATGATGTACATTCACAGAAGTTTTCACCCTATATTAAACATTTTCTAGGTCAATTTTCAAAATAAACTAAATGTTACCAACAAATCAAAAGCTCTCTTATACCTAGAATCAAATAAGAAAAACAGAGAGTAAGTAGTAACATGGCAGTTTTGTCTTTAACAGCCTTGGCAGAACATTTGTTCCGATTCAACTCTAGATCACCAGTGTGCCTGGAAGAGATAAGGTTTATTTTACAACATTGTAATAGTGCGTGCATTGTGACTATTTCACAACTCTCTATATTTCACCCTTATGGAGTTAATGACAAGTCTAGAGAAGGTCCCCATTTCTTGTCACTTGCCACTGTAAGCTAAAAGAAAAGTAAAGAAAGAACAAATCCGCATTTAAATGGTGTGTCCTATAGAAAAATCGATCTATATTAAACAAATTTTGCAAAAAATATACTTCTAATTTTTATAAATTAAGTTGCCAATAACTGAGGAAGAGTAAGTAGCATATACACTGAAGAAAATTAAAGGTGGCCTGAAACCTATGAGGGTATTGCACTCCGCAAATTGTAACTGAAAAGTAACATGATATATATATTTTTTACTAAGTTTAAGTTGGTTGCATTTTATACGTCTCTAGAGGAGTATTCATGTTATAAAGACATGTGTCTTTTGTGTTTTTTCTCATTTAAACTGCAAAAGTCCAACTTTTGTGACATCACTAAGCGCAAATTCAAAGAGAGCGCTAACTGTAGTTATTTGTAGGGTATTTGATAATCTGCAATTTTATGATATTGTACCAGATTTAACATTTGACCATAACCACATTTTTCTTTTATTTATTATTTTTAAAACAGCAGAAAAATTATCTAATCTACCTTCTATTTTTTTTCATATTTGTGTGTTTTTAGAATGTTTTAAAACAAATACACAAACAAAAATGCTAAAAGAAGAATCACAACATAATAATAGAAATACCCTTCTTGCCAGTGCCCCAAAATTTTTTGGTGGTATCTATAGTTTGACATAATTATGAAAGAGTTAACTTTAAATTAAGTGATAAATTAATATACATTTAGGAAATGATATTTGCGTTTCACCCGTTTTTACTTTCTTATACCTAATATAAGGAAGTATAGTAATCGTGATTTTTTTTCTTCGAGATTTTGATTGATATATACGTTTTGAACCCTCCTGAATCCATTCTATTTTCCGAATGATGCGTGTCGCTGTGTGTGTGTGTGGCGCGTGCGTGCGTGCGTACATGTGTTTGTATCCGTGATAACTCAAAAATACTAATGGGAGACTTCTCAAATTTGGCAGTTAAGATTTTCAACAACATTTTAGATGACACATTAAATTTGGTGAATGTGGTACCACCAGAAGAGACATAATTAATAAAAAAAAAGGTACAATTTCGGGAAAAAATTAAAAGTTTTTATTGCATTTCTGGACGAATCTCAACGAATTACAATGAAAAAACATAACTTTATGAAAAAGAAATCTATCCGCATGTCTGTAGTATCGCGATAGCAGCCACAATTTTTGAGGTAGAGCTTTCAAATTTGATACACATGTTCTAATGGCCAAAGACAACGAAAAATTCGGCGATGAACAAAATTGGCCAGCTGAAAGAGCATCACCCAAATAATAACATTGAATATCTTTCTTACTCGCTGGTCTGTCTTACTCCAGACTTTTTCTTCCGCTGCTCGAAAGTATTTCCTGCGTGTTACGCTCATTACACCATGTTTATAGGAATAAGATAAGTGGATGGTCTAAGATCAATTGCACTTCGATTTCCGTGTGTGTAGGTACCTACATATGTACTATCAAGATATTCACGACCCACATCGTTCATATTGGTACATGTAAAAGAACTGCTCTTAACTGCATTAAATGAAGTGAAAGCGGAAAATTGATTTAAGTATATAGATCATGTTAGAAAGATCGATTTACAGATGTGGGACCTTGGTACCAAGATGGATAATTCCGTTAATCCAGTCATAATAAGAGTAAGTGAAAGCAGTAGTGAAAGTGAAGAAATGTTTCCTTCAGACAATGAATAGTGCCATATTATATATGTATAGTCAATAATAAATCAGTGATCGTATATAAATAATTTTCTTTTTTTAATGTGTGTATAACATGTGTTACGTATATCATATATAGTGTATTATTAATATGTATTGTGTTCGTGAATTGTGTGTAGTTAAGTCTACATTGTTTTTGTGAGTTATTTTTTCATTCAGAGTTTATTGTTGATTTTACTAACTGTCCTACCTATACTAATATCTCCCTCTACCCATTCCCCTGCTGGCAAGGGATGCTTTTACCTTCCCTTGGTTTTTGCTAGGCAATAACAATTTTCTAATGAGGTATCGTATTTTTGCTATGAATAACAGTTTTATTTTTTCAAATTATTATTTGCTAAATAAAGCAACATATATCCTAAAATATTTTCAATTGTACATATTTTAGAAAACAAAATTTAATTATTCTGCGCTGATTACTAATTACAAATTTCATTTAAATAAAACTCTCAAATGTTTTAAAATATTTAATGCATAAATATGTATCTAAATCACATATATACAATTTTAAGAAAACAAATTTATTTTCAGATCTATCTATACCATGTCCAACGTTACGTTACGCCCCTGACTGCACCGCTTCACTCGGGTCTATGCAATTAGCTTTTTTCTACCTGTTCTCGAGAAGGGTCGCCAAGTCGCTCAACGGTCTTAACATTCGTCTCGTATACGTTATCAACTATTTTAATTATATGGTCCACTGCAGCGATTTCCGGCAAGTTTTTTATTTTTATACAAGGCGGCCTGACTGATCACTCAAACGAAAGATACGGGTGTATATAAATTACCTCAGACACATGTACAGATTTTATATTTTGCATGTGCCCGCCTGTATTTAAATAAATACTCTTTCACTTTGATAAATAGCCGATACATTTTTTGTTCTACTCTACAGAATTTACGAAAACACTATAGTATCTTTAAAACCAAAGAATCTTTCTGGGAAGTGTCACAGCTCATGTTATTCATTCATGCCATCACAGGTCCATGGGATACGATAGTATATCTCATCCATATAATAGAGGAAAATATCAGGCATTAACCATCTAAAAGAAATTCGACATAATGTGGCTGTATTCAATAATCCGATAGCCAATACAATTAAAGAGTATGAAGATGGAACAAAGTTTATGTTAATGCTTTATAGTCTGAAGTCTATCAGTGAAATTAATAAAGAACGATACCTACTCTACAATAAAACCATAGCCCGAAAGTCTCTGCATAACTTCGAATTGTCAATTTTTCCTCATACGCAGGATGTCATTAATCTACATGATACATCCAGTAATGCGAGAGCAATTCAAAATGACAAATACTTTTTGTGTTTTTAGGACGTATTAAATTCACTCTGGTTGGATTTTATTGGAAAACATGTAAAGGAGCATTATATCGTATTCCCATGATACAGACGCCCAGCCCGTACCTCAAGAACTCCTGAAATTGATGGTGTATTCATGTAAAAACGAATGTCAGAAAATATGTTTTTTCCAGTGCAGCTCATTGTTCAACACTATGTTCCAACTGTCATGGATTTAATTGCAAATATGCAAATATTAGATGGAGATGCTAATTTAGGTTACTCGACATATTTTTCAAATAATATAAGAGGTTTTTTATCGATACATACATTTGAATAGCACTTCCTGGAAATTGATTATGTGTATTTTATGTGTGCCACAAGAATATGAAAAACAATCGTTCATTATGAATTGTATGTTTTTTATTGTTAATTTTCGAGATTTTAGTAGATAATGATAATTATAATTTGTATTATTTTTTATTGGTAATTAAAAAATATCAGCCATGATTAGATTTCTTGCATATTTCGTCAAAAATGTACAAAAAAAAATGGGTACCCAGCTAATAATTCTTGAGTTGTGACCCTTTTTGAGGGATATGTGTGTGGGAACCATTTCCAATCCGTTCCGTTCAATACGACGAGCTATTTGTAATTTTTCGTGAAAAATTCAGAAAAGCTAATTTTTAGTGCACTTTTTTATACAACAAAAAAATATACACCAAGTGGTCTTCGAGTAACAGACGTTTGAGTGAACGGTGTATATCAGCAATTTTTTCCACAATAGCAGCCAGAGATTTGACTGAACTTTTATTTACTTAATGCTCTCATGAAGAAGTATCAAGTGAAGCAAAAAACTCGTGGCCCTCGAATAATTTCTAGTAATATTACTACCTAATTTTTGTTGTTTATCTTTTGTTCGTTATCTTTATTAATTTTAAAGAACCTTTTTATTTTACTTTCAATTCCAAATAATCTGTTATTATTAGTTTAATATTATTTCATTTCTAATTTTATAAAAAAACATGTTGAAAAAAATTAATACCAAAATTACGTTGTTGCTTTTATCGTAAATATGTAAAACTGAAAGAAAATGTAGCCTTGCCAATTTTCAGGAACAAAGATAACAAATTCGTATGTTTGGTAATCCCTGTTTTTCCTTGTGCAAGGCACGACGTGGTGTCTCGAGGATTCAATAATTATTTTTATCATTAAAGCCAGGAGGTCACTCTAACGTTCATGCAATTGATAATATAACCTTGTATGTATGTATATCACGCAAAATTCAATATAAAATCAGAAAAAATACGTCATTGTCTCCGGAAAAACATTACTATATTTTTTTATATTGTGGGTACAGCGTCTAATAAATTAAGTGGATACTTTTTTAACAAGACTATTATTTTATCAGTCAATAATGACAATAACTCTCTAAAAACTAATATGTAAAGGGTGGCTCAAACAATCACTACATTGTCATTCCGTAAATCAATAATTGAACTTCAATTTTACTAGTTACTTACCGTTTACATGATTTTCATCACCCTCACTTTTATGTTCAGGATTTTTATTTTCGACGGTTTCCACAGAGCCATCTTGATTTTCTTTATTTTCGGATTCGTTTTGAGGTACGGAGTCCTTACTGGTATTGCAACCCATTGTTTATTGTTTATATTATTCACTAATAACTACTATGAAAATTTCTCACAACACTAGTATTATTTTATTATAGTATAATTTATGAAGACAATTGTTTTTTAATATCAAAATTCTAAAAAAAAAATTATATGTAGTTATTAAATAAGTAAATAAAAATTTGAAACAGAAGTTGGGATAAATATTCATTCGCAGTTAAGTATACAAGATGTATCGAACCAAAGACTTTATTGAAATCATAAAGGGTAGGTATGCAATTTTAAATCATCGACGTAATCTTTCTTTCAGCGGTTAAAAACCAATTTACAAAACTTTAATTTGTATTACTTATTAATTCCAATACACGATAATTTAGACATTTGTGAATTTTTGCTGATGTGCTAGTTATTAATTGAATTCCAAATTCTTACAACTTTCAACTACCGAATTGCAAAACAGAAAAATTTTAGAAATTTAAAATTAAGTATCTGTTTTACTTTATTTTATTTGTAAAAATATTTCGTTTTTTTCCAAATTTTCAAATGTACTAAAAAAGTCCCAATTAACTTGCATAGAAAGGATAGCCATGTATTTTTTTAAATAATCCATTTATTACAAACATAATATCCTAAGAGATTTAAGCAATTAAACATATTTTTATTATTAATTACTGTTTATCATATTACAATTTCCTAATTTGTTTCAATATATTAATTACATTCAATGTTAAAATCATAACTCGCATGTCTAAGTTCAGTCTGCCATATGGATAAATTATATACCTATATATACCAAGATGAGAAATATTTGGTTAATAAGAAAAATTTTATTTTTATTTACATTATACCTACATAGCTAGTTTAAATTTGAACACATAAGACAATTAATGCATAAGAAAATATTATTTGAGTCGCATACCTTCATTTAATGAATGATATATTTATCCCACCAACAACACGTTAATTTTTTTAATACAAAATAACTATCAAGTAATAATTTAGGTTTAGTAAGGTTTTTAAAACACTCACTTTATTTTTTACAAGAGGAAGGTGTCTGTACGACTAATTAAGACACTTTTTATCACTTACAAATTTTATTTCTTTTAAATTATTTTGTTATAACCTAACAAAGTACGTAAATATTCCACGATAATATTAAAAGAATAGTACGCACCCCTTGTTGAATGAACACGGACAAACAAGGGTGTTTCTCCCTGTTCATTTCCAAAACATTTCGCGATTAGAGCGTGCGCTTTATCAATCTTGGAAAGTGACTCATAAAAAAATACTTTAATTCTGTATTTAAAATTATTACGTTGGCGCAAATACTATTTAGTAATTCTTCCATAAATCTGAAGTAACAAAATAATTTCAGTAATCTCAAAGAAATAATAGCTAGAGAAGCCCTGATTGTTATGCAACTCAAAATACACCTCATTTAAAGTCCGTAAACATACCTCCTACTTTTATTCATTTCTCTGCCTGCAATCTACAGTTGGCAACATTAGTTTTAAAGACAAAACAAGACTAACCTTACTTTTTATATAATGTTTAATGTTTATTTTTACACCGTTCAGTGCTTTATTTTGCAGTTTTATTAGTATCAGAACACAATTCATATAGAAATTACAATAAGGTAAACATTTCAATGATATTATTTCATTTTAATTCAAATTTTTGAGCCACTATTTTTGTTATGGTGAATTAACGCCTCAGTGACCATCAACATTTTAATTTTTAGGTTGCAGTTCGGAATCAGCATTTCTAAATAGTTTTAAATTGGTTATGGAGGAGGAAAAAAATTCAAAAGTATTATTTTACATTTCGAGAATTATATATCCAGGATATAATCCATTTTGGTTTATCTTTTATATGTATTACGTATATTTTAGAATAATTAAAAGAAAATTAACTTTTCAGTTACAGCCAGTACCAGATAAAATTATTTCAAGTTACTTAAGGACAAAAACAAATTATTTTAATGATATTAATAATACTGTTATAACTCATGAGCAAAACTTGTATGTAAATGATAATTTATTACAATTAATTTGTTCGAAGAGTAAAAATCATCGAAATATTTATGTTGTACCATCTTCAAGGTGCAGGAAAGACATGATAATTGTTTCTAATACATGTTATTATAACTTGAAAAGTTCCAATTTTTTATCTCCAGTACAGTTATTAAATTTTCATGAAAGTCTTATTAAATTTGCTGATGAAGTAGATATATCATTAATAAATTCTCCATATGATATTAACAATTTTGTTACTGACTCTATTTTAAAACGTTATTTTAGAACACCCAAGTTATTAAACAAGGGTGATATTCTAGAAATAAATATAAAATATTTCGCGGAAGATGTGTTTTTTCTTAATAATAAAGTTAACAATGTAGAAAGTGTATATTTCAAATGTAACAAAATTATTTTTAATAATGAAGAAGTTAAAGATAGCTACTTTTGTGTCATTGGCGAAACAACCATTAAACAGTCAGTAAATATACAAAGTTTTATACCTCCAAAGTATACCAAAATGGTAAATAATATAAAATATCCTGATTTTGAAGAAGTGCCTTTGTGTGCATATGGATTACAAACTTATCTGGAATATATAGAAAAAGCAATAAAGCCGTTTATTAAAAAAAGTAAGTAGATTTTTTATGTAATTTGCCTGCTTGAATGTTGTGTATGAAACTTTTTTTATCGGACTATTCCCGATACCATGACCAAACACCGAATCCAAGAAATAAGCTCATTAGTGCTTATTTAAGCACTGGTCCCCCTAAATTGGAAATTTTGCTGAACCTCGCAAAAAATAGGGATTCTGCAAAATTTACAGATTATGGGTGCCGGTATATGAATATTGGTACTGTCTCTAGAAGGAATAGGTCCATTAGAGTTTGTTTAAACAAGCAACAAAGTGCTCATCTCCTGGCTACGGCGATTGGTCTTGGTAACGAAAATAGGTCGACGTTAAATAAATAATTTAAAAAAATCCAAAAACAAATTTATGGAAAATTTCCAATTCTTGGTTTTTAATTTTTTTGAAATTTACCTTTGTTTTTTCAAGATATTGTCATTTTTATTAGACTGTGTAGTATTAACATATTTTTTTAAATGATGTAAATAATATTGAGAAAAAAAGTCACAAGCAATATGAATAAAATTTTTTTATAAAATTATGTTCTAAAATTAATGTAAGCCATATTCACACCATTTTACAAAAAAAAAGAACTTTACGTCCTTAATACATAGGAAATTTTAATGTAATGACGTAAATGACAGATAATCCATTAATATTAACATAAATAGGAAAAAAATATAAAGTTTTGCCGCTCAGGGATTATACTCGTCAAGTCGATAAATATCAAAATCAAAAAAGTTTCCAAAGTAGAAAATGGTCGCTTCACCTCCAAAAACCACCCCAAACGCACCCTGTGGTAGTTTTCGGCGTTATTCTCAGGAATCGTTCGCACCACAAAAAATACTTATACTTACAGAAAATATTCCTTATAAAATTTCCTACAAAATAGGCTTTATTCTATTTGTCAGATAATATTTAATACCGTTGTATAATGACCACACAGTCACTTTATTAATCTAAACTCAAAGACACCCGTCATATCAATCGGTAATTGCTCGAAATCCATTGCATTTATCGACTTTAGTAATACAACCTCTTTTGTAGTAAATTTTATAGAGAATATTTTTTTGTAAGTATAACATTTTTTGTGGGACGAACGGTTTCTGAGAAAAACAGGGTGCGTTTGGGATGCTTTTTGGGGGTGATGCGACCACTCTCTACTTTGGAATTTTTTTGATTTCGCAAACTATTTACTTGACGCGTATAATCCCCAAGCAGCAAAACTTTATATATTTTTTTCCTATTCGACTATTTTGGTTCCAATATTAATAGCCTAAGTGGCAGACTGCAAAACAGGGTCAGATACTTCAGACATTACAGTAAACGGATTTTACCTTGGAAACTTCTTTACATAACATCTCCCTGTTTCACCGCATTTGTTTATCTTTGACAATCAACGTTTAGTGTTTTTTCGACGGCACTTGTTTTGTTACAGCGGATTTACGCTTATAACAGTCTAACGTCACACACTTTACATAACAATAATAATAATAATAATAATAATGTCTTTCAATACAATATTAGAGTACATGTATATATATACATAAATATTATAATTATATTTTACCATAGAAATGTAAATCTAATAATTGAAATAATTAAATACTAACATAACAAAATTATTTAGGGTGAGACACCTAAGACAAAAAAGACTTGTATTGTGTCTTATATAATAAAGATTATATGAGAGCTTGTAGTTTTAACAGAACATATATAATACGATAATATAGATAAACAAAATTTTAAAAAAGATAAAAAAAAACTTAATATTAACAAAGAAATTCACAGAGAAAATTAACAGTGATATTGTCATTACCAACATTACAAAATGCACTTAAATACTTCTATATTTTTTATAATGTACTCCTTTAGCTGTCGTTTAAAATAACGTGTATTTTGTATTTTTCTTAATATTATTTGAACTAAATTGTATAACTTTGTACCTAAATAGTCAACGAATCTTTGACATATACTTTTGTTGTACCTGGGAACCCTCATTTCTTCATTTAATTTGGATCGTGTATCATAATTAATATTTATTACTTCTTTTTTTAACATTATTTTTTTTATATATAAAAATTATCACTGTTTCTGAAGACGCGGACGCCCTTCGCTATTTTTTACTTCCACTAGCGCACTAGACTAATCAGAAAATATCGATAATTAAAAAATATATTTATACTAGGATTAGTCGGTTTTTAAAAAACCGGGTTTAAAACCGGTTTTTTGATAAATTTGTAAAATTCGAAAACCGGTATTTAAATTTCAAAAAACCGGTTTTAGGTACTAGAATTATTGTGTAAAAATAATTTATTATTTAATTAAAAACGTTGACATTTTGACATGAAATCGCCTTGGGCACAAACATATTGTAATAAAAGTTTACTGTAAAACTAAACTTCATGAGTCAGGAGTATGTTAGACATGAAAATCCACAAATTTATTATTATGCTTAGAGCTAGGACGGAGGTATCGGTTCCCAGTGACGACTTTATGCAGATATAATATTATATTTTAAACACCTACTGAAACATTCCCAAACTACAAAAAAAAATAAAAATTAATGCAACATCTTAAAATGTTAATACGTAAACCAGTTATATCTGAAAACATATGACAACATTAGCCAAATTTGGAGCTTACGTCACACTATATTTTTCCTTATAACTCATGACCAGCTAAAAATTCTGTAAAGACATGAGATTGGTTCCTTGTTAAAGGCTACGCAGTACCTAATGCCCTTCTGGTTCCTAAATTTTTGTTTATAGATGGAATGACCAAATAAATAGGTACTGCTTAAACAAAATACCTTATACTTTATACAAAACACAAAGCGTTGAGTATATTTGTTGACCTAGATTTAATAGTATTTTAAAATGTTAATACGTTAATATCGAAAACCGTGCGGATTTGTACGGATTTTAGTTATTTTAATTTTTTTTATTAGTGTATAGATAGAGTACATTTTATTTTATTATCTTTTTGTAGTTCCATAAATAATAAATAAACCGAACAATTTTAATGGGTAAAAATATTGTTTTTACTGTTTTAATTACATTTTGTTGTAAAAATTCGAAAACCGGTTTTATTGGAATACTGACATTCGAAAACCGATTTTTTTCAAAAGTCTTTTTTTGTACAAGCCCTACTTTATACCGCTCGCCGTATACACAACAAATCTCTGGCTTGAAAGTTCTCGATCTGAACAAAATTGCTAAATGATGTAAACGGCATAATCCTCTCCGGGCTCCGACAATACACAACGTCAATAAGGCAGGTAGTCAACTCGGCGGTTAGTACCTTAACAGCTGTGCTTTTGCTTATGGACAAAACGATATTCGCCCTTAACTAATATAAATAAAATTATTGGCGGTCGATCACCGGTCATTAGTCGTTTTTAAATGCAAACAAATTAATTAATTCTTTTTAAATATTTTTGTAAGTACAAGAAAGTACAGAAATTACAATTTATTTTGTTACTACTACATGGCGTATTAGGACTAAAGTCCGTCTCTGGGATGATATTCAAATTCCCCATGTCATAGTTTGCCTCTGAATTCCGTCATTATTAGAATTGTGCGCGATTTGTTAAATATTATAACCACGTCCACCCTTTTAAAATGTAGCATAGGTTAAATCAACATATGGACGCAAATTTTAATAACGATGTTAGTATTTAATACTTTCAACATACAAGTTTGACGTTTTAGCAAAATTATCCACCATAAATATACAGTCTGTAACAAATTCGCTTCTCACTACAGGGATCTCGGAAGCGGTAAGAGATACAACAACGGTTAAATTGAGGCAAAGTTGTAAAATTTGGCCAAAAGGAATTGAGGCATTGAAAAATCGAAAATATCTCTTTATTTATGCCTTAAAGTAGTGACTTAGAACCCAATCCTAACTTTTCTATGCCCCTGAAAAACGTATAATAAGATAGAACATACTACCACAATATAGAGAACGGTTCCTTATGTTCTTGTACCCAATTTCGTTTTCATTTTTTGCAATTAAAAATGGAAACGAAAATGATGGCAGAGCTGTACTCTATATTCCTTTCGACTATAATTATTTTTTTTAAATTAGAAACAAATGCGAGGTTTGAAAATAGGCTCATTTAGTGAAATAATATTATTCCTATTTTTTTTAAAATTTTATAAACTATTTCGATTATAAACGACCTCAAAAAAAATTCCAGTCGATTGAACGAAATTTGAGGGAGATATTTGCATTTAAATAATAATGAATGCATTGTCCGACCGAGCACACCCGAGTGACGTCTGCAGATCTTTTTAATTAAGTTCGCTCGCAAGAAATACACGAGATTAGGTATATGGCGGACACATTTAAGGTGACCACCCTATTTTTAAATAGTTTAATTGCGGTATTCTGTACCATTAACAATGTGTGATATAATGATATAAAAACAGATTATTTTAATTTGCCGGATATTGAAGCTAATACCGTTTGTCTTTTTTAAAAATTCTGTTCGAGGAATGACACTATGCAACCTTTTTCGGTTTTCCTAACAATCAAATATATGTGGAATAATAAACACCAAGTCCCAGGTCCTAATTTAATTGCCGCATTTTTCATTAACTTGAAATACATGTAATTATCCATGTCTTTTTTCAAGCTCAAAATAATTTAAAATGATCTCTTTCCTATTTAAAATGCAAGGAAACTTGCATTGAAATGATCCTCACAAGAATGTTTAGTCGTTTTGCTGCCTAAAAGATCGACTCAATACATAACTTTTCGCCACAACTAGAATGAAACTTGTTTGTTCGTATTGTCCTTGTTTATTTATTGTTTATGTTTATTAAGTTTTTAGAAAGTTATGCCTTTACAAGGAAAACCTAATTTAATAGTTCTGAGAGAATATCAAAATACACGAAACGTAGACTAATTAAAACTTGGTTTTCTCCTTTCTGCCGACCTTACCCCAACTAATTTAAAAATAAATAAATAATTTATCTGGAGTTGTCACAGTAGCATTTTTGCATTTGGGCACTGTGGAACTACACAGTATTTATAGTTTTTTTATTTATTACAGTAAGTATTACCACTTACAAAATAGTAAACAAAAATACGACAACAATTAGCGGCTAAAAACTATATTAAACTTTGATTAACTGCTCAACTGTGTGCCCGTCTTCCATCTTTCAATAGACACCGTGTAACGGTCCGTTTTTTTTTAATAAATAATTTGGACCACATTTCTTATAAATTATATGGAGATGATTTGAATTATCAGTTAAATTCCAAATTAGAAATCGAATTGTTTTACTAAACCTTATTGTATTAGCTATTTAGTGCGCCGCTGCTGTGCGGGAGAAAAAGTTATTTACGAAGCGGTTCCGTCACGCGCACTTAGGAAGTGGATGAAGGATGAAAACGCGGCAGACAGACTCGAGCCAGGTTCGAGACACGATAGAGAGTGGAGCTGCGTGGTTCAAATTTCGTTTAAGCTTGGTGATGTTTATGTTAGAAAATTGTTGGAAAGGCGATGCTACTTGTGGAAGTAATTGAGCTTGCTGGAGTGCCTCAAGGCCCAGGCCGTATTATCGTCACAGGAGCAACAAGTAAGAATGTTTAAAATTATATTGTCTTCTCGAAGAAAAAATATGTAAAGGCAGAAAGAAGTTTAACTTCGAACACCCTAGGGACCTAGGCACCACCACTCAATGACTTGTGGTCAGACTTTGAGTGCCTCGCGTGTGAACAATGAATTCTTATAAGATTTTTACATGTACTTTGTGCTTGATTATCATTGACTATTTAAACAGCTACACATTTTTGCCATCTTATAATGATAGATCGGTGTTTTTTAAGTTAAGGAAAAACATTATATTTTAAACATAAAAGATGGTGGCGCCCAAATAGTAAATAAATGAGTTGGATTTACATTTTTGTACCATTTGTATAGGCGATTACCTTGTCTGACTTTGTTCTCAGTTTATCTAGGTATAAGTTGATTTGATTTATTTGGTTAATCAAAGTGCTTCCCCGCCCAGAGAAGAAAGTCGTAAATATTGCTTGTTTTGAATAAATGTATTTTGCTAATAAATTTTTGTTTCATTCAATAAAATTTAATGTAATTATTTTAATGATAGGGTGACAGACGTTATAACCGGCTAGCAGCTGTAGGGTACATGGGACTTGAAGACGTCACGTTCAACAACGGAACGTTATTCAGCTTCTGACTTTAACCATTTTTTTACATATGAAGGCGATGTCTGAAAATAAAAACTTTTGCACACTTGCTAAACACAGTACAAACTTTCAGAATATGCAATAAAAAAATAATACTAAATGAACCTATTGATGATATTTCCAAATAAAATTTCTAAAGCGTTTGCTCACTATTCAAAAACAATTTGAGATGTATTAAAAACGTATTATTTTTTTAGGTAAACTTAATTTAAAACCTGCATTCCTCTTACAAGGGAGGAAAGGATGTGGGAAAGAAATGCTAATGTCTTCATTGGCCCTTAGATTGGGAATGCATTTTTATAAAATCAACAATTCAGAGTTGTCGGCCAATGTTTATGCACAAAACGAAACCAAAATAAAAAATGCATTTTTCAATGCTAAAATGGCTGCCCCATGTGTTGTATCAATACAAAACTTTGAGGTGAGAATATTCAATTATAACTAAATGATTAACTATATTATGGCTTTTATAGACCTTTGGGAAAAACAGTGAAGGACAATACGACGAAAGGATAATAGGTTATTTTGCAGATGAACTCCAGGTCTTATTTGAAAGCAACCCGTTCCCAGTTATTTTATTCTGCTGTAGTAATGAGAAAGATATTCCAGCGGACCTAAAAAAAATATTTTTAGAAACATTCGATATTAACGCCCCCCATTGTTCCGAACGAGAACAAAATTTGAGGTGGATTTTGGAAGAAAGGAGTATAAAAACAAATGTTAATTTGAGTGAGATAGCAAATAAAACACATGGATTTTTCTTTGAAGATTTAAATGCTTTAGTATATTATGCGAAAATTGATAATAAAATAATGTCTTCACATATTGAGAGAAATATACTTACACAGGAAAACTTCTTAACAGCCATAGGTTAGGAGTTTGAAACGTTAAATAGTAGTTAAGTTAGTAGTTAGTTAGTTAAATGGTAGTTAAATATTTATTTACAGTCCACTGGTCATTCAGTTAAATCCAGTTAATTGAGTAACGCTAGTCTGTCAAATCAGGAAAATGTGTTACAGGATTCTATAATTTCTTCTTTGCTGCCATGGAAAGCCTTAGAATGGCCCCTCTGTTATTAATTTCGAAACTAGCAACATGAAATCGTAAACGTCAGCTTGTCAAAACTGACAGAAGACATGAGCTGTGTTTCGTAAATTCGCGACAGCTACCTTGATATTCTGACAGTTGTGAAATAAGTTGAATTAAAAAAGAAACAAATGACGTAATAGTGGAAATAGTCCTAGTGTATGAAAATACTTAACTACGGACGATTCGGCAAACTGGTATTACCCAGCTAACGGTACTTCGTTTACGACACAGGGTGTTGGGAAATAGCGTTAGCACTTAAGAAGGTTCTTTTACATCCAAAACTATGAAGAAAAGTTCCTGTGAACTTGGATCCGAAAATGTTTACTTGGGTCGCTACAGCCTTTCCAGGATGGCACCCAAAAAATGTGGTTTTTATTGATTCCTTTAAAAAGTACTGGGATTGGGAGAGGGGAGTAAAACTCGATAGAAAGGGTAAATTTGTTAGGAACGATCATCAGGAGAATGTGCAGCAACGGTGAGGCGTCCGATAAAATTGCCCGTATTTTTTTTAATGGTTTTTCTACTTTTTATATTTATACCAAGATTTTTCAGATGATCTAATATGAAAAAAGTACTCTTGATGCAAAGTTTTAGAGAAAAACACGATTTTAAAATATGAAACATTTCAAAATGACTACCGTAAAAATAAAGAAAATTTTTATTTACAACAGTTAATATAGTATACAGTATAACATACCTAAATTCTTATCATATTATTAGTATTACAGAAAGTACCCCAAAACAAAAATAAATTATCTAACGCCCCGCCGTTTCAGACACAACTGACCGTCGCACCTCTTTTTCACCGCCAAACGATTTCTCGTATCAAATTTATCTTATGTACCAAATTTTACCCCTCTAGGCACAGTAGTTTTTAAAATAATAAAAATCACATGTTGGGTACCTTTTCGAAAGGCTATAGCGACCCCAATAGGCATTTCCAGACTACTGTTTATAGGAACATTTCTTCATATTTTTAGGTGTAGAATATATAATAATGAAGTATAATAACGCCTTTTCCGGACACCCTGTATACAGAGTAACCGTCACTGGCGGACAAAAAAATGTATTTTTTTTGTAACATGTAAACATTACTAATTCCTGGTTCAAATTCTTTCATTTCCGGCCAAATTATTTTCACATAATGTTCTTTTACTGCACGACTGTCCTTCAAACAAAGAAAACAGCAATATTTTGTAAAGCATTCTTGAAGCTCTACTAAAATGGCTATTACTTTTATATCCCCGCATATTTGCCATTTGTATTTGTTGTAATTAATTTTATTTAATTTCATTATTACTGAATGGGCAATTGGTTATAACCACCCTTTCTATTGCAATTTGGCAAACAATAAAATGAATAGTTGAAATAGTACCTCGGTTAGCTCAATCAGAGGGTATGGATTCTAATATTGAATATTAATTATTTAAATCGAATGTTAATGATTTTAATATTAAAATTGTAATTGATTTTAATGAGACAGTTATAATTGCTACCAATAACT
Source organism: Rhamnusium bicolor (assembly GCA_029963845.1). Lineage (NCBI taxonomy): Eukaryota > Metazoa > Arthropoda > Insecta > Coleoptera > Cerambycidae > Rhamnusium > Rhamnusium bicolor. The sequence goes on along the minus strand of JANEYF010004793.1, from coordinate 872,580 downwards.
AATAAGGGCGCCACGTATTTTTTATTTAATAGAAAATACGAAAAATAGAATACCAAAATACCAAAAAACTCTAAAAAACTTTTATATTTTTGCACACACAAACAAGGACGAATAATTAAACAACCATTCAAAAATAATAACAATTTATTTAACGAGTGTAAAATGGACAATAAACAATAAACATTTAAGAATTTAGTTTACAATCTAAAATCTGAAAACAATTTAAATTTGATGAATGTACTTATGAAAAAAATGAATGAATTAAGGTAATTTTTAATTAAAAATTGAACACAAATGACTACTGGTTAACATTACTTCTTCTGACCAAAAAAATTTTGATACCAATGGAAGGTTCTTACGTAACTTTGTTGTTGATCAACTGTTGGAACCAGACAGACTGACGAAGGTGAGGTTTTCGGGTAAATCTCCCTCGAGTACTCGGGTTACGACGTGGTGGAATAACCCTTGCCTGGTGGGTCGTCCTGATATCGAGATCACCTACACACTCCTCCACGCTATCAAATTTCACAAGTGGTCCAACAGGAATACGTAGACTGGTATACGGAACCTCCAGGTATATTTCCCTCGTTGGTGGTCCAATGGCAATTTACATAAAAAAAAAGGGAAAGAATGTAAGACCAGTCTCACAAAAGAAATTAATAAAAAAATTAACTACAAGGACTACTAAGGTAGCCTGAGCAAATTATTACAGACGCAAAAGCACACTATGAACGCAAAAATCAAAGAAAAAATCAAGCAATGCAGTTTGACTAATTAAATGTTTATAAAAAAAATAAATATGAAAAAAATTAGTGAATTAAAAGATTACAACACGGAAAGCAAAATTATCTGACTGAATAACTTGAATTTAGAAAGTTATGATTGTCGAAATGAGTTTATAAAAAAATTTAGCTATTTGAATGCTTGACCAAAAAAAAAACAAAAAAATTGCTAATTAACTTTAGACTGTTATGAATAAATTTTTAAGAAGAAAGGTGCCTGAAGGGTACAATTTTTAGCAAAAGATAAAAACATATTAAGAAAACGTAATATAAAAAAATTAAGATAAATCTTTTTTAGATAAAAAAAATAGAATAAGTGCCTGAAGAGCACAGTTCTAATTTATCTCGCAAATTGATTCCAATCTGGACTGTTCTCACAAAAACAAAAAAAAATTCATGATAAATCAAAAAAGAAAAATTCTCATAAAATTCCTTTATTACTGTGACCGGTTTCGTGAACAAATTAATTACTTCACATCATCAGACACAGGACTACAATAGAAAATGAGTATGGTGGTTACATACATACATAAATAAATGTTAATAAGTTAATAAAACTTAAAACAAGGAATACAGAAAACAATTATTTCAATTTTTTACTAGTAAAAAATAATTGGTAAAAAATGTTTAAAAAAATTTTTGTACAAGAAAGATTGAAATTATTCAAATTGAACAGGATTACGTTAGTTTCAAATTATAAAATAGAATAATGTAAAATTTAAACAATTAAAATGTGTAAAAAGGAGGTTCATTTTTATATAATACTTACATTTTTATAAATAAAAAACCAGGGTCGTCAAATTAAAATTAAAAAAGTTTTGCAACATAGTCAAATAATCTGTAAATGTAAGATATAAAATTTTTTGGTATCTAATTAACTTTTTTGATAAAATTTTTCTAAAATTTTTTAACGTGCTTGTCCTTTTAAACACATACATACACTACAAGTTAAAATCTAATAGGGGATAAATAATTTTTTAAAAAAAGGAATAGATTAAAAAATTATTTATCCCCTATTAGATTTTAACTTGTAGTGTATGTATGTGTTTAAAAGGACAAGCACGTTAAAAAATTTTAGAAAATTTTTATCAAAAAGTTAATTAGATACCAAAAAATTTTATATCTTACATTTACAGATTATTTGACTATGTTGCAAAACTTTTTTAATTTTAATTTGACGACCCTGATTTTTTATTTATAAAAATGTAAGTATTATATAAAAATGAACCTCCTTTTTACACATTTTAATTGTTTAAATTTTACATTATTCTATTTTATAATTTGAAACTAACGTAATCCTGTTCAATTTGAATAATTTCAATCTTTCTTGTACAAAAAATTTTTTTAAACATTTTTTACCAATTATTTTTTTACTAGTAAAAAAATTGAAATAATTGTTTTCTGTATTCCTTGTTTTAAGTTTTATTAACTTATTAACATTTATTTATGTATGTATGTAACCACCATACTCATTTTCTATTGTAGTCCTGTGTCTGATGATGTGAAGTAATTAATTTGTTCACGAAACCGGTCACAGTAATAAAAGGAATTTTATGAGAATTTTTCTTTTTGATTTATCATGAATAATTACTCATATGGGATCAACCTACCTACGTTAGAAAAAAAAAATTGCTTTTTTTTGCCTTCAAAAAGGACACCAAAAACTAATAATTAAGGTAGCAATAAGATAAAAAAAATAAAATTGACACATGAGATACCCTGTATACTACTCAACCTGAGAGTTGCACAAACTATCGCAGATAGAAAGCTGCCACACCCTAGGTATGTGATCGTATTTAATTTAGGCAACAAATTAATAAAACTTGATAACTTACCTAGAGTGTAATAGGACCTATCCTTAGGCAGGCTTTCTTCCCAGCGAAAGCCTGGACAAATTCTGGAAAACTCTAGCTCGGTGGAGCACTTCCAAGATTCCTTGTGATTTGAGACGTTTGTGCAGCTCTTATTTGTCCGGTAGTCTTCTGGTTACCTACAACCATACAAAAAACGAAACAGTATCGTTTTCACAAAATTCCCTATTTAATCAGGGCCGAAAAAAAAACAGGTATAAAAAAACAAGCAAAAAAAGGTAACTGCTAACTACGCACAACGATTAGCCCAAATTTGTACCCTTATGGTTACACTACGATAATTATTTTAAAATAACTACCCTCTACCTCAATTATTAAGCAAAAAAGCATTTAAAATATTATTTCAATCTGATTTAGCAGGGAAAGCGAATCAATATTATTAAGAATCAACCACTTACTTGAACAGTCGAGACGTGAATCCTTTTTTAACCTAGCGTGGCTTGGAAAACCAAAGCCTCAAAAAAACCGCGGGTGCAAGCGTGTGTTGCGCGAAGATAGATGCGCTCTATAACTATCGCGGCTGTTGGAAATTTATTTGAATGACACTAAAGATAAAAGTGATATACTATATTAAATATAGGCAAAAACCCAAAAGACAAACAGTAACGGGATGTGCAAACATTTCGTTACATGGTATAGATGGTTTTAAATTATGTAATAAATTATAATGTATAAATAAGCGCCATTTAGAAGGGAAATGACTCGATATTAAGTTCCTGCATTAAACCATTAATATCAATACACGCGCATAGTGAATTTTCTGAAGAGTCGTTACTATTTCTATTACCTCCTGAAACAATATTTTGCGAATCTAAAGGCGTAGATGGCACTGGTAAGACTGATGCATTGTGAGGAACAGGTCTTAGGGCTGATCGCAAATTCGGATATTTGATTCTTTGTTTTACTTTTTAGAAATATCCCTTAGTTCTTGTTACACAAAAATAGCAATCATCGAAATGATTGGTGGGTTCTCGCTATATCATTAGAACCGATTAGGCATGCTTTTTCTTTTCACTTTCATCCACTGTACTAGTGACACGCAACACTTATGCAACAAACATGGGGAGCCCATTACATGTCTTGATCTCCGACTAAAACTCCAAAATTTAGAAATTTTTTCACATTTTCAGACAATGGCATCGCTTGTGACTTCACAAGGAATTCTCCATAAATGCAACAAAACTCGTCATTTGAGGTTTTGCAACTTCGGCGCGTTTGACTGGACATTTTTGTCGTAACAGAGTTATGTAGACAAATGAAAACACTTCCTAACAGACACACTTGGGCAATTGGAAGGTCAAAACAAGACTGATACTGAAAATGTCCTACCTTACTTTAACTCGCTCTTCTAAAATTGCCGACCCATCATAAAATTCATTATCTGGTAATATAGGATCTATTGTGTCCACACAAAAATGGTACGTATTAGGCCTTGTTGGATATTTTTTTCAGTTAATAGGGAGGTATTAACAATATAAAAATGGTAGTGTGAATATATGTTACAAAAATTGTGTCGGCCAATGTTATTTATCAATAGCCAATGAAAAATATGGAAAGAGTGCTCTATTGCGGTAAAAATTAATTGTATCTTTTATTTTTCATCATTGTATTACTTACTGCAGATTACATCTTCTGCGTACTTACAATTTTTTCATGATAGTATGAAGTCGTAAGTGGCATGTCTTCATATACGAATTCCCTAAAACAAATTGAATTTTTTCTAGTTCCGAAGAATTTCCTCTTCTGGTGAAGACATAATACTGATAGTCCGATCGCAAGTTGCATTCCGTGTCAAATGAATTGTTAAAGTGCGAAAAAGGGTCCAACATTTCAAAAAGGGTTCAAAGAATTGGTTTTGGCTTTATCATGGGAAATGCCTAATAATAGTTTTAGGGCAGTTTCAAAATGGCGTGAGGTCGTTAGAAATAATTTTTATGTTTCTCATTCCATACTTTGGGGGTCACTTTGTTACTAATAGCATAAAACCATTTATTAGTTAATTTATACAAATATAGGACAATTATACAGGTGCACCGTAAATCGGAGTCACTATGAAAGATCTTAGCATTCACATTGGCCTGAAAATCCTGAAATGTATGCAGTGGCAAGATAGTACGTATGCGTATATCAGTATTTTTGAACTGCTAGAAATTAAAAGAATTGCATAAAAATAGATTTAATTCAAAAAAGGAACAAAAGACAATTCTCATATAAAATGTGGTACAATATTAATAAATATTATTCGTTATCCTTTATCACTCTCGATGCCAGATTCATTAGAGGGGTAGTTTTGGATATTTGTACATGTGCACGATTCCGTGCAAGGAAACCCATTTTTTCGGCACCCGCAGTTACCAGAACATTCGTTTTTACAGTCACATTTTACTAAATCTAATATTTTGCTTCTGGTGCCAGTAACTGTACTGTATTTTGTTTCCATTCTGTTTTCCCCATTCTGAAGTGTCAGGGGTAATGATAAATTCTGAAAATTTTTTATAAACTTTTATAACAAAGACGAATAATTTGCTCTTATAATGCCTTTATTGTTGGGGTAGATTTTCGCCTTTTCGACTTTTTGCAGAAAATAAGTGCCTTCGCAATTGCTTAAGAGTTACATTTTTAGGACTTCTGTATAACAAACACACATATCTCTCAAAGGCAAAAAAAATGGATGTATCTAGTCGATTTGATTTTCCTAATCGTTTGAAACTTATTATCTGATTATCACGATTGATGAACACTTTAAAGCAGACTTCCTTTGATTTTCGAGCAAATTTTTCCGTCACGTCAGTTCCTGTAAACGTATGGAACCCTAACAAAGCATCTTATTTCTCTAGCCCCAATCTGTTGTATATATCTTTAATGGAAATTGTTTTTTTTTTTATTTTTGCCTTTTCCTGTTGAAACTGATATATAGGGAGTTAAGGGTACAACGACATTTGTATCGGGTGTGTCTACTACAATGTTCGTATCGTGTTTTCCACCATTTCTTGCAATCACGCTCGCATAAAGTATTATGAGAGTGTCAGATTCTTCATGATTGTGATGGGCCAATGATGCAGGACAGGGATATTTTCTTGATTGTGTATGTCACAACTAACTAGAAAACTAAAACTAAAAAATAAACATTTCTAAATTACCAAAATATTCGCGTTTCTTATGACTTAAATACATTGTTAATTCTTGCTTGTTTAAGAATTAGCCAATAACGTTATGTGCTGAATAATGGTGGTGTAGGTAATGATAAGTACAATCCCTGGGATTTTGTTTTTCACGCATTGCTTTATTGACATCTAAATATATATCAAATATCAAGTGAATCTTATGATAAGTTGAAGTAACTTGTACCAAATACTTCACAAAAAAGATTTGCACAATCTTGATATGTCTTCACAAAGGTGTTTTTATCAAAAATTGAATAAGTGCCGTGTCATCAATAATTAAAATTTTAGTTGTAAAAAACCTGGTATTATTAATGTAATGTTAACATGTGAAGCAACTGTAATTATTTATATATTATATTGTACTAAAATTGACAATATATTTTTTCTAGATTTTATGCAAGCAAATTACAATGAGAGCATAGGAGCCCCAAATGTTCCAAAAGTGCATTGGGCGGATGTCGGAGGTTTAGGGAAAGTAAAAGAGGAAATTATTAAAACAATCAACTTGCCACTAAAACATCCATTAATTCTGAAAAATTCTGGATTAAAAAGATCTGGTAGGAATTTTTTAATATCAATGCTGTATGATTTATCTATCAAGTTTCATTGACATTAATAAGTTTATGAAAGCTAAAATCACGTTTTTTAAGACAAATTATGCCTTATGGTACGGACATGCCTAAGATGTCGCTGCTGTTTAAGTCGCGGTCTTGGTCAAAGTGGATGCCAATGATGAGTGGACATACCAGAGGGGTTTATCCTTTCAGTGCTCTGTGCTCAATGTGTAGTGTACAACGAAGCGTATGACTGGAATGGTGTCAAGTGATCTGAGTGAATCAATTAAGTTCAAGCTATCACGATGCCTTCCTTTCTACAGCGATGGAAAAACAAATTCATTGTATCGACCTCGACATCGCGCTAGACCTAGATGTAAATGGCACGGGTTAATTGCTGCTAGCATCCTCGGTATGTGCGATCATATCTAAAGAAGCAAGTTTGTTTTGCATAGAGGTGACAGCAATGTAGCGATGGCGATCGTGACCTCCATCGCTAGTAGCGAAGTATCATCGGCATGTCCGTACCCTTAGACGGCATCCACATGGTAAGTATTGAGAACGGATCGGAAAGCCTTCTCGTTATTTGATTGGTTACATTTTAACCAAGGTAATTCTGGAAAAAGTTGTGGAATCGCAATATCACAAAAAAAATAGTAATATTTTTTTTGTGAAAGCAAAAGTACTGTGACAATTTTTAGTCACGTAATATCTGAAAACGGCATATACTTGAATATAATAATGGTTCAGTAATAAGATGTGTCTTATCTTTTCACCAGATTTTTATACTGTGCACACTTGTTTCTCTAATATTACGTATAATCGTACTTCTCTATTTATTTCTGATTTCTCCACATGACAAATCAATACAACTACTACAAATTAGTTGTATTCTAATTCCGTTCATGTTACAGGTATACTATTATTTGGTCCACCAGGAACTGGAAAAACTCTAATTGCTAAAGCTGTGGCTACGGAATGTAGTTTATGTTTTCTTTCTGTAAAGGGCCCAGAATTGCTTAATATGTATGTAGGACAATCTGAACAAAACGTTCGAGATGGTAAGTAGAGCATAAGAAAATTTATTATTTTAAATGAATTTCTTCAATAATTTAAATTAAAATCATTTATGTTAAATTGTAGTTGTGTGTTTTTTCATTTATTTTTTCGATATCTACATCTACATTATAAGGAATTTTTGGTTTTGTTAATTTATGATTTACATATTTAACATTTATTCCATCTTTTAAAGAATTTTTCAAAACTTTTTTGTGTTTCGTCCAAAAGTATTGAGACTTGCAGGGGATAGCAGGCTGCCAAAGTCGACAGGGCGTATTTTGGGGTGTTATTTCATTTATTTTTTCGATATCTACATCTCTTCACGAATTATAAGGACTTTTTGGTTTGTCAATTTAAGCTTTACATATTTAACATCTATTCGACCTTTTAAAGATTTTCTCAAAGCTTTTTTTTTGTTTTTGAATATCCCGGGGCATCGATCTGAGGGGTGGCAGATGTCACACCTGAGATGTGATCATTTCATATTATTTTCTTTTCACATCGCTTTTATAACATTCCATCCATTAGGTATTTCATATAATTTGATGTAATATATACATTTTTAAATTCCTTTAAAAATATATCTGTTATTATGTATCACGGATTTCATAGCCAATTTATCACTTAATGTATTTTCATAGCATTTCACATGTATTCGATTTGATAGAATGATTACCACCCGGTGGTCCGAAGTTTACCTGACAAACTTCGACACGTGATAGAGGGACTTAAAAATTACGAAAGCTATCGACTTGAAGTTTTAGGGGCGGTGATGATTTTTAAGTCTCTATTGTTTCATAAAATCTTATATTTGTACTGCCTCCGGTGGCGCCGCCAGAGGGTGGGGGAGATGAATTTTTTCGCCGAAACTATGTTACGCCACTGTTTTGTGCAGCTGATTTTGAGATTGTTCGATTCAGTGTTCAATTTGGAAGAAAGAAGGTATCTTTTAGTTTTTTCGTACAACGCTTACTTTTCGAGTAAAACAGCTATTTCTGCTTTCTCTACTAAAACAATAAAACCTTTCTACATTAATGATAAAATTAATAATCCTAGTTGCCTTTGGTAAACAATGAAACAGTGTTGTCAGTCAATGTTTGACCTGTCAAAACTCGTGTTAGTGTTGTGTACCAAGCTACAAGATGCCAAGATTTTTCAGCAATGAAGAGTATGCTGATATTCATTTTATTTATGGGTTTTGTGATGGCAATGCGCAACAGGCAATTCGAGAATACCGAAGGAGGTTTCCAAATAGGAGACGACCAAATGTTCAAGTTTTTACAGACACCCATCGCAATTTTTGCGAAAGGGGATTGCGAGATAACCGACAAAATAGAAATGAAGATCGAAGAAATATTGGAAGAAATGGAAACGGAAGAATTTTTAGAGCTTTTGGCGAAAATCCAAGTTTAAGTTCTCGCAGGGCAGCACAACAATTAGGAACATCCAAGTCTAAAGTGCTACGAGTATTACATCGAGACCACAGAAAAGCTTATCATTTATATCCCGTACAAAAATTACATCCCGGTGATACAGAGAAGAGTTTAAATTTTTGTCGTTGGCTAATTAACTCTGTAAGGGGGAATCCCGAATTCTTAAGGAAAAATATTATGGACCGATGAGGTGACGTTTACCAGAGCTGGAGTAGTGAATCACCATAATATGCATGTTTGGGCACACGCAAATCCTCACCAAACCCGCCTTCGATCATTTCAAAATGAATTTAGTGTAAATGTTTGGTTGGGTATTATTGGCAACAACATTTGTGGCCCACACTTCTTGCCGCCTAGGCTAAATGCAGAATTGTTTCGGGATTTCCTCACTCATGACCTTCTCTAAATAATGGGAGATGTTCCCCTTGATGTACGAAATGAAAGTTGGATACAGTTGGATGGAGCACCGGCGCATTTTGGACGGGTGGTGCGCGAATGGTTGGACGCTAATTATCCTGAGAGATGGATAGATCGTGTGGGAAACAATTATAACGTCTAGGAGAATATTGTAAGAGGTCCGGTGGCCTGGCCACCAAGATCACCTGACCTCACGCCTTTAGACTTTTATATGTGGGATTATTTAAAAGAAAAATTTTATGCTACACCGGTGACAACGCGAGATCAGCTACTTGAGCGTATCCAATAAGCTTGCAACGAGATGAGGGAAAATCATCATCAAGTATCTGCCGCTGTCAATTCCACAATTCAGAGGTGTCACAAATGTATTGAAGTGAATGGGCTCCAATTTGAGCAACTTCTTTAATTTCCTGTGTTTCACTGTTTGGTAATAAGTTTTATTTATGTTCTTAGCTTTTACATAAATTCTGTAATTTATGAAATAAATGATAAACTTTCAATTAAGTTTAGTCATGAAAATGCTTTTTACTATTTTACTCGAAAAGTAAGTGTTGTACGAAAAAACTAAAAGATACCTTCTTTCTTCCAAATTGAACAATGAATCGAACAATCTCAAAATCAACTGCACAAAACAGTGGCGTAATATAGTTACGGCGAAAAATTCATCTCCCCCACCCTCTGGCGGCGCCACTGGAGGCAGTACAAAGATAAGATTTTATGAAACAATAGAGACTTAAAAATCATCACCGCCCCTAAAACTTCAAGTCGATAGCTTTCGTAATTTTAGAGTTATTAAGAAAATTGTTTGTTTTTCACAAAACTTTAACATCCTGTATCTTTGTTAGCAATCCCCTAAGGATGTAAGTTGATAGAAACTTTTCGGCTTATTTTAAGTCCCTCTATCACGTGTCGAAGTTTGTCAGGTAAATTTCGGACCACCCTGTATGTATAATAACCTGATATTTAAAGACATCTTCGTCCTCTTTTCAAAGGCATATATCTAGTATTTTGTTTATGCATTAATTACTGTTTTTATATTACCACATTGAAATTGTAAAACTTAATTTTACTTTTGCTATACTAGTATTTCTCAATGTCTCATGTTATGCACAGTTAACATCATGCTTTAATTTTTCAGTGTTCGAAAGAGCTCGTCAGGCATCCCCTTGTATAATATTTTTTGATGAGTTAGATTCGCTGGCTCCTAATAGAGGAATGTCTAGTGACTCAGGAGGGGTTATGGATAGAGTGGTGTCTCAACTTTTAGCTGAAATGGACGGACTGAATGAATCAGCGACTGTTTTTATCATCGGTAAGTTCCTGAAAATGTTCCTAAATGACTCAGAAAGTCTGAATGTGTGATTTACTTTCAAATATAAGTGCTCATAAACACTTAACAGTATATTGAATTATATTTTTGATATGCTTGGAAAACCAATTTGTGGATCTCTATAAAGTTTATTACGAGTCATAAACGTTTTATCTACTCGTGAGTTTTGTGCTTAAAAGTAAATCAAACGCAATATTTTTTCAATATACATTATGTCCCCGGATGGAATTTACAAGAGGTGAAATTGTTAAAAAATTTAACTTTTTCGAGAAAAAGTTGTTCTACATAAAAATTTTTGCTTTGTTAAAAAATGATTCACGTTAAGAAACTTTAAGTTTTTTATACAGGGTGCTCAAAAATTACAAAAACTTGAAATTCTCCTAAGAGCAAATTGGCATTATCTTTAATTTTGGAACAAAATTTTATGTTCAGTTAAAATCCAAAATTTCGATTGAATATTATTATTTTTGTAAATTACAAGTTACAGCGCATGTTTTTGAATAACACCATCCTATGAGGTACCATTTCATTATTAGGTATTTCATAATATCAGAATTGGTTATCTATTGTTTCAATAGTAAATAGAAGTAGCTAGAATTAAAGTCCCTCAGTCAAGATACTGGCCATGCTGCATGTGGTGGTCGTGTTTATCATTTTGTGCAATGGTTGGGTATAGGCGTTTAACATAAAAATGCACTTAACTGTTTCTAAAATGGTTTTATTCAAAGAAAATAGATAAAAAGCTATTTAGGCATTATGCTCGTATTGGGATTTGCTGCCCATAGATGATTTTTTGGGGTTTTTAATACGTTTCTTCCCGAAAATAGCTAGCCTAAATCTAATGAATCTTTTAATGCCAGCCTCATTCAGTTTGTGGTATTCATTTATATGTGAAGTCTTCAAATTTTTAGTAAATATTTTATAAAAACAAGTTTCTAAATTAGTGTTTGCAGATTATAAATAATTCTAATTTGCTCTAAATAGTGCTTCCATTTTCATAAACAGTTCAAATGTTTCTGTATTTTCGAAAATAAGGTTTTTAATTTGTAGCATTTCAAGTTAACTAATTTAGAACATATTTCTGTGTTGCATATTTTGTTTTGTTATATTTTTATTCTTTTATATCCATAGCAAATCGAACAAAATCGTTCTCAAGACTTGCAGAATGTTCGACGCATTAACGTTCTATAAATAAAGATAAGTTTCGAGGAATCTGGTCAATTTTTTTAGAACATTAAAGCACAAAAGAGATATAACAAACCGGTAATGAAGGAGTAAGCAAATGAAATAAATAATAGCTAAATACATGATACTTCTCTGAGATGTTTAAAAACAAATAATTTTGGGGAAAGAAAAAGTACAAACTCGTGTGACATTTATAAAGTTTGGTATTACTTTGTTTCGTTTATGAGATTTACTTTGATTTAATTGGATTACCTACTTTTACCCATTATTATGAACCTTAATCTGCACTGCACTGATATATGTTTTAGCAATGAAAAGTATAAGTAAGATTTGACTTTATATTTATTATGACTAATTTGCTTAGAATTCACTTTTGTACCTGAAAATAGAAATAATTCAAGGAAAACCAATAACGTTTTAACAGATTTTATTTCGGTGCGTAGACAACTGTCTACACGAAAAACATTACATTTATCTAGTTGAACTTGCAATGTAACAAAACTTTGTTACATGCAACGGAAATTTCCGCTCCGTAGTGAAAGTGACATACTATATAAAACCTTACATATGGGTGCAAGAGAAACTTCTCTTGTATGAAGTACCCGAACGTCCTCTGCCAAATAAGACAGGCAGACGCAGATAACCATGCTTTAGCTGAATCGCGGACACTGTGCCGCAATACAACAGCACTCTAAACACTAATAACGCTGCCAATTAATATTTAGTGGAACAACTGTCCAATTGTTTGTTAGGCTTGTCGTCAAGACTTAAACCAAGGTGAAACGAACTACCTCGTAGTGTTTTGTAAAGTGTTGGCAGACGTTAATTGCATCCGGGGCACGCATTCGTAAGCGGTGGTCATAAAACATTAAACGATGCCCACGGGATACCCACCACCAGACGTCCTGTCTAGAGACAAGGTCCCATGGTCAACCCCTCAGAGGGTTGAATGAACTCGCATGTTGTGTTATTGACATCTGGCCGTACCGAACTAACAGCTGACCGCTCGGGTCCCTCATACAAGGAGTGAAATTTGATAAAGTTACATTGCAGATTCAGCTGAACCCTATTTATTATTGACATCATCTTATTCTTAAACCTGACCTAAATTGATGGGGACAAATGAACGAAAGTTCCAACTACTGATACCTGATCTTATCTGAGTTAATATTGAATGTCCTAATTATTAATGAAAAAGATATTGAGAAATGCATTATAAAAGGTCTATCTGTAAATCATTTGGTACCACCGGTCAAATCTTATTAAAACCGCGAAACCCTAAGCATATAAAGTCGTACTTTGATTAACGTTGCCATTCCACTCCAAAAAAAATTGGTTTAATTTAATGAAATTTAGTGAGCTCGAGTACGGAGAGAATGGCAACGCGGTAAAAATTATTTAAAGCCATCCTTACCTATTCGTGTACACACAGAGAGTTCCGCGGAATTTACTCCCCTGGGTTCTTGAGTAACCCCTGATATACTCGTCTACATGGCGGCGGCGGCATCGGTGGTTATTACACGCTAATGAAGCGCAGCTCTTTGGGTCGGTGGATAGCTATAGTGCGGAGGCAGAATCACACTCACAGCTCCCGATTCTGAAGAATCAAGGCATATTGCGTAGGGCTGTCAGAGATGTGACCTGAAGTACAACTATGCCACGGAGAGCTGGACCATCTCTTCGTTCCCGATTCCTAAGAATCAAGGCGTATTGCCTAGGGCTGTCAGAGATGTGACCACGACTCTACGTCGTCTCGCGTATTTATATGATTTCCCGTGAAGGAGTTCGTCGTTCAATTCTGTAAGCTTGCCGGAGCCAAATACTAGTTCCCTAATTGTGATCTTAGAACGAAACTATAGCACACGGTACTTAAAGTGTAAAGTGACATAATGACACTAGCTTTATTAGCCTTCGACCCCATTCTTAGTAAAATCTCTTACAATCCTACGTGTTTACGTCGGTTTGTTTATGTTACATGTTCTCGGCTAGCGAACGCCTTGAGATTTTATACAATTTTATCAACGTTTTAAAATATTTAAATGATTACTGTGTGTTCTTTTACTAGATGAATAATTTAGACTTTATAGTTTGAACATACGTTTTCCTGTCAAAATTATTAGAAAATGGTTTAACCTTTTTATGTAATAATTAATTTGGAATTTAATGAGATAAATGCTTGTAAATAATTTAAGAAAAATATTGGCTGAAGAAGCAGGGCTGGGGTGCGTAACTCAATAAGAAAAAAAATTAAAAATGCGTTTTGGGTTCAAATGTATATAGATGTTCAATATATTGTCCATTTTGTTCCAGACAAAGTAGAAGTTTCCTATTTATTCAAATTAATATTTTGCGATTTTTTGCATATAATAATGTATATATAATATACAGTGTGATTCACGGAACACGCGCGTTGGAAGTTTCTGAAGAACAGATTTTTTTTTTGAAAGTCTTAAGGTGTACTTTGTGGGCTTACGGGATATTTCCAATGGAAATATTTTCAACTTTCTACCGTTTCAGTTACCGTTAGTTTATTTTGTTGAACCCTTTTTGAAATCACGAAATTAAAATAGTTAAATATTTATTATTGATTTAAAGAAATTACGCTTGTACTGTTTTTCTAAAGAATTAATATACAGTAATTGTAAAAAATTTATTTAAAAAAATTACCCACCCTTCTATTTTTTAGGTGCGACAAATCGTCCAGATTTGATAGATCCAGCTCTTCTAAGGCCTGGCAGATTTGATAAACTATTATATGTTGGCCCTTGTACAGACATAGAATCAAAAATTGCTGTACTGAGCGCTCTGACACGAAAGTAGTTCTTTGATCTGACTAAAAATTTTACAATAATTAATGTTTTAATAATTTTCAGATTCCGTTTAAACGAAGATGTGGATTTAGCAAGGGTCGTACAAATTTGCCCTGATAATATTACTGGAGCAGATTTTTATGGTATTTGCGCTAATGCATGGACCTCAGCTGTTAGGAAATTAATAACGACTATACAAACCGGTATGTCCACATAATTAAAATATTGGTAGAATTTCTTAAGATTTAATTAGTTAATATTCTATTTAAAGATAACTAATAAAAATCTAAGTAAAAGTTTCATAGTTGCTCAGGCTATTTAATAATAAATCTATCATTGTTTGTCTCGGCAAATAAATTTTTCTATTCCTTTTCCTATTTCTATTTTTTTCTTACACAAAGGAAGGTTCATTTTATTTAAATACTTTCAACTTTCTTGCACCAAAACATTTCTATCGTACATTAAATAATCATATTAACGATTTTCACTATCATGCTTGAAATAATAAGTCAAATAATAAATGATGCCTTCCACACCAGCAGTTCTTCCTGTACTTCCTCATTTTATTAGGATGTAAACATTATAAATTCGTTATATATTTTTATCATTTTCTCGCTTTAATTTATCACTTAAAATCATTCCTTTGTGAAACTTTACTGTTTAAAATTTTTTAAAGGGCTATTCATGTAAAAGAAAACCAATACTATAATTAAGTAAGCCCGCTAAAATTGCTCAAAACGATTTGAAATAAAATTGTATTCAGTAATAAGAATATTATGCTGACTTCTCATTTTTAGGTCAAATAATTGCGGAAAATATAAGTTATGAAGATGTTCTAGTGAATTTCGAAGATTTTAAGACAGCAATTGACAATGTTAAACCATCTATAACCTCCGAGGACTTGCGATATTTTGAAAAGTTGAACAAAGAACTTAATACAAATACATAGTGTAAAATTCGTATAGGTATATATTTTTTGAAACAACTTTTTTATATTACATCTGAGAAAAAAGTTTTTATACAATTTATACCGACTTTTTTGTAAAAACACAGTTACCATCTGAAAAAATTGTTACCTATATAATTTCACTACAAATATTATATTTGTAATAAAATAGATAAATACAATTTATAAAAATACATGATTCATTTTTTTAAATAATTGATCCTCTTTTATTACAATTTTTCATGTAATAATCCCATTTGGCATTCAAACACTGATGTGGTTTTCCACAAAACACTAAAACACCATATACTGTACTCGACACGCGCTTCGCGAACCAAATTGGCATCATCTGGAGGTGATTAAAACTAACCTTATACTAACAATGTATCCTATTTATAACTACTAAACTATTAATAACTAAGAATATCTTCAACTCACTAAACGTTGCATGCAACAAAATTGCCTTCGTTTCAATGATAATTTCTTTGAACAACATGAAGGAACAACAATGAGTAACTCTGTCACCATTTATTGCCAGTCTCTTCATGAACAGATTCGAAACAGAAGCAAAAGAAAATTTCCCCAGGGTTTGGCTTAGGTGTATGGGTGATATTTTTGCAGTGTAAAAAAGTCACTGATATTAACAAGTTTGTCTTTAAATTAAACTGGTGTTTCGCGTCAGTTAAATTCACATACAAAATTGAAAACTCTGGACAACTACCATTTTTACATGTTAAAAAAAAGTAGAATTAAACAGTCGCGCAGTCGTAGTGAAATTAAGTTAGAATTTGATATATACAGAAAAGATATCTAAAATTTATCCCTCTCACCATTGTGCTCAACACAAAATGCCTACGCCTATTAAGCTTCCCCCTCAATAAAAAGAGATTTAAAAAGAAAATCATTGATTAAGGATATAGCTGCGAGTAATGGATATTCTGTAAGTTTAAGTGATAAATATAATTATTAGAAAACGTAAACTTAAATAAACTACAACAATATTTAGGCAATCCAAAAGACAAAATTGAAACAAACGAAAAGTCAGAGTTTTACGAAATTAGTTGTAAAGACTAATTAAAAGGTGGATAAACTAGATTCAAGGAGCATATCCAAATAACAATATGATTATTTGCTACGATCTGAGCTCAAACGTGTTCAGTTTGCGCATGACGTGACAGTCCCGTGAATGTACGAAGTACGTTATTATTTATTGGGTTGATTTTAATATACATATTGTGAATTCGGGGCTTTGCTTCGCTGTGACATCATACATGCTCGTCGGCACACCCTTGTAAGTGTATCGTGGTAATAGCACGACAATTTTCAACGTTAACCTCCTATCTCCTTTTTAAAAATTGAACACGCTCAATAATTTCCATGAATCTGGAAATATTCCAGATTTTAAAACAAATTAAAAATAATTGTCAGAGGATGAACAAATATACAAGCACAGTCTTTAAGAATGAAAACAGGTATATCATCAGGGCCCTTCGTGAACTTAAGCTTCAGTTTTAGTAAAGTATTTTAATTACGCTATCTGAGCTAATACATGATTCGGCTCGAAGGACCAAATGCATAAACCAAAGCTCAGGATACTATACTATATAGAGAAGTAGACTGTATTTCCATCTATAATATACCATCTATCTAATATTTTAACGTTAATAAATTACGTTTTAAGCTGATAAACAAGCCACTAAAAGATGGGCGAGACTACTGTATTTCGCTGTGTCACAATTACACAAGGGTTTTATTTGAGCAACGCTGTGGCTTGATTTCTTGTCAGTTTATCGATTTCTCCCTAGCTGGTATATTTATATTTACTAAAATGGGCGTAACGTGACGTCATGGAAATTATTTTGTTTTGTTACCCTGGTACTTGATCGTACGAATGAAATTTTCTCAAGGTCGATTTTGATGGTACAGTAGGTACAGATAAATACAATGTAGCTTGTTCTTGACCTCATAGAATTTTTATTTGCCTTTAGGCTATGCTTGGCAGAGCTGAGTAGGTCTTCAGCAACTCCTCTTCAGCAGTCCTGGCTTGGGGGACTCTACTACCTTCGATTTTGTAGCTGAATGATTTTAATCAAGCGGTTTTTATTTGTTTCTTATTTGACAGGGCTTAGAAAAACTTGCATAGGGAGTCTATCAATTTGGCTTTTTCCTAGTCTGAAAATGACTTTATGAAGTACTGAAAATAGTTTTTCAGCCAGTTTTATGGTGAAAATAAAATTATCTGTGCAGAAACGTCACTGAAGGCCAAAAATAATTTGAACAGAGGGTCCCTACAAAATTCAAACTTTATATCCTGAAAATGATTTAATATAGATGACTGAATTTAAATTGTTATTTTTCAAGTGAAAAATAATTTTAGACAGAGGGTCTCTTGCAAACTTGTAATTTACTAGCGAGAGCAGGTGATTTGTGAAGTGAAAAATTATTTTGACTAAGTCGTTAAGACCAAAAATAAAACTGGACAGGAAGTCCTTTAGATGACTGTAAAATTCACAATCACAAAAAACTTTCAAAAAGTTTCTTGAAAAATTTTTGTATTTCAGACTGGACTGCAAGTTGACTTACAATTCAAGTACTACTAGCCTGCCAAAAAGTTTCAACATTTTTTGAATTTCGAAGAAAAATTTTTGGGCAGTATATCTTTTTATGCTGAATGCAATTAGTTAAATTAAAATTAAATTTGAAAATTTATTTTCAAACTTCGAAAACTATTGAAAATTTAAAAAATAATTTTTTGATGTCCTGGTGAACTATTGAAATGATTTGGGTGAAATTTATTTTTATAAAAAAATTTAGTCCGTCGATCCTCAAAATTCAAAATTTTTTAATAATCTTGAAACTTTACTGGCAGCCTAACAATCACCTATAGGAAACCTAGAACTAGCCAGAATTTGTCGAAATAATGAATTCGTTGTCAAGTAAATCTTTGATTTTAAATTAAGTTAAATTTTCTAATACAAAACGAGGGGCGAGACTATCTTAACAAACCTGGCTTCGCAAAAAAAAATATTTTGAAAAAATAGTGCCTAAGTATGTAAATCGGTTCCTTACCTTGCCCTAGAAGATCTCAGACGATGATGTTCTTATAGCATATACGTTTTATTTTTTATTTTTTAGACAGCCTACGTCCGTAGGAGCATTTCGGTGTTTTTTTAAGTTTACTAAATAAAAAACTATTTAGATTTTTACAATAAAATCTGGTGACGGAAGACTCCTCAAGCCAAAATCCATGGATGATGAAAATTGTCGATGAAGTACTTCTGATTCTCTGTGGTAAATGTTTGTAAATTATTTTATAAGTAGTGGACGCCGTCGTCGTCTTCTTGTAACTACCAAAAAATAACTCAACCTTTATACATGGAGAAATTTCTTAGTGCCTTTTTTTTATGACTTCTGGGGCCCGTGTGAGATCTATACCTACGAAACAGCCATCGAGGGAATGTCTTCAAGACTCTAGATCAGTTGGTGGTTGATAGGGGTTCACAACCGGTTTTAAATTAATTTTTTTGTTCGATTACGAAGTGATCTGAACTGTATGAAAGCCAGAGGAAAGTCATTTGTCTTAAAAATAAATTTTATATTTATAGTAGTGTCGTCAGCTTTTGCGACGTTAACATGATGCAATCTTTTTCAAAAGCTTCTCATAATAAAAAGTAAACCATCCCGCATGAACGCTCCGAAAAGCATCTGAAAGCTCCGACTAGCCTGGCCTGGCTACACGGTGTCCCAAACTCTGATTTTAAAAATTTAAATCTCGTATAAACAAATCTGACGGTTCATGCCTTGCTTTGGAAATAATGATTGTTGTCTGAACTTATTATTATTATTACTTTGTCTTAAACTATTTTACTTTTGATATTAATTGTTATTTGTGTAATTGACTTTTTTAAATTATTTTTTGGGTATCTGTGACTAGCGTCTTTCAAAATTGTATGGCAGAAATATAGCACTTACTATCTTATAATGGCCTTAGCTACGGGCAAATATTTGCATCTGTCGACTACCAAGTTGAAAATTTTGTGTGGCTTTTCTGAATGCAGTAAAATCGTCAGACTGGTTTATACTTATTCTTTATGAATGTCTTTATGAGTTTTGGCTATATTAATGTTTGTAAGTCCACCGCGACGCCCTCCGTCGCGCTTTTGCCGCAGAGCGGTTTTTTTGATGAAAAATAATTTTACTATTTTTCATTTAGGTTGGAGGAGTATGAAAGAGATGTAGGAAGAAAATGATAGGTAGGGGCGTATGTCTATCGTTATGTGTAGTATATTAGCGTTAGTCAACCTAATGTTATAATGGAAGATTTTCGTGTAGTAATTTGTGTGTATCTATGTAGTTATGATGTCTGCGTATATCTGTTATGTGTCTCGTTAAGTGCGATGCGTGAATACTTGATTTTAAAAATTTTTGTCAATGATATATTCTGCGTCACCTGGATGAGGCGGTGGTATTGTGTATCTGACATACGGCTCTAGGCAACGCAGCCGTACGTCAGTATAAGTCTGAATATTGTTTTGTATAACAGTAGTTTATTGTTGGTGGTTAGATGGGAGCGGCGGTTGAGGAGGGGATAAAATTTGTGTAGGTTCATGTACACTTTATTAATTGTCTTAGTTATATGGAGCTTAAGACAGATGCTGATCTAGTGTTAGACCGAGTTACTTCATTGTTTTATTTTCTGAGATGATCTTGTTATTAATCTTGAGGGGGGTAAAGGTTTTAATATTCGTAATTTTTTTGGTGAATGTAATAGTCTCTGTCTTTGTTTCGTTTACCGTTGTCTTTCATTTGTCATAGTATTTCGGAAGTAGGTAGAGGTGGTATCTTAGTTTAGTTGTCGCAATCTGGGCATAAAATGATTGAGAGAAAATGATCGTGTCGTTAACGTACATGATAGTCTGAGTCAGGGGATGGGTAGGAAAGTCAGCTAAGTATAGACAATATATAATATCGTGGGTGAAAGTACAGTGCTCTGCGATACGCTCGCCCATTTGTCAAAGTTCGTATTATTTATTTTAATAACAAAATGTCTATCAGACAAGTAGGACTTAATGAATGTAATGTAATAGAGGGTAAGTTTGTGTAAAGTTTGCAGTTTATATCTATGCTCACCCCGTAACTCTTCTTGCGTTAATTAATAGCAAGCTTGTGGCACTGGTTACAATAAAACACGTATAATATAGAAAATTTGACTAGAATATAAAAACTAAGAGCGTCATGAGGCACGGTAAATTTTATCCGATTGAGGTGTTTTTCTTCTGTGGTATATGAAGACCAAAAGGATAAAAAGATGGGTTAGCACCTTGACATTTTTAACTTTCATTTCTAAGGGAAACCCTAATGTTCCACCTATACCATGTAAAGTATCTAGCTAATTAAGTTTTTGAGGATGCGCTCATTTTTATTTTTGTCAGTTTTATTGTTTATGTCTGTATCAATTTTTAATTATGATTAAATAGTGTGGCAAAGTAGGGATTATGAAAGGCATATTTAGAGAGGCGGCAAAGGTACATTTGCACACGGGCGGCATGCACCCTAACAGTGACCCTGGATAATACGGTCTTATCCAAACCATAAGAGGATCTGTTCTGGCAACTTTTTTTATGTGGCGGCGATGCTTGATAAAAAATCAAAGATTGTTACTTAACTAAAGAATTTTATTGTAGGTACTTAGTATATGACGAAGATTGCAGGCTAAAATTTATTTGTGAATGATTATTTAGCCATTTTTTTTTAATTACTTTGCATCGTAATTGATTGGTTTCCATTATAGGACTTATTTATCCATATATTAATGAAATATATTTATTATCTGCCAAAAACAAGGGGGGGCGGACGCCTCTCTGCCCCCTTGGCGATGCCCATAAGAATGCAGTTTGTAAATGAGTAGGTCCACAAACTTGCTAAGATTTTTAAAAGTATGCATTTTAATAATAAATAATAATAAAGTAAACAATTTTACTCGGTAGGTATTAATAGTAAAATGTAAGGCAATTTTATAATAATATATTTTATTACAAAAGTCATAATAAATATTGTCTTATATAAATTACGTAGAAACAATAAAAAAATTGCATTGCGTACAAATGCACAATATATTTTAATCACAGCCACAAAAATATACTAACCAATTAATCACATAATGGTGAATATATTTCAACAGTTCAATCATTACTATTTACATTTTCCAAATAAATTACTAGTGGCGTACCTTACTGTCATCATTTTTTTAAACAACAGATTTCTGATAACGCCATTACAAGATATTTCCAATGTTAAAAAAATGTTTTATACATTAAGTTATATAATAACCACATATCCATCATTCACAAAGAGTAAAAAAAATACATATCACAATAAAATAGTAGTTATGAGAAATAGCTACCCGTTACATTAATTCTAAATTACTAACTATTCATACAAGTCTTTCATAATGAAGGAACTGTTACGCCTCTTTTCCATAAGTGGTATATCTAAGGCACCAATTATGAACATCCTCTTCTTCATTACAGCACATAGGATACACTATCGGTGATTTTGTTTGTTTCGCACAACGTTGGCAAATTTCAATTTTTTTAGACTGCAAAAAAAAAAACATTAATTAATGGTATGTCTAGACGTCCAGTAAAATATAAATAATTAAGGCTACTGTTGACAATTTCGTACTTTTAATCTACCACCAATGCCATGGCAATAAACAAAAAGAACGCAAACTTGTCCACGTAGACCGCACAACATTGGCTTGAACTTGAATTATTATTGACCCATATTAATATATATTAGCGCGATATTAATCAATCGCGATTTTGTAATGTGTCTAATCGGTATTGGTGTTATAAAATGTCCCATGTCGATTCGTTAATTAGATATAAGCATTTAAAGTTATTACATGTGAATGCTATTAATATTGCTCTCCATGACCAAATACAGGAAAAAATTTTTTTTAAAAAAATCTGAAAATCGGTTGACCCTACAGGCCATCCCTGAAACGTCCCGCTATTTTCGAGCTTAAAGCGCTCAAAAATATGCATATTAGTTAATTTTTGAGCTCTCCGAGCTCAAAATATTATACACATACATTTTTGAGCTCTACAATTAGGTGAAAAATCTCGAAGTTATATTAAAAAAACACTTTTTTTGTAATTTTTGAACTGCGATATCTTTTGAACAAATTAACCAATCGAGATGCAGTTTGCAGCATTCAACGCAGTTCTTCAAGTACAAAAAGTTATGTTTGTACCAAAAAATCGATCCGACAAAAATTTTGAATGTTATTTCAAAAAAACACTTTTTTGCGAATTTTTCGTAATAGATATCTCTCGAACGAATCAACCTATTTTGATGCGGTTTATGACGATCGACGTTGTTTTATAAGGAGAAGAGCTGATTAGATTTTGGAATTGATCGGTTCAGTAGTCTAAAAGATATTCCAAAAAAACAAATTTTTGAAAATTTTATTTTTGAGATTTTTCAAAATCTACCGGGCCGAATCGGTTCTAATCTGAAGTCTAGTTTAGTCAACCCCTTTAGAATGCCGCAATTCGCATTTCGATCGGTCAAGCCGTTCAAAAGTTATGAGAGGTTTACATACACCGTACACACATACACACACACACATACATACATACAGCCATACAGACACCATCGTGGGAATAGTCAGAATAGCTTCTTAGGACCTCAAAACGTCGAGATCCCACAAAAAACTTGATTTTCGAAAATCGGGGTGAAACCAATAACTTCCCGATTTCTGAAAATTTTCAATTTTCTTAGCGGAAAGTTAAAATACGAAAATTATGTATTTAATACACTTGAAAAAGAAAAGCTAACATATTCAATGTATTAACAATTTAAACGAACGATAAAAGTAAAGCAATCATAGCAAATATTCGAACACAGATTCGTCAGCTGCTATACAGGCACTGATAAAGTTCGCTGCTCAAATTAAAAGCAAAATTTTTATTTTACCTACTATTACATAATTTATTTTATGTAGGCAATAGTCCTTTCAGATATGAAATGATTTTTGTAAAACATAACATAAGATATAAAAACACAACAGGAATTAGACAACCTCCGAATCCAACGCCCAAGTTGCACGGATGAGGGTTACACTTATGAAAAAACGCGGACACAACCATTCCCACCGACTGACCGCGACATTGCCAGTGCTGGCTGGTGGCGGATTCGAATTCGGAGAACGATGGAGATCTATCTAGTCACATTTGCCATCGCGTGCGCTAGCCAACTGCTCCACCGAGCCGTAGTTGAATGCAAATACTTAATTATCAAGTGAAAATCAGGTTTTCATATCAAAACAATACTCAAAAATGCATTTCCTATCATTCCTTTCAGTTTGGCAGTGACTTATGATCAACCTTATACTGAATTAACTATGAAGGTATCATTAAGAAATTTTGACAAACATCGATAAGCTCATTTCACAATACTGAAACTAAATGACAAATATTGAGCCCTTATTTTTATGAACACTTGGTTAGTCAACAACGCAGAATATACAAATTCTTTATACATACAGTTCCAGTAAATTTTAGTTAACATAAGTCTGCGACTTGAGGTAAAAGGTTGAAAAAACATCTAATGGCAGTCTGTTGTAATCAACTAGGAAAACTATGGGCGACATATAATAGTTATGCCGATTTTATTTTATTTAATTTTTTTTTTAATAATTTATTATTGCTGAAGCAAAATGAACATGCTTTAGGTTGAACACATTGTGGTGCTATGAGCAAAGCAGAGAGCAGACACAGAGTAGACAGAGAGTAGAGCCAAGAAAACAAAGAAATATTGAGAAATTATAACACGCATAGTAACGCATGGAGCGGAAATGCAACAGAGTCGTGATTAAAAAGCAAAGCGGCGATTTCAACAAAGTTTATTTTCTTCACTGTGATAAATGATTCAAAAAATGAATATCGACCATTTTATTATTACGGTAATTGCAAAAAATGCCCTTTGGGACCAGAGGGACCCTCAACATCTTACTCGCTTTGTTTTGAGCAAATTGTATCTTGGAACACTTGAAAATGATGCTGATTTTTTTAAGAAAATCATTTTCTCAGATGAAGCTCATTTTCTTCTCAGTGGATCGGTAAATAAACAAAATTGTCGTTACTGGTGTGAAACTTCCACAAATTATACACGAGAGACCTTTACGTTCCGTAAAAATAACCGTTTGGTGTGGTTTTTGGCATGGTGGCATCATCAGTTCTTATTTATTTGAAAATGAAAACGGAAATGCCATTACTGTCAATGGTGAGGGGTACAGGTCGATGATAACGAACTTTTTATGGCCTGAATTAAATGATATTGATTTAACCAACATCTGGTTTCAACAAGTTGGCGCTACGTGCCACACAGCCCATGACACAATCAATTTATAGCGAGAAAAGTTCGGTGAGGCAATTATTTCAAAAAATGCTATTGTCAATTGGCCTTCAAGAAGTTGTGATTTAACTCCTTTGGTCTACTTTTTGTGGGGTTATTTAAAGTCGTTGGTTTATTATGCCAATAAGCCAGACACAATTCATGCATTAATATTGTATATTGAATTGGATTCATCCGATTCGGTCCTGTAAGAGGAGCCATTTGAATGATGTTATTTTCAGAACATAATTGCATCGATTGTACTTCAAAATAAAATAAATTTTTTTACTCTGTCTCAATTCCTTGTTGTTTTATTAAAAAAAAAAAGACATATCACTCTTATTGAAAAACCCATTATTTGTCATGGGCTTACATTGCCACATCTACAAATCGTGTATACGAACGATTTGGCGCTAATAAATTCTCGCCAAATATTCTACAAATATTTGACGAATATTTGGCGAGTGGGCGCATCGTCTGGTGCAGCCTTAACACAATATTAGGGAATCCCATGATAGTGCATCGGAATACTTCTACGTAACACTAATTTTCAGTATAACACTAAACACTGTTTTTGTTTACTCACTCCTACAATTATTGATTAATTAACTATAGCAACGCGCAACGTTTGGACTTTGGCTCTATTTAAACTTGTACAAAAAATGCGAATACGATAAATAGTGTTTAAATAATCCATGTAGGTCACAAAAATTAAATATAGAGACCCATGGATGTTATGTCGAAAATGCCTCCTACGATTAGATAACAGTATATTGAGTTAAATGCAAACATTAAAAATTGAAATAATTACAGTCCTGTGGAAAAGTCATTGCACGCGAGGAGTTTTGCAATATCAGATAAAACTTTGGAAAACATTAAACAAATCATTGTTTATTTCCTTGAATTACACATATGTATAAACAGAAGTGAACGCAACAATAAAATAATTTTTTATTTTGATAAGAACATTTTTCAACAGATAGACACATAAATAAATAGATGTTTAAAAGTTAGGTATGGAGAATAAGATATGCCAGTTTAATGATGCATGTTGTGCCAGACACAGCTAGTCGAAATATATCTTTACTTGTCTAAAGCAGTTATATATAATATTTTCGTTCTACAGTGTGACCCACTAGGAACGGAAACACCCCTTTAAAATATTTGTCTATTATCAGATTTGAACAGCATTTTTTTTAATAATATAGAATTCTACTTTGGTGTACAATTTTAGGATTTAATTTAATTTTCAAAGCCTACTATAATTTGTTTCGTTGTCAAAAATGGCCAAATTTTATGAGCGATTTGTTTATCTAAAATCTACTACAACACTGGAATCGGAATGGGGTTATGCCAGATTTCATAAAAAATTTTATTAAAAGATTCATGACAAAATAAATATTGACAGTACATTACCTTATTTTAGACCAATTAAATTAAGCAAAAATCAGGCCCATTTTCACGATAATTTCCAACCATTCCCGACCAATACCATTCGATTCAGAATTTTTTTTTTTTGAATTCTCATGGTCAATTTTGCCGTAAGTTATATGAGCAAGAATTTAATTTATAAACAATTAAAGTTGTGAAAATGATGAAAATCGATGTTTCTGAATATTCAGCTTCAAACGCTGCGAAAACGGCAACAGATAGAGAAATTGCTCAAAACATTTTTTATAGAGCGTTAAATTCCCTTCAAAAAAAGTCCACGACGGCATATCTCTACGATGAATAGTTAAGGCGTTACAATGGGTTAAAGGTTTATTATTTTTCTACTGCGTACTGGTCAGCTGTATAGTAGTCTAGTTTGGAACACCTGCTTCTCAAGAATGCTAGGAGCGTATATGTAGATACCCTCGGGCACAGGGCACTTATAGTACTTGGTATTATAACTTAATAATAATTTTCCAGGTCTTTGAGTATGCATAAAAGTATATAATAATTATATCTAGACCAAAGAAGTGATAAATACATTTGCTAACGTTGTAAAAATAAGAAAATTATGAAAGATTTACAGCAAGTCTACTTTAAAAATATTCTGCGCAGGCGGCCATTACGCGGCGTACGAGTCTGTTGATCGCGCATGCGCGTTACTTGTACAGCTGACTGATATACAGCAGAAAAATAATAAATATTTAACTCATTGTAACGCCTTAACTATTCATCGTAGAGATATGCCGTCGCGGACTTATTTGAAGGGAATTTAACGCTCTATAAAAAATGTTCTGAGCAATTTTTCTCTATCCGTTTTCGCAGCGTTTGAAGTTGAATATTCAGAAACATCGATTTTCATCATTTTTACAACTTTAATTGTTTATAAATTAAATTCTTGCTCATATAACGTACGGCAAAATTGACCATGAGAATTCAAAAACATCACTGCATCAAATGGTATTGGTCGGGGAATGGTTGGAAATTATCGTTTTGAAAAACCCTTAATTTGACTGGTCTATTTATTATGCTGTATGGAAAAGCAGTCTTTTTCAATTTTTATCGTTATTCACTGACACGTTAAGTTTCTTATACCATGTTCAATCTGTGGTATATGAATCTTAAAGTATTGTATTAATTTTAAACGTGTTCGTTTCCAAATCCTACATTACCTATAAAATCATAAGAAACTGTCAAAGTAGTCTAAAATTAAAATTTTTTTAAAATTAATAATTGATTTGATTATTTTTAAATTTTTATTCTTCAATAATTCGACCAGATATTCAATACAGTCAATTCCTAACCCCAGGTTAACAGAGGGTTATTGAAGTACCTAGAAATAACGTTCCAATTGCGATAATTAAATTATTACCTGCATTGTGGAGGGATACCAATAATAATAATAACCTTTTTTGCTTATATTATTGGTATAAAGTAGTTTATACAACACATGTTATGAGGTTACACAATTAGTTAGGACGAGGTCGTTTCCTTGAGGAGTGAGGGAATCCCCGGTTTTGCCTACGCGTCTCTACATTGACGAAAATTATCACCAGTATCGTATTTGTGGTCAGTGTGATAAGTTGCTAGCTCATAAGTTATTGCTCGGCGTTTTCTCTGGACATTATTGTAAACTGTGTAGTGTGACTATTTATACTTTTTATCAGTTGCTTAATTGTTTAACATGCACGATGAACGAAAAAATTATGTATTAGTATATTTACATGAGATATTTCTAACAAATGGATATGAAATGGCTACTAACACAAACACAACCGTATGAAAAGGTGGCTATAGAGTGTTCCAGGAATAATTTGCGATTCCTGCAGAAGTACAGTGACTGGTTGGAGTATGAAATCGGTTTCCCTGAAACAGTTCGCAGTTGCCTAATATCTTCAAATGTACCTTCCACAAGCGGAGCAAGTTCACGTGAGCGTGTATCGAAGGAATTTGAAGATTACTCTGACGTTATAAAACAAAGAAAAACAGACGATTTACGCAAGACTAAAAACCAGTGGTGAATTGGTGTACGCAGCTCCAAAGAAACTTCGTAAAGAAGGAGATATTACTAGTGTCAAATTGATTATGGAAAGTACTACTACCACTCCAACAAGGTCTTGCCGCATTTTGCAGATGTGGGAGATTTTGCAAAACAAATGACACCATTATCTCCAAAAGAGTTCATTGCCCTCATATTAAATCTGCATTTATCGAAACAGACATATTCAATGCTTAGAAAGGTAGCTAATATGCATGGGCATGATTTGATCCATCATATCATAACATGCTGAAGCCAAAAAGAATGCATATCCTCCAGGTATCAGTATTACCGAAAATATATGCGAAATTCGATTACAAAATCTGTTGAATAAGACTCACGAAAGTATTCTGAAGATGATTGATATGCCAGAAACAAATGAAACTCGACAATTAATTTTTGGAGGTTTTGACAGAAGTTCAGGATTTTCAAATTATAAACAAATTCCAGATCCATAGATACGAATGATTTAACTCAACAGATACACTCTTACTTGCACGGCCGAACGCTGCGAGTTAGAGTGAACAAAACTCTATCAACACAGAGGGACATTAGAGCAGGGGTCGGTTCTTGCGCCAAAATTATATAACATACACGAGTCCGACTTTCCGCAGTTCCCGAACACCAAGTTTGCGATGTACGCCGATGATACCGCCATATACTGCCACAGTCACCATGCTCAGGCCGCTGAGCAGCTGATAAAGGCGCACATGGTACGTGCGTCGAAATACTACGCCAAGTGGAAGGTGAAGGTGAACGTCGCCAAGTCAGGGGTTGTTGTTTTCACTAGAAAAAAAAAATAAATAATAAAATAATTACACCTATTTCGATGGAGGGCAGCCAAATTGTGACGAAACAAGACGTAAAATATTTAGGCGTAACTTTGGATAAAGGACTTTATTTTGGAAAACACGTTAACGAGACAATACGTAAAGTCTATTCTCTGTCCAGGGAGTCTATACCCCCTGATGGCGGGGAATAACAGACTAAGCAGGGATAATAAAAAATGTATTTACACGATGATGGTGAGACCGGCCTTAGTATATGCTTCGCCGGCCTGGTGTTCTGCGAGTGAGCAGATGCCGTCACCGTCGCACGTTACACAAATTGCAGGTAGTGGGAAAACAAATTCCTTCGCCTCATAAGTAACTCACCAAGATATACCCCATAAGGGAATTACGACAACTTTGCAACGACATTGTACCCATAGTAGATTATATCAGAGATCACAACAATTTTACGATTTTAAACTCTCTGATTGTCCACTAACTGCCAACATTACACAAATAAGGGAGTATAACGCGCCATTTCGAATAAAACACAAATTACCGTACCAAACGTTACCAATTTTCAGACAATATTTTTAGACCACGCTCGTCCCACAAAATGGGAGGACACTCCCACATTATAATAGGGGCATCAAAATTCCGAATTTTGTTCTCACTTTTCTCTTCTTATCTTTTTGTTCGTTTTTGTTATCAAAATTCCCCTACAAAATTTAATCCAAATTATAAGCTAACCATAGTAGATGGCAGCACATTATCATATACACGAAATATCATTAAATACCCAAAAATAATCGGAGGTGGACATTCCTGCTTCCCAATTCAGTATTGTTTAGAGGCGAGCTTTTTACTGTGACAATTTGGCTCATCGCGGCATCGTCAAAATTCAAAATTATTATACACAAATGTATATAATTTTGTATATTCTTTTGCATTGTTTTAAAGTTTTATATCAACCGCACATGCTTGTGCTTGCGTCTTTGATTTCTCATTTTCGGCGTTATTATACAATTTAAAAATGTTTTTTTTTAGGTGTTGTATTTGTTGTTAATGTTTTAGTTTTAAATCCGGACCGGCCCCGTTCCGCCCGCTAGATCGGTAACGGACCGGGTGTCCGGCGAGGGCCATA
This sequence comes from Rhamnusium bicolor, assembly GCA_029963845.1. Lineage (NCBI taxonomy): Eukaryota > Metazoa > Arthropoda > Insecta > Coleoptera > Cerambycidae > Rhamnusium > Rhamnusium bicolor. Next base: position 842,244 of record JANEYF010004793.1, on the reverse strand, counting down.
TACATTGTTTTCTTTAATTGTTAATAAAATTGTTTTGAATTGAATTGAATTGACACAAATGAAGGAACCTTTTTTATGACTTCTTTAGTTTCGCTGCAACTGGTGGAAGATGCTACTGAAAACATATTGTGGAAAAATCTGCGTCCATCATCATCTACTCGAATTTTGCAGGCCTATTAGATTACAATGGCTTCATGAGACAGATGCGATTTCTAAGCATGAAGAAACCTACATAAATGATCGGATCTCTAATTTGGAACCATTCATTTACGATCGTGGCTCAATTAGTTTTTCTTTAGCCTTTGCAATGGTGGACGGAATGGTTTGTAACGCAATGAAATTCTACATATGCAATGCCACTATCTCATAATTAAATGAATTAAAAGCGTCCCGTACAACCCGAAATGTACAAGTTTGCATTATCAGTACTTCACGCATATATAAGCTTTTTTGAATATGTGATAATTAGAGAACAGGAAGCAATTAATACGTAATGCATTCCGTCAAAAAAATATGCAAATTTAATTCTGCATTTGAAAATTTTGTACATAAGCTCAATTATTATAGTGAGAGTTTTATGTATTTTATGGACCAAAGCGACTCACAAGTTGTTGATCTGAAAACAAACGAAATAACCATGAATAATGGTATAAAAATAAATAAAAATTTAACGCATATTGCACTAACAAAGCAAATATCATCAGACATAAATTTTCAAATCAGCAATTTTCCCAAATCGCTTAACTAAATATTAATTATAATAAAAAAACTACAACAAATCACAAATGGCGCTTATTACACCTTAATATACAAAGTATAACTAATAAAATAATAAAATTGCAATGTTAGATTTTTGTGACGAAGTAAATCCATTAGTAGTACGGATAAGTGAAACATGGATTTCAGCTGAAAATATTAAATTTGTATTTCTACAAACTTATAAAATTTTAGGTTCCCTTTTTAGCAGACCCATATTCATGGAGGTACTGCAATTTTTGTAAGAAATGATATTGTAAATGAATACAAACCTGTAAGAATCATAAATAACGTATCTATAGAAATATCTTTCGAATGTTCTACAATTTGTTTAAACAAAAAAAGCTGTATAATAGTTTTGTATCGATCTCCACTGAGTGTACATGATATATTTATTACTCAGTTTTCTAAATTATTGCAAATTGTAACAAATAAAAGTATGAAATCATTTACATATGTGAGGATCTAAATATAGATAAGCTAAAAATAGCATTGAAAGCCATATTCTATATGATAGTTGTCTAGCTATGTCTGAATTATTTAATACGACCTAATAGTGCAGGTAGCGTAAATGGGATATCCCAAACGGCAATTGATAAAGTTGATTATCTTATAACTAATATGGAAAAGGTTGAATATGAAATAAATGACCCAGGAATATCAGATCATTCAGCACAAATTATGCACTGCTCTTTTAGAGGCACTAAAGATGACTCAACTGTGAAGAGATTGTTCACTTCATTAATTTTTTTTTTTCCTCCTCCCTTTCTTCTGTGGCGGGCTTTTTGGGGGGGGGGTCACATACAGAAAAATAAACGAGCACACAACAGAAAACTTTAAATTTTTCTTCAAAGATGTACCAGAAATCTTAGATAACTCTTATGTAAATGATATTGACGAGTATTTCGAGATGTTTTGGTCTGAATTTGTACATTTCTTTGAAAGCGCGTTTCCCAAAATACATACAAAAAATAACTAGAAATCACAAAAGATCAAAAAAAACATTCCAATTTTCTCGTGAGCTTCAAACAGAATCTGATAACCTAAGGACTAACTATAAATAACATAAGGAAAATTATTAATAATGATAATGTAAACAAACGGTACAAATTGATAAAAAAGCAACATAATAAAAATATCATTGAAGAAAGACAAACACAAAATAAAAATAAATTTGAAACTCTAAAAATAAGACAAAAATGTTATGGAAAATTGTACAATCAAATTTAAATACAAAAAAAACACCTAATAAAATAATCTTAAATCATAATAATATAAAAATAGATAACAGCATACAAATTGTCGATTCTTTTGGTGTTCACTATTCAAATATAGTAAAGGACAAACTTCATCATCATTTTGTAGAAATGTCAAAGGAATGTACAAGCTCAGAATTGCATAACGAGTCCATGTATTTTAGACCAGTAGAGGTTGCAGAAGTCAGAGACACTATATTACAGCTATCTGATAAAAAATCAACGGATATTGGTGAGGTTCCTATCAAATTAGTTAAAGATTGCTCATATGAATTTTCACTTTGTATTACTCTAATTATAAACAAGTCAATATTGTTAGGCAAATTTCCAAGTAGAGTAAAAACGGTACTTATTATACCAGTATTCAAAAAGGGAGATGCAGGTCACGTTAATAATTATAGACCCATCTCACTTTTAAGTGTTTTTTTCTAAAATAATCGAAAAAGTTATGGCAAATAGAATAAATCATTTTTAAATGAAAAAAAGACTCAAAACTGAATTTCAACATGGCTTTAGAAGTATATTCTCCACAGAAACTTCTACAAACGGACTTATCCAAAACATATTTGAAGATTTAGATGCTAATTACGTAATGGAGGTATTTTTTTGATCTCTCAAATGCTTTTGACACCTTAGACTTATCGTTTGTCAGTAAAAAATAAATAATTTAGGAATTAGAGAAATTATAAATACATGGATTAGGTCATATCTAACAGATAGAAAAATTGTTGTCAAAATAGAAAAATTTCTTTCAGATAAACAAGATTTAAGAATTGGAACTCCTCAGGGCAGTGTGCTGGGTCCTCTGATATTCTTGTTATACGTAAATGCCTTACCACGTTATATAAACTCTGCAAACGTGTATATGTGTGCTAACGACACATCATATAAGTTCATTGAATTGGTAAAAATAGCCATTTGTACCACCATTATAGCACAAAATTGTTAAAAAATAAAAGATGAGTTACTATCAATCAATTTTTGAACTGTTTTCCGTAACTAAAGTTGGTAGTTTGTATTTTATTTAACGCAATAATTTGGGCACCAGTGTGATTTATAGATACTACGAATTATTTACTAAATATAAATTTCTACGACCTTTAATATAATGAAAGTATAATGAAAGTCGGCGAGCGACAAAGTAAAAAAACGCTCGCTCCTCGGAAAAGTGCAACTTTGCGCTTTCTTTTGGAAGCGCAAAGTTGCATTTTCGCTCGGTTGTAGAAAAAATATTTTTATTCATTAGATGAATTTAATGTATAATAGTCATATACATCTTGTATATATCTTAATATCTGATACCATCTTTTAAATTTGTTTAAAGATATGTGTGTGTTTGTATATGTAAAAATATATTTGTTCTGTAGTCTGTAATATCTTTTAACTTAACTTATTTAAATTATCTTCAGTAATTATGTATTAAGTGTATCTTTGACAATATCTATACTTATGTAAATAAGTCACAGAAATAAAGCATACGTATTATTATTATTTATTTATTTTATAACAAATGGGTCTTGTGGATTTGCCCAAACAAGGTTTTGATACGAGTAATGATGATAACACTGCCAGAAAATTTTTTGCAAATCCAGTCTTGGATGCCAAAATAACAGGGGTTGATGAAGAACTCATTAGAAGATCTGGGGTAATTCTAAAAGCCATTAATTCGGGATATGAAATAAAATATGTTGAATTTGACATCTACTGCTTAGAATCAGCAGAGCGATATATACACCTGTACAATTGGTACTATGTGCCTACCTCTGTACAATATTTACATGGGCCTAGTGTTATTAATATTGCCATACCTCTAATTGGGGTATTATCCGAAGAGGACCAAGATACAAAAAATAAAAAAATTCGTTGATTTTGAAAACGCCATACGAGAAAATCGTCCAAAATAAAAAATAGTGATTTATTTAAAATACTTCTTCTTAGTTCGTACCCATATTTTGGTTCTTTCCATCAAAGTGCTGAAAGAACTTAACATCTGAAGGACCCTGAAGTATTACAGTTGTTGATAATCGCTGAAAGACCAGAAGAAGACAACGGAGAATCTGATACTGATGAAGTTTGGTCAAATGACTCTAATTGACATGTTTTGTAATTTTCATCCACAATTTTTCTCTCATTTAACATACATCTTTAGCTATTCGTGTATTTTATGTATTCCAACCTAACTTGTTTTGACAGTGCATGAATCTTAACCTACAAATACAAAAAGAAACCTCATAACTAGTTTCTACACCTCTAAAAATATTAAAGTTTATTTGACATAATTCACATAAATTTTGTCTAATATCATTTTATCACAATTCAAAAATCATCCCTTTTCAAGGATTTTTTTTTTTAATCCACCACTAGACATTTTAATTCCAATTTTAAGTATTATGATTTAACATAATTTATGCATTGCATATTTTCACAAATCACTTTTTTTCACGTTGCCCTTGTTTTAAGGGTGAAGTGTTTACTGAATTCTAAAATTAACCACAAAATCTAATTCTACAACCCAAAAGACGTAAACGTATCAACTTTTATCCTCTAGGTATGATTTTCGATCACTCTTTTCGGATTTCGGACCACTCTGAGGCACCCGAATTTGCCTCATATTAGTCAGCAGTACGTAAATACGTTATTACGCAAAGATTTCTTTAGATGAACGGGCAACACTCCCCACTGCAGCTTTACGATACTGAAATTTGTTTTTCTTGTTATCTGTTCCAGTTTCCAATCCTCACTGCTCTAGACAAGCGCCCTGACGCAATCATTAACTTTCGTTTGGATTTCGGATTCCGATGGGCAACAGTAAACTGCGCATACTGCTAGTCATGTATCTAGTGGGTTGACTCGATCTGTATAAAAACAAATTTACAAAGAAGATCAAGTACGACCAGACCGTTTTAAATTACATTACCAAAATACAAGCCATCAGAGTTGCTAGCTTGGGTTTTACCTAGAGAAAATATCCGGCGATGTCTTAAAAACCATAAAGTAAAGTCCTTTAAACCGAAATTTCTATATACTTTGGAATCAGGGTATGATGAAAAACAAATGAAATATTGCTTGAGAGCCCAGGGAGAATACCTTAACAACATTTTTTTTTTAATAGTTTTCAGTGATGGGATAACTTTTACTACGAATGAAGCGATTTAGCGCAGAATTCTCGATATAGGGATACAAAACACCCAAAGTGGGTAATTAACAGTAAACAAGAGTACTCTCAAAAATTTAATGTATGGTGTGGAATATTCAATGAAAGATTATACACTCTTCCTTTTTTGAAGGTAATTTAAATCGCGTGTAGTTTTAGATTTTTTAAAAAGCGAGTTTTGGAATATAATACACGAACTTCCAATACAGTAAAGGGTAAATCTACACTTTCAGTTAGATGGATGCTTTTTTAATAATGCCAGAGTTGTTAAGGAATGGCGTAATAAAAACTTTCCAAACCATGGTATAGGTTCAAATAGTCCATTAATGGGATGGCCAGCTCGATTCACGGTCTTAACTCTGCTAAATTTTTTCTATGGGGTTTAACTAAAGCCAAAGTTTGTAAATTAGCGTAAAAAATAATTATAAATACTACCAGTATTTATAATTGTCTTATAAATCTTTCAATAATAAACATTTTTTTTACGAAATTTTGATATGTTATACCAGGAATGTGTTCAGTGCTATTGCACGACGACACTAATCATTTATAAGGTAGCAATGAAAATATACAGAAGAAAATACTAAAACTATGAAAAAGTTATACACAAAGGTGAATTTTTGCAGCCATGTTAGGGTTTCCAACTCTCGTAAATTATTAGGTTTAATGTTTATCAATTCTAGTTCTATCATTCCAACCCACTTTGACTACTAAGATGTTTATGGGATATTTATTTTAGATTTTTCCTAATAATTAATTTAACTGTTCAAATTATTCAAAAAGAGGACACAATATGTACAGATGTATTCAATGAAGTTGTTGTACAGCGATGGATGTATCTTCATAAATAACTGAAATAAACGTTTATATTTGAAATATATGTCATTTCACTCTAGAAACGTATTATTTGTTTATTAAAATCTTCTACAACACTTTGGAAAATGGTAGGTAAGTTTACAAAGCAAAATTTCTGTACAATAATTTATTGAACACGACTATACACGGTCCATAGATGAATTTAAAAATATTATAAATATACTTACATCACCATTGAAGCATCCACTTGCGTTTGCCCACTCTCCACCTGGCCTGGCTTTAGTTTCTCTAATTTTCATTATTAAAATTATGATATAGAGAAAAACCATTGACTGAAAACAAAACCTAAATAAGTGTTTTTTAAGGAAAAATCCATAATTTATATTTATTTTGTTGTACATAGATAATGATTAATAAAATAATGAGTAAATGTACAAATTTATATAATACCTAAGTAATTAAGGTAGGTAAGTATCTACAAGCAAGTCAAAACATTTTTAATAAATAATTACCTAATTTGTGATAGTAGGTACTGAGAGAAATGAATGGCCACAATTTTGATTTGCTTATTAGCTTTTGTTTGTTTTTGTATATCAATGGAATTAGATGAAATCAGTCTTAAACATATGTATATGAAAGATTCAATATGTTTTAATTTAATAGAAAATAACGAAAATATTGAGGATATCTGGGTGAATTATAAAATTAGTATGTTAAATTTGCACTTGGTTGTGCTTACAAGCCAACAAATTTTAATGACAGACATTTTGTAAATGAATTTGAAAATACAATAATACGTCATTCCTAAATGCGACGAAATAATTTGTGTTGGAGATTTTAATACTGATTTATTAAATGTAAATAGTTCAGCAGCCACAACTTCCTGAATCTCTTAAATAGTCTAGGTTTACAACAAATCGTTAATAATCCTATTAGAATGACATTAAACAGCATTACATTATTAGATTTTGTAATAATATCTGAGGAACGTGGTTTTACTAAATGCGACCCGATATCTATCCAATATTTCAGACCATGAGCTAGTTTTTGTACATGCATATAAATTTTAAAGTAGGTCATGCTGGTCAAGCTACATTATGTACGTACTTACAGAAATATTAAAAATATTTGACGAAAAAATACTGTATCTACAAGCCATTCTTTGGCATAATATTTTTGACATTGATAATATTGATGGAGAAGAAAGTTTTTTAATGATAATATAAATTAAGACAAAGCTTTATAAATATATAAAAGAGAAAGAATAACCCGTAATACTTAACAAGAGTTATGAAAAATTTAAAAAAAATGTAACTAGTGCAATACACAGTTAGAAAAGTGCTTACTTGCGTTATTCAGTACAAGGGGTGCAACGTTTATTTGGAAAGCTGTTGAAAATTTACATATTCACAATAAGCACAAAAATAAAAATATTTCCGACAACTTATTAAATATCAATGAAATAATAATTATTTCATAAACTCCATACCGAATATCAATTAAAGCAACAAATTTATTATTATAAAGAAGTTAAAATTTCAGTAAATTTTTTTCTTACTTTTCGAACAGTAACTGAAATTGAAATTGGTAAACATTTACTTTTTATTAAATGTCGAGCCATCGCATCGGTGCTATTGCAATACATATAAATTTTCATTTACTTTGGTATCCTTTTATTTTAAAGTATATATCTCATATTACACATTTTTTTATCATAAATTCCATTTATTCTAGTGACTGAAAAATAACACACATTGTACTTCTTTCTAAACTCAGTAGGTACTCCTGAATAGGGATGCGCGATACGGTACGATATTTTCGGATAGCGGTATTTTTCTTTCCGATTGATATCTTACACCGGTATTAGGGATGTGCGATACATTGATGAGTACCGATATCGTGTATCATATCGTGTTGATTAGAAGTTACTGGTTGGGTGCAATATCGAACGGAAAATTACATACACGAAGTACCGGTTTACATCCTCATACATTTACTGAGAGGGTTTTTAAAATTTTCTTTATTGTCAACAATATAAAATATAAAACCACGGTACTTTTCAATGTATCACACATCTCTACTCCTGAAAGTTATGGTGACCTTATTCCCATCAGTATGTTACCTGTACTTTCTAAAGTTTTAAAATACATAATCAAATATCAATTTGTGAAACACGTGGAAAATAATATTATTTTACCAGAGACTCAGTCAGAATTTAGAAAGGGATACAGCTGTGCTACAGTTTTACTAAATGTTACTGATCGTACATTTCGAGCTACTGATTCAGGTTTGTCTACAGTACTGATGTTGCTTGACTATTCTAAGGTTTTAGGAACTTTAAATCATAAGATATTGTTATTAATATTAAAATAGGTTTTGACGCTAGGGTAGTGAATTTTATTGCTAACTATTTAAAAAATCTGATGTAGCCAGCACATAACTTTCTTATACCAGTATATATCATCCTGATGTAAAAAAAATCATTCTATTTAATTCTTCACCTATCACAATTAAATTTTAATAGCGTATCTTGAAATGTTTCATTAAAATTATTAAATAATTAATTTATCTGCGTCATTCGACACTGTCAATAATAATTCATGTCATATATTTTAATAATTTCTTCTTATTGACATTGACATTTTTGTAACTAAATTAGATATTTCAAATGTCAAACCGCCAGATTTAACCTAACCCCATTTTATGAGGTCAAATGTATAAAAAATTTAAGTTTACATCAGATTTATTTAAGTTATTGGAAAATATATTTTATTGGCTTGATATGGTAGACATGATTTATAATCTTTCATCAAGAATATATTTTATTGTAAAGGCAAATACAAAAGAGTTGGGTCCCGTGGACCTCCTTTCAGCTGGTCAATTTTGCTCATCATCGAATTTATCATTGTCTTCGGTCTTTAGAACATGTGTACCAAATTTGAAAGCTTTATCTCAAAAACTGTGGCTGCTATCGCGATACTTCAGACATGCAGACAGATTTTTTCCATAAAGTTATTTATTTATTTTTCATTATAATTCGTTGAAATTCATCCACAAATGCAATAAAAATTTATATTTTTTTTTCTGAAATTGTACCATTTTTCTTCTTTCATTCATTCTGTCTCTTCTGGTAGTACCACAATCACCAAATTTAATGTGACACCTAAAATGTTGTTGATAATCTTAACTGCCAAATTTGGGAAGTCTCCCATTAGAGTTTTTTGAATTATCGCGGATACACACACGCACGCACGCACACACGCACCGACAGATATCATGACATCATTCGGAAAATAGTCAGAATGGATTCAGGGGGGTTCCAAAAGTATAAATCAATCAAAATGTCGAAGTCGAAAAATATCACAATTACTATACTTCCTGATATTAGGTATAAGAAAGTAAAAATAGGAAGCAGAGGGTGGTAATAAATGGATCGTTTTCTGATTCGGTAAGTATTTTCTAAGGATCTGTGCTGGGTTCTCTTTTGTATACGATATACACTAGCTCTCTACCAGCATTTATGAAACATAGCAGCACACAAACGTATGCAGATGATACACAGGTATTTTTTTCATTTAATCCTGATAATGTCAGGAACAATTGTGCAATTATAAATAATGATCTTGAAATTCTGTCAAAGTGTCTTTGGAACACCCATATTAACTTTAAACCTTGATAAATGTGCTGCGATGCTGCTTGGTCCATCAATTGACAGAGCAAAATGGCTCTCGATTTTAACATAAAAATAAATGACATTTCACTATCAATTACCGATAAGGGAAAAATTTAGGTCCTATTATAGACACGTCACTTATATTTCAAAAACATATCTCAAATTGTATTAAAGGTTTATTTTAAGTTTTTAATTTTTGTTTGTAAAACCTGAGATTCACATTCTGTTCAAATTTGGACAATTTTTACAGCTAGGTCACTTTTATCATTACAAAATAGGAAACTTTGCACATTTTTTAGTTTTTCACACAATTCACTTATATCTTTAATGTTTGACGTGCCAGATTCTTCCACATCACTTTCATTATTTAAGTCATAATCTTTATCATCAATTAATTCATTGATTGCTTCTTGAACGCCAAAATTAGTATTTTCGGTCAAAACATCAATATATGCGTAATTTTCTAGGCTTACATCATTCAATTGAGGAAAAAGCTGGGCCAGTGGAATTTCATCTTCCTCATCGAAATCTTCGTCTTGCTGGACATTTTCAAGAATTCTGCTTTTGCAAAACATTTTGAAATTGTTGCTGATGAAATGTTTTTCCAGGCTGCTGATATACAAACTAAAGCACTGGTTAAATTAATGCTTTTTTTCTGTGTCTTCAAATGAACTTTCGCTGTTTGTGAATGTTAGAAGCTTATTTATTAGAAATTTTCTATAAGCCATCTTAAAGTTATAAATCATCCTTTGATCCAATGGCTGACAGTAGGAAGTGGTGTTTGGAGGCAGAAAAACAATGTTCACGTTGTCTAGTGTCACTTTAGGATAGGACGTGGCATTATCCAGAAGTAATATGACTTTTCTATTTTGTTTCCTCAATTTTTCGTCAAATTTTTTTAGCCACGAAGTCATAATTTCTGTTCTCATCCAAGCTTTTTTATTGGATATCGATTCTAAAGGCAATTTGTTGATATGAGATCCTTTATGGCATCAAGGGTTTTTACACATCCCTATAATTAATGGGTTTTCTTTGTCACCTTCCATATTTGCACAAAATAAAATGGCCAATCTTTGTTTTGCAGTTTTTTTACCGGCACACTGATCACTTTTTAGAGCAAAGGTTTTGTTAGGCATAGCAAGGTAAAAAAGTTCGGTTTCGTCAGCATTGTACACATTTTTTGGTGAATAGTCTTTTAATATTACTTGTAGCTTTGTTTTCTAGGCTTCAACACTATCCCAGGTCAACATAAGCTGACTCATCGCAAATTGTTTTAAAGCCTATGTTATGTCTTTGACAAAATTTTTGTAGCCATCCATTTGACGCTTTAAAACTCTTCATTTTTAAACTGTTGGCTGCTTCTAACGCTTTTTCTTTTATTAGAAGTCCAAATATGGGGATGTTTTTAGTTCTGGCTTTACAGAACCAATTGTAAACTACTTGGTCAATAGCCAATCCTTCAGTTTTTAATTTTCTCTTCTATTCTGGATTGTAACCTTCCTTAACCACTCTTAAAAAAGTCATTTTCATATAATGTATCTAAAATATACAATTCCCTCCCTTCTTCTCTCAAATGTCTCTCTATCTATTCTTTTTCAAAATTTTGCAAGCGTAACTTTCCACTATTCTAGTTATCTAATAATGGCATACTATGATTTGTTATTTATTTATTTATTTATTTATTTATTTGCAATACAATGCCTTGTTTAAGGTGAAACGATTTATTCAAGTTAACTAATTAGTGTGATTCATAATATATTATATAAAATTTCCCGGCTAAACACATAATTCACTATAATGTCTGGAATTATTTGTGAATGTGGTTATTTTTAAATAATATGAACTTTAGGTCGGAAATCGTTAGCAAACGCCTATATTATCAGTTATTAAATACTAATTAATTTAATTAAGACCATCTATTTCAGATAATTAAGAAGAAAACATACTTAATGATTTTACGGCCCATGTTAATACACTTGTTTTCAAATAACTCATTACTTTTTTATAAATAATCTAGTTAGTAGAAAAATATTTTTATCTAAATCACGCTGTCATCGCATTACCACGGTTTAGTCGCCACAACGTAGTATTTACCCAGGTATATATTAGAAAATGTTTTTTTACGTCTGTATTAGAATTCTGTAATGAAGCAACAATTGTTAAAGTCGTATTTTACTCTTTTACGTCTTTTATTAGAATAAGACTGGATTTAAGTTCTTAAGTGTAAAATATCTAATAAAATAGTATAGTGGACATTACAACAGATGATGATAAAGTTTTTTCTATTCAGCCACAATAGTGTATAGGTAATAAACTGGTGGAACACGAATTATCCTTGCGGATTCGTATCATTGGAACTACATAGAAGTGCAATTTCCAATATTAATAGTATTCGATAACTAAGATCTAATTATTAATACAAAAATAGTAAGTAACTATTAAAGACTGAAAGAAGTCTATGTAGAAATATAGATTATGTAAAAAAATTTATATATTTTTATGGTTCCGATAGTTTTAATTGTTAAAGATAAAGCTTAATCCCCACAACGATCCTTACAAAGAGCAGTGCAATGTAAAAGTTTTATCTTTAGCTGCATGCTTTAAACGTAATAGATACCGTTTGCGATTGCAATTTATACCAACTTTTTACAAGCAGTGATAACATCACGTATCGTTATTCATAGATGTAGCATCAGTCTCACACTCATAAATAACCAAGTAAATACTTGATTAATAAATTCAACGTTGAAACGTAGAATTTTATATAAAGATATGTTAATTTTGAAGCCAGAATAATTCCATTTAGTTTTCAAAAATTTAATTTTTTTCTACCCAGACTAAACAACTTCTGGTGCACCCACTTATCACACCTGTAGTAGCAGATATTTTTATCACGTCAGGTTTTTTTAAAACACATTGTTGCTGTTAGAGCCAGACAACATAAAGAACGTTTGGCCTGTCAGAAATGAATATACTCCTGGCAAAACGAATACGAAAGTCCACAAATAAGGGGAGAACTGTTTATCTAGTATCGAAAATGCTGTTTGGAGATGGTTAAAAATGACGGTTCAGGCATTCTTAGAGAATAAAAACATAAGACCTATAAACAAACCGTTTCTGATTTATTGGCTAACTACCAGAAAATATGAGTCAATATGTCGCTGAAAATTCACTTCTTACATTCCCATCTTGATTTTTTCCTGACAATTTATGGGCGATAAACATGGTGAATGTTTTCATCAAGATTTGAAATATTTTGAGCAACACTATCAAGGTTCTTGGGACAAAAGTATGTTGGGGCACTACTATTGGTCCAGCGTAAGAGAAACTGCTACCAACAGTTGTAAAAAGAAGAGTAAAATAAGTAATTTTTAACTTTTCCATACTATTAAATGAAAACATTTCAAGTGAATGAAACTACATGGATTCCAAATGGAATTGTGAGTATACTTATTCCATCAAGAGAATAAAACCAATTGTCAATAATGCAGGATTTTTTTCAGGCATTAAAAGCCTTCTGCTGGATTGTGTTTTTGGTGATTATGTTGAATTACAATTCGTAGGACTCATCCAGAAATAAAACAGGAAAAAATTTCAAGAATGATTTATAAATAGGAAAAGAAAAAACACATCCTTGTCAGAAATATAATAAACTTGGTTTAATTATTAAACGTTATTTTTTAAACGATTTGTAAAATATTTACGAAAAATTTTTTCAGAATCAGGTGGAAAATATAACGACAGATTTCAAATTTCATAAAAAAATATAGATTTTTTACAAAGTTGCACCTTTTTGAAATTCGCACAGTAAAAAATTAATCTAAAATAAAATTTCAAAGCGGTGTAACTTTATAAAAAACCAAGATTTTTTTGATAAAATTTGATATCTGTCGTTATATTTTACACCTGATTCTGTAAAAAAAATTTTTCGCAAATATTTTACAAATCGTTTAAAAAATAACCTTGGAGGCTCACAATTTTTCCAACTTTTTTTCGTAAATTTCAATCTTAATTTTTTTTCTGTAAAACTTCTTCATTTAGTCTTGATAGTTACGCCTTAAAGTATCTCTAGGTTTCCATGCTCCAATACTAAAATATGACATAACCTAAATTTCACCAGCCGCCACTGGTTTAATGTATACAGTTTCAACTAAGTTGAATACTTGTTTTTTACTTATTACTTTGGATGTATTTAATGTTAACTCTCAAGAAACCACAATAAGTAATTTTTCAAATTATATGTATATACCATTAAACTAATGAAACTTGTGCTTCAGGTCCGTCTCAAAGTAAGTCAGTTCAGTAAGCTAATTTGTGTTAAAGAAGACATTTTGGGCAGATGCACCAGTATATATAAACTACCCAAAACATTTAAAGGATCAGTTTTTCAAAAAGTCATATCTTTTCGGCGAATATTGATTTACATCTAATATTTTATAAATTTAATAATCAAATTGGCTACTGTCATCCTAGTTTATTTTCGTATGATTTATTTGTTGTAATTACAAGTGGCATTGAAAAGTACCGATATCGCGTATCGTATCGTATCGATTAAAAGTTACCGGTTGGATATAATATTAAACGGAAAGTACCGATACATGAAGTACCGGTTCAAATCTGATTCGGCATTTATTGAAAAAGTTTTTAAAATTTTGTTTATTGCCAACAGTATAAAATAAAAGACCTTGCCTTCAATATGAGAACATTAATACTGTCGAGCCGACGAAAGAAAGTCCGCGTGGCAAAGGAAAGTATTGCCAATAAGTTGCCAGCTTTCTGCGAAACCTTATACTAGGAATATAATATCTCTTCCAATGAATAGTTGCGGATGGAAACGATCATAAAAATTTGCCATCCACTAATTCATTGATTTCATTTACACTTAATTGTATGAATGGAATGCAGACATCACATTCTTTCTACGGATCTTCTTTCCCCGACCAGACAGTACAAACAAAAAATGTAAAAACAAAACAAGACTCAAAATTCTAAACTCTTTTAACAAAAATAAAAGTATAGATATTACGTAAAAACACTACTTGTTCTACTTTAGATAGTATAGCCACATGTCGTGAACAACCAATCAATATAACTAAAATATTTATCGTACCTTAAGACTAACCAAGAAGGGTGCACAAGAGGAATGATAGATGAATATAGATTGCAAAGAAGAGAAGAAAAGAAGTTACACAGAAAAAGAAGACATTTCAAACAAACACAGTTAGAAAGTATCGAGAGACTAAACAGCCAAGGAGAAACGCGGAAATTCTATAAAAGTCTGAATGAAATGCGAGTGAGAATAAAAAGCTGCAACGATAAACAGTGTAAAATCATCAATGACAGCCTCAATTATAAATCGATGGGTTGAATTTTTTAAATAACTTAATGGTAACTATATAGAAGAAGGAATTAACCTACAAGACCAAAACAACGAAGTACATGATAACAAGGGATCCCCCCGCTAGAGAAGAAGTCTCACGCGCTGTTAAAAGATTTAGGAACAATAAACCAACAGGGGTAGGTAAAATCTGCAGTGAACTCTATAAGAGTGGTGGTAGTGCTTTCTATTAATAATGAATAAACTCGCAAGGCTTATCTAGCAAAACGAAACGATGCCTGAAGAATGGTGTCAAGGTGTGATATGCCCTTACATATATACAAAAGGATACCAACTCCAAACCGAAAACTACAGAGGTTTAACCCTGCTAATAATAGCTTACGAGATACTGGCAAATATCCTCTATGATAGGACATATCCTCTATGATAAGCTACAAGTATACACAAACGATATGATAGGGTGATTTCACCTCGAGGAGGTTAACAATAGACCAAATCCATTCTGTAGGACAGATACTTGAAAAAACTCTAAAATTTAATATGGAAACCCACCACCTGTTTATTGATTTTAAAGCCACATATGACAGAGTCCAATGAGCAGCCCTCTACATGCCATGCTCGAATTGGGAATACCCGCAGAAGTTCGTCCGGCTAACAAAAATGATAATGGCCAATGTAAGATCGTGTGTCAGGGTTTAAGGAGAGGATTCCAGTAGCTTCGATATAAAGGATGGACTTAGACCAGGGGATACTTTGGCATGTCTCCTGTTTAACGTTGCCTTGGAGAAGGCAGTTCGGGACACAAGAACTAAAAATGGCAGCGTCATCTACATTCAATCAGTATACACCCTGGCATACGCGGACGATATTGACACCGTGGGAAGTACTAAGCATGATAACGAGGGGAGTGTTTCATAGTCTTGGAAGCGGCGGCAAGGCAAGTCGGGCCCTGTGATCAATAAGAATAAAACCAAATATGTGTTGGTTACAAAAAATCCTGCTGCAAACCCCGAACTAGGAGTGACATTTCGAAACAGTAACTTCGAACGTAGCTCTCTGAGCTTCACATACCTCGGTTCGCTAGTAAATGCCACCAACAAAACTAGCGAAGAAATCCAACGGCGCATTAACCTGGCGAACAAGGCCTACTACGGACTTCGAAAACAATTTAGCTGAAAAATTATTTAGAGACGAACCAAGTTGACCATATACAAAACTTTATTGAGGCCGGTACTCATATATAGCGCAGAGACTTGGACCCTGTCAGAATGATGAAAGACTATTGGGCATCTTCGAACGAAAAATACTCCGAAAGATATTTGGGGCCGTAAACGAATATGTACAATGGTGTAGAAGGATAATTTCGAACTATACCAACTCTAGAAAGAACCTGACCTCATAACGCACATCAAAATACAGAGGTTAAGATGGGCTAGACATCTAATGCGAATGTCAGACGATGAAGTCCCCAAAAAGTTGACGATGGGCAAGCCTGAAAGAAGAAGGAATAGAGGCCGATCTCCAGCTAGATGGATGGATGGGGTTGCAGCTGATTTGGGGTCCCTAGGTAGGAGGAGACAACAGGAAGTTGCTAGGAATCGGACAGAATGGCGGCGAAACCTAAAACAGGTCAAGATCCACAGAGGATTGTCGAGCCAGTGATGAAGATGATGATACTTATCGATACCTAATGCGTTAGGTACTGGCTAAAAATGTATCGTACCGTACCGTAAACTGTAATATGGGTGCAAAATGCCGAGGACTGGAAATAAAAGCACAGATACACGAAAATATCGTAACGTGTCACAAATCCCTATTGTAAGTGTGAAAGTGGACAAAAGCAGTGTGATTTGGTAAAAATTCTAAACAAAACCTGTTATTAAACATATGTTACATACGTTTTTCTAATTTGTTATTCTCTATTATTAAAAAATGAACGTTAGAAGACACCTCAACTCCAATGATATCCCACGAGCAATTACGCTTTTGATAAATGGGCGCGAGGCTGTGGTCTCTAGACTCTGGAGACGGTATCAAGAGACAGAACTTGTCACAAGAAGACGTGGTCAAGGCCGCCACAGGACCATAACCTCCCTCGATGACAGATTCCTTAGACTGCATGAGTTTTTTAACTGCTCCAGCTCTAAAGAAATGATCTCTCTAGAGCTAAAAGAGTTCAGGTTTCGGTCCAAACAGTGTGTAATAGACTCAAATAAGTCAATTTGCAGTTTAGATGATCTCTTAGAACACCTAGATTGACCAGACACCACAAGCAGGGGAGATTATTGTTTGCTTGAGAACATCAACTTTGGCAGTTACAGAACTGGAGCCAAGTTATGTTTTCAGATGATTCGAAATTTAAATTATGGGTTAATGAGCGAGTTCAAGTTTTGAGAATGCATCCCGATTTTGACCATAATTTTAGAAAACTTTAAAGTATTAACTTATGATTATTTAATTGTTTTGGTTAGTGTACAACTCAAAGTTTTGACACGTTCTCACAAATCTACTGAACAGAAAAATATTTTTTTTATCATGTGAAAAGACAACTTTTCATGGATATAGTTATATAATTCTTTTATGTGGTTGCTGAAATGATAGCTAATATATTATATAAATAAGGTTTAATAAGGTGTAAGTGGAAATTTTGACAGACATGACGCACAATAACGATTTGTAGAGAGAAGTACAGGATATCTAGAGGTCTTAAACATAGTAAATATTTTAGGGGAAAGGATAAAAAGCCTTTTTTGGGCTTTATTACGTTATTAGCGGCAAAAGTAACATACTTTTAAAATTACTTTTCTACAACCGAGCGAAAAGTGCAACTTTGCGCTTCCAAAAGAAAGCGCAAAGTTGCACATTTCCGAGGAGCGAGTGTTTTTTTACTTTGTCGCTCGCCGAGCGACAAAGTAAACGCTTAGTTACCATGGAAACTATAATAAAAAAAACGTCTAGTGTATCTGCGACTTTTGACACAAAAGTAAGCTTTGAGGGTATTTGACAGATGTCGACAATTTTGTAACCAGCGCGTGATTTTAAGATCGTTCTCGTACAATAAAAATGTCTTTACATGAAAATTCAATGGAAATCGATGAAATTAGTGAAATTTCGTGCACTCCGCCGGAAACAGTTCTACAAAAACATGTGTAGCGCAAATTGATGCTCACGTTTTGAAATCTGAACTGTCAAATTTGAGGTTATCAATAATTATTAATTTTTACCAAACATTTTTATAAAAACACCGGTTGTAGAAAAAACTTCTCGCTCAGAGCGACAATATATCACTTTGCGCTCTTAATACATAAATAGCTAAAAGTGATATATTGTCGCTCTTAGCGAGAAGTTTGACTATCTCGCGAGAGCGGCAATGTCACTTTGCACTCGAATTACACACAGGATTTTTTTCTACAACCGGTGTTTTTATAAAAATGTTTGGTAAAAATTAATAATTATTGATAACCTCAAATTTGACAGTTCAGATTTCAAAATGTGAGCATCAATTTGCGCTGCACATGTTTTTGTAGAAATGTTTCCGGCGGAGTGCACGAAATTTCACTAATTTCATCGATTTCCATTGAATTTTCACGTAAAGATTTTTGTTGTACGAGAACGATCTTAAAATCACGCGCTGGTCACAAAATTGTCGACATCTGTCAAATACCCTCAATGCTTACTTTTATGTCAAAAGTCGCAGATACATTAGACGTTTCTTTATTATGGTTTCCATGGTAACTAAGCCGCTCGGCGAGCGACAAAGTAAAAAACGCTCGCTCCTCGGAAAAGTGCAACTTTGCGCTTTTTTTGGATGCGCAAAGTTGCACTTTTCGCTCGGTTGTAGAATAATAGCTATTGTAGGCCGTATCAAAACATTTTATATCTACCTACGTTACATTTTATATCGTTTGGTAAATATGTTCAACGAATAATGGACTAAAAGGAAATAATTTTTCATATTTTTGAAAGTTCCTAAAATGCTGGCCGAGATATCGGATAATTATTTTTATACGTTGTTAAGCGTCATTCCTGTTTTTAATTTTTTATGGTTTCATTTAACTTAGTTTCTATTTCATGGTCGAAATGTATTTAATTCTCTTAGACTGTCAGAATAGACATCTTGGTCTCATGTTATTTTATGAAATTTTCTCTTTGCAAGTATGTTTGTTTGATAATTATCTCGTGTATGTCTGATAATTATTTTCCTTTTTCTAATAAATTAATTTAGATATGGGACCGCAAATAATAGTTAACGTTAGTTCCCCAATTATATATAAAAAAAAAAGATTTAGAAGAGCTATTAACCTAAATTATGTTGCGTGTTTTATGTTTTGTATTTTCTATTTTTAATACTTCATTATGTAAAAAATTTTGAGAATTATAGGATTCAGTTCATTTATATAGAAGTTAAAGTTGTAAATGATTCCATAATAATTTTTAAAAAATAAGTTGTATTTTAAAATAAATAATAATTATAATGCGCAATGGTTTTTTTAAATATCCATAAACTATTTGTTTGTCAAAAAGTTAAGCTGTAAATTTAGAATAGTGGAAATAATTGAAATTTGAACATACTATTGTTAGGATTTTTCAGTATGAGTGAAAAAAAGGCATTTATTTTTGGTAAATAGAATAGAATAGAATAAAGTTATTTGCAAAGAAATGTATACTGTATTAAAATACAAATGTGCAAATAAACTTAACACATCATATAAGTGCATCGAAGCACTGTGCAGGAAGTAAACATAAAAAACATTTGCAAATTAGGAACAGTATAATAATTATTCTCGTACTAACACTAAACTTACATTTAAACTGAAACTGTTTAAACTAAGACTATTTTTATTATAGTGGTATTGCAACTAAAACGACATATTATAAAACAATTTTTATTACACTTAGTGGTATTGCATTGAATTTTAAAATAACGTATTGTAATATTGTTTAGAGTTGATATTATATATTTCTTCCCTGGACTTTTTTAATACGTGCTGCATTATTTTGACTTTTGCCTTACTAATAGGATTATGTTTAATATTGTTAGGTAACGTATTATATGCTTTTGGGCTAAGGTACGTAAAACATATTTGTCCACAAGTTGTATTTGTTTTAGGTAATCTTAGTTTATTATTTACGTTTACTCTTGTTTATATAAGACGTTGAAAAAAGTATAATAACCTAATGTCCATTACGCTGTCATCGTTGAAGAGACAATTTGTGAAATAAGTATGCTCTTCATTTAGCGTTATCTTTAATAATTTTTTTATAATATTTCTAGTTGTTTCAAATGTGAATCCAGTTTGTTATAAGTATTTAAAAAACCAAACATAGTATGATATTTAAAATGGTTTTAGGACTTTGTTGGCATTCTACTATGTATATATAAAATACTGGTTGTTAATTTTTGTTATAATTAAAATTTGTGATCAAAAAATGAAATTAGGTAGATATTCTCACTCAGTTTATCAAAATTAAGAACTAACAATTTATATTATTATAATCATTAGAACAAAATCATTGTCTTAAAGCCATTATAAATATCTTGTGTGTGGGTCTTTTAATATCAAAAATAAACGCATGCTTACTTTCACTCTGCGAAATCCCGTCCTTAAAAATAAATAATTTAATTTCATATTCGAATTAAAAGCATTTAGACAGATGCATAATTTGTCAGCTATAAAATATTACTCTTAATTTAAATTTAATAACAACACAAGGGTGAGAAAAACTGTCATTATTTCTTCAGAGCATATCTCATTCATTAAAGAAAATTTACTTTGCTTCCAGAAACATTCCCGCGAGTAATTTTGGTTTAGACATTTTTTATATGACTCAATAGTTATTTATACACAAAGGGAGTAAAATGAGTGTTTTAGTCCCAGCGTAAAATACACTTTGCTCCCGAGGTGCATACAACATTTTTTGCACAAACGGGTACAATTTTTATTGCAAAAAAATTTTATGTAAAAACTGAAGAATGATAATGGCCACGAAGCTTTTGTATTTTATTCCTAATTTATCTAGATATTCTTGTATATAACTGTCTGTTTTGACATTATTTTTTATTTATTTATTTTTGTTTGACGTTTAGATTACTAAATATTACTAATTATGAAATATTACGAACTGTGAAAATTACACTACTGATGTTAATTTTAATTTGAAATAAATTTACATTCTACGGTTTATAGGTGTGATACTTAATTTTTTGTTCTTTCTACCACTAAAAGTTTGACATGATAAAAATTTTGACTTTGTGTTTGCATTGTTCATTGTTTTAAGACAGTAAAATAGTATTTTATTTCCATTCATGCAAAAAAGTATTTTTGTTTTGGTTTTTTGCTTCCTGATATCCACTTTTGATGTAATACAACTAAATATAAACTTTACAGTTATTATATTATAAAATATAATGATTTATAACATATTTTTTCAATCAGCACCTACTTCTTCTGTAGTAATTAAAACATACCAAATACCTCTAAATTTTATATGACTTTCAAATAACAATTTCTATTACACTAATTGTAAAATTAATGATTAGTAGTAAATACATACCTTCAATAACAATGACATATTCACAATTAATTAGAGTTAACAGCACAACACATAAAATGAGCTTATAAACTCAAAACACTACTGAGCGCTGTGAATTATTAACACTGCCAAGAAATCTTTTAATTTATATACGTATTTTAATCGGTTAATAGTCCAGTGATAAGTTATTAGATCACGTTGCAGTAGGAAGTAATGTTTAGTAAAACGAGACATTTTCCTTTCCAGGAAATTGGAATTACTCTCGTGTCGATTTGTTTTTACTTTTTCGTATCTTATTTTCACTTGATGGAATTTATAGTCAGTCAATACTTGCCTTGTTATTTATTATTATTGTTTTTGTACGGGCTATCTCCAGACATGTTTCACTTTATTTTTAAATTTGAGTGTTTTTTAATTAATATGTGCTATTGTAGTTATTCCTTGATTTGAAGTTGATATAAAATTATAAATACCTATAGTTTTATTATCCAAATAAATACAATTGCCAACTAGAAAGTTATTTACAAAACTTCATAATAATATAAATAATAATTATATCAACTTTAAATCAAGGAATAACTACAATAGATTATGGGCCCAGATTACGAGAGACCATAAGAGATTTAAAATTTTTGAAGTAATTATAAGGTGTCCCTTGTTTAGTAGGGAAAAGACAAGTTAGATTGCGATCTGAATCTATCTTGGTTAGAAGGCAAGTAAATATATACTTAAACGGGTACTTTTTAAACTAGCCAACACTATGAATAAATTTGTGTTGATGGATAAGCTGGAGGGTCCGAGAAATTGGACAAGTTAGAAGTTTCACATAGATTTGCAACTTTCTGTCAATAAAAGCAAGAAAATAGCTACGGGTGAACTGAAAATGCCTGTTGCCACTAGATGAAGGTGCAGATGAGGTTACTAGAAGAGGATATATTGCCAATGTAAAGATTTATGAAGATTCTCATGCTTTGGTCAAGTATATCATTGGATGAAGTGTAAGACCTGTAGCTAAGCAGCATATTTTAATTTGTAATTCTGACAAGTAAATGTAGGATGTACTACACAGTGTATATGAACAGAAGAATGAACCTAAGCTAGACCTCAACTCACAGCTATTCAGTTATCACAAAGATCATGCTGATGTTATTGCGACTCATGTGTCAAAGTTACAAAGAACCTGTTCAACTACCTCAGTCGATATTGTTAAACAGAATTCTAAACATTTTACCAAATGAGCATCTCGATTTCAAAAATGCATGGGAATCAGTCCCAAACGTGGACAGGGATATTGCCAGTCTTACAGAAAGACTTCGTCATCATGAACAACGACCGATAGAACTTGGGCAAGGTAAATATCAACCAAGCAATGCTCTCATGGTTAAATAAAGTAGATCACCGCAAAAAAGTTTTGCCGGAAAGTCTTCAAATAATGATGAAGTACCTGCCTTCAAGAATAATGAAAAAATGAAATATAAAAGTTTTAAACGTTTTTACTGTGGCAAAATGGGTTATTTTAAAAAGGATTACAGGAAATGAAAATCAGAAAGTATAGAAAAATCTAAGAACAGAGGACGGAAACAATTAGGACAAGCTTTCATGAGTATCACAGGTAGTAAAGGACATGATTCCTGGCTATTGATTTTCGTGCATCACACCATGTTTCCTCAAAACTAGATTATTTTTCATCATATTCACTTTTTGATGATCCAAAACCACTTCGACTTGGTGATGGGCGCTCTATGTATGCAAATGGTGAAGGTGAAATTCATATGGAGATGTTTATTGCTGATAATTGGATACCTGGGTATCTTCCAAAGGTATGGTTTGTTCCTGAAAGTGATGAAAACTTCTTCTCTGCCAGTGCAACCCTTGGCAATGGTTTGAGTGAGTATGCACACAGCAAACACCATGAATTTAGAAATAAGAACGAAACTGTTGCAGTTGTTATTAGTCAGCCAAGTACAAAAGTAGTGTGTACAAATTGCTGATGCGTATCGTCAATCCAATGAACGCACGTGTAGCAATTGATGGTAACGAACTTCAAGTTTGGCATGAACGCCTGGGACACACTCTTTGTAAATATTTCTAACCTCTTGTAACCACCAAACATCTACTTTTTTAAAGTACTGTCGCCTACATTGTATTCTAAAATTAGGATTAACATTACTGCAATATCGACTATGTTGCGAAGATACAATCCAGTAAGTCGAGAAGGTGGATTCATCTGTAAAGAAAATTTTTTTATGAAAATTTCTACTCAGGCTTCCAATTCACAATCAAAAATAAAGACGCTTCGTGGTCTGTCTCTAAGGTGTGGTTGAAAAACGGTTTGTAAGGATATGTCTTATTGTGTTTTAAAATCTTTTAAATCTGAGAATTCTTAACCACTTCCAAATATTCCGCACGTCTTCTTAATGATAGTCTGGGATGTTCCTCTACTTAATACTAATATCATATTTTGTTTTAAGTCTTGGTATTTTCAGCAACGATCCAGATCTTAAAAATTTCTGTTCTATTTTGTGGCAAGTCGACTGTGCAACACGCACGCCTGGATATTTTAAATTAAAGTCTTCGATTTCTTTCTGATAGCAAGACTCACCAATTCCATAACACTGTATTAGATAAATTTTTTGCTATAAAGTTAGCATTTTTACAAGAGTTATTAATAATGAAGTAGAAAATGATGTACAGTAAAATGACAAATCGAGGATAAACAAATGTCGCTGTTAACCACAAACCAACTCCTCAGTTATACAGTTTTTAATTCTTATACCATTTGATACTTTTTTTAAAAAAAGTCAAATTAGGTAGATTTATCCACAAATTGGAATTATATAAATATTGGAATGATATAAATTTTAACTCTAAACAACTTTTTTGGTGACAGTTTTTCATGTCGTTAAAATTTAACGTAGTTTACATAATTTTCAGTTTTTTTTTTACTTTCTGAACACCCTGTACAGGACATGTTAACTTACCTCATGACAATTATATTTTTAACAAAAGGAAAACTTTTTATAAAGAATACATTTTCCGCGTAAAATGATAAATAAAAAAATTTACCCTCTTATCCAATCTAACTGTGGACATACTGTATAAGAATAATGGGAAATCTCGATTGGGTCTCAAAGGGTTAAGTAGGTACTAAGAGAAAAGACGAAATGTTGTTGATAGAGGCGAATAATTTTTGTATCAAATCAATAAAGTTTTGCGCGATAATTTCACTAATCATATTAAAATAAGCTGCGTGTTACTAATACACAGCTCAGTCCAACAGAAACATTAAATCCTCAGTTCCTTGAGAACCGGCTGAAACTTTTCTTATGTAAAACAGTACGCTTACATTTCAACATTAGTTATTCTGTGTCTAATTTCTTGTTGATATATGCGTATTAGCTCAAGCATTTCGCTGGAATACCGTTGCCTTCATGAAAATAATGAAAGAGTTAAAAAAATTTCAGCTTACAATTTATTATTGGATGATGCTTATATAACATCAATTGGGCTATTGATGCGGCAAGTAATTTCTTTCATATTTATTTCACATGATTACTGGAATGTATTTGAAATGTGAGAAAGTGAGGGTTTAATGTTTTCAACCCTCAATTTTGGAGGGTAGTATTTCTACATGGGTAAATTTTTCGGAAAACCCATATTATTAAAATCTTCCTATTTTGTGACGTAAAATCGTGTGGTTATAATTTGTCGGAGCAATTTTGGGACACTCTGTATTAATGTAATCAATATCTATAAGCAATAACAGTATTATTAACTTTTTCTGGCGTTTGTTACTTAGATTTCTGACAGATGTGGGTGCATCCGATCAATATAAAAAGATAAACAAACATTTTTTAACTAATTTAGAATGTCAATTCCTTATTTGACCAGTTACAGAATCATATAAACTCAATGTATATTGGAATACCAAATCAAAATTTAAAAAAAGTCACAGGAGTCTTGCTTCATTAGATGCAACCTGGCACAACTGTCAGCTGACAGTGTGACCACGTCAATATAAATCAATATTCTACTCAAGCCAGGCGTAATTTATGGATTATTTTCTGTGGATCCAGCGGCTATGAACATACAAACACTATAAAATAATCATCACATAAAATATTAATAATCATCACATACATAAAATATTCTCCCATACACATACAATAATGCAACAACAGTTTTTTGACAAATTATTACTACAAATTTATTTTTTATTAGTAAGTATACCATGGTCATAGATAATATAAACAAATACGGTATTTGTTTATATTATTTACACGATGAAGAACTTAAATTGCAAAGTGTCATAACTTTACAAAAAATCTAAATTTTCGAAAATCAAAAAAAAATGGGGTGATGAATTTTCCTTCTGATTACGAAAAAAAAATAGTTTGCAAAGATTTTACTAATGGTCTAGAAGGAATCTGGAGAGGCTGCGCATTTTTGTAACTTTTTTTCCTCAATTTTTTTTTAATTTTTTTTCTGCAAAACTTCTTCAATCAGTATTGATAGTCGTGCCTTAAATTATTGCTTGGGTTCCATGCTCCAATACTGAGATATTGTATAACCTATATCCACCAGCCGCCACTTTGACTATCCAAAATTATAAAAATGAAATGAAAGTTTTAACAAATACATTAATTTTAAAATAAAGAACTTCATCCAAGTCTTTTAATATTAAGAGAATTAAACAGAATGGTATCAGAATAATAATCATTAATTATCTTAAATATATGAAGGAAATTTGCTTTTCAGTGTTTCAAAAATATTTTATTAGAAACCCTACACATTAAAAAGCACATTTCTTTCATATATTTAAAATATTTAATAATATTTCACAAGGAGTCAACCGCAGAATCAGTTCAGTGCATTAATTATCACAAATAAATACTATTCCAAAATTATTTAACTGTAAATTTAATTACGTCGCAATACAAATTGCAACTAAGCTCTATCACCACTTCTTAGAAAACGAAAATTATTTACTCGCTAATAAAGTCTGCATTTTATTCAGTCGAATATTTCTCAATATTTCTCAACAGCAATAAAACTGTCTAAACACATTTTACATTTCTGCCGAAGGCGCCGGTGATTATCTTAAATATTCCAATTCTCCTATCGCTGCTCCCTTATCCGTGGAGCACCAAGCGAATAAATGTCAGTTAAATCTCTTCGACATGTAACTTTTCGATGTTAACTGAGAACAGACGGACTGCTCCAAAGCGTCTTCTGTTTCATTATCTATTCCGTTCTCATCATCTTCGTCCAATTCATACACGTCCACAATATTCGAACAAGATTTTCCCTGACAGATCCACAAATTATTAAGCACCGTAAGTCTGCTTTGTAACAACTACAACCAGCATTACTCCTTTGGCGCATTTACAAGAATAACTCCTGAAGGGCTGCTTCTTGCAGAGTGCGGATTGGTATCACCAATTTTTCCATCCGCATTCTAAACATGAATTCTTATTTTGATACCATTGCTGAAATTTGATGTATGAGCGGAAACAATGAAAGTGAGCTGCATCTTTGATTGGTGGTAATGATGATAAGCGCAATCGTCGCCGTTCCGATGATACTCCCACTCTGAGATGCGACATTTTTAAGCACTATCCGCACTGAAAACAGCCGTAGATTAGACTTTGGTATAAATTCGAGAAATTCAGCATAGCACATATTTGGATGTCTATTACTTCGAAACAAGTGGACGTACAACAAAAATGTATAGAACATTTTTTTGTAGAAAATGTACCCACCTTTAACTTTGATAACTACATGATTTTCTGTTGACACTCACCAAGATATTTGCAAATATTTCAAAGTTTTTTATTTTTTCAAATATTTTTTCAAGATGGCGGCAAAAGTTCAACCCCAGAGGGTGCAAAATTGGTATGTAACTTCTGAGATACAACAGACGAGTGGACAGGAAAAAAATTACAAGAAATAAGAATGATTATATAATACGACCCTCAAATATGTTATAAATATAATTTTGACGTAATTTTACCAGCTACTATTTAATTTAATTGTAAAACGAAAATACTTAAAATGAGGACTAATATGAAACATCGCATATTGCCGGTCATATAGTGACGTAATATGGAAACGTGCGCGCATTCAATTAAAACCTTGATGACAGTGCTACACGTCTCTTTGTGGGCCGTGCTTTGATTTCATTATCAGGCTTAAAAGTTTTCCTATTACGTCACAGCCAATAGAATACCTTGGAAATATGCAGCAATATCGGATCGTTTAAATTGGGTTTAAGGTTTATGATTTTTTTACTGACATTAAAAAAAAGAAAAAATACGAGTCAACTATTTTTTTTGTGTAGATATTATTAAAATTAAAGAATAGAGTCCACTTGCCTATTAAATAGATTAGTATTGATTCCAGCTTGTTCGGAATTATTCCCGCACTCGGTTAATTTGAATGATTAACCTACATCGGAAATGTACAAACAGAATAAACTTTTTTTATTTGAAGAATGGCTATGTTGATGTTATGAACTGTTGACAATTTGAACCTATACTAAGACATCTATTCTGTAACTCACAACGATGTCGTTAATCGTCGTTAACAAATCAGATAATCGTATTCTGTAATAATAATTTTATCGCTATTAAACGTGTTATCCTTAACATAAGCCATTCAAGGTATCTGTAGCTATCGTTTATAGTTATTCGAGCGACAGCTTTGTGTTTCCTAATCTCATTTATGTTATTGACAAAGTCTGTGGAAAGAAATGTATTATTATTATTGGCATTTTTGCCATATCTACAAAGAAGGTATTGTCCTTGAAGGGCCACTGGAACTATTTAGTTTCAGTATAATTTGTGCCCAATATTCCTCTAAAATATCCGGTTTTGCCGATTCGTATTTATTAATACGGAACGAAAAATTATTTTCCAGCTCTTCTAAAGTATATTGCTATCTGCTATCTGTGTGGTTTTACTACTCCTTTTCTTTTTGTTGTTGGTATACATAATATTTTCAGTGTTCATACTTATTTCTTTCCAAACAAATAAGATCACAAACTGTCATATTTGACATTCATACAAAAATTAATATATTACCAAAGAAATTTTTCATTAACTTTTGAGAACGGAATCAGAGAGTATTCCGAAACGTCAATCTATATAACGCAAAATATTTTGACATTCAAGTTTCATTTTCAGGTTAATATTTTTTTAGACACATTTTTGCAACTTTTTTTTGAAAATCACTGACTAATGCTTTTGGCGCAGAAGTTTATTTAACTACAAATTTTTTAAATAATTTGACAGTGGCATAATCATTACCCAAATCAAATGTCAACAACACCACTCAACGACACTAGTTACTGAATTCGATTTATTACAAGACAATTCAAACTATCGGTAAATGAGAATAAACTCCAGTCATTAACATACGATACGTTATGCAATGTCATTTTACAGAATAGACCTCTTTAATCGCTTTGCTAAAACGAATCGATTCTGAGCTCATTTTATTGAATTTGACATCTTATTTACACATGACATAATTACAATTTTAAATTCTATAGATTGAAAAGCCATACTCATAAAATATAGTTAATATGTTTAGTAAGTTTTCACATATGTTTTTTCTTCAAACTTATACGAGATTTCTACATAATAATTAATATCGTGTGGGGGTTAGTTGTGAAAGTCTTGATGGCATATATCCAAATTGGTGAAATATATAGGATGTTTCATTTGAAATCACAAAGTTAGAATCATTTCCGGAAAAATCGATAGTGGATAGTACTGAAAAAATAGCTCATAATATAAATTGAAAATAAAAATTGACCTATCCAAGAGTTTGATCCTATTGATAACAACAATAATAATAATAATTCATTTATGCAGAGCTATTAACATGTATTTTTTCCAAATTTACCTATCTTTGAAAATAATGTAAAATATTATTTAATATTATTCCTAATTTTATCAATTCTGAGACTTATTACAATTACGATTTATTAATACTATTATTGCACTGAGATTTAAATTCAAATCCTAGTAAAATATTAAACAGACAATTATGTCAGTTATATTGTAGCATAAATAAATAAAAAGGTGATTAATTTTAAATGACAAACAAATATATATATTTTTATTGAATAACCAATTTTTAAATAAAACAATTAATAAATTAATCTAGAGTATTTAAAAGCAACTATTGTGAATAATAGAACTTTTTGTGCTATACTTATTTTCAGTTCCATGGTTACAAAATAATTAAGATATGATTTTTAGTTTTATTTAATATTCTGTATTCTTAATAATTACCAGATTATGCAACATATTTTAATTAAACTACTGATTACATAAAAACAACTTGTTTATATAAATGTGATGAAGAAATATGTAAAAATGCAAATTCTTCTAAAGAACAAATCATTTTAAACGCAAAGAGATACTATTTCCTCATTTAAAGTGATCATAACAAATAGACACTGTCTTGGAAAAACATTCAGTACAGAGAATAGGAGAATTTGACGCGTGCAATTCAAATTGTTTAAACATTCAAACACATTCCTATTGAATTTATGTCATTGGCATCCTACAGTTTGGAATTTTCAGCAAGAAACAATGTGTTGCCATGGTCAATTTAGAGACAAATTAGAGAAATAGGTTGTGGAGTTTTTTCCACAGATTAACAATCATTCTTGACCTAATGATCCTTCTGAATTTTTCTTTAATAATGGAGTATGGGGAATATTTAACAGGCGTCCTATAAGTGATTGTATTATGTCCGCGATATGCTCTATGTTGGTGATATTTGAAGCCGTTTAAACAACTCGTGTTAGTTTATTTTCCATTCTTATGCGAATTTCTAGTCAGTCATATAACAAATTAACAACTTTGTATCATTGCATATTTATAAATAAAGTTATTACAAACTACTACATAATATTGTACTATGATAAATGGCATTTCAAAAATCAACATTCTAACCACCTCCTGATTCATATTTAAAATACTTCGGAATTTGAATTTATATGGTTGCTATTCAAGCTTTTGAATACTTTAAGCACTTTTCAAGGAAAATGTCATCCTATGTAGTTGTCACATCCTGTATACATGTAACTGATTTAATGTATTCAAGCAGATATCTTCTTTATTATGAAAAATACAAGAAATATTTAACAACGAAAATTACTATATTTTAAACGGTGGTAATGAAATATTTGTATTGATAAGAAGGTAAACTTTAAATATTACACACTGTAAAAACAAAATATTACTATAGAAATATTTTCTCATTACAATTTTATAAAAACAAATTTTTCCGCCGTTTCCGTTTCAAGGCTGCTTAAATTAGAGTAGACTAAACCAAATGTTGAGAATATTTTCATAAACCCACTAACCAGAACATGTATCTCCAGGTCTAAAATTTATTTAATGTTGTTAAAGAAAATAAAAAATGTATAAAAGAAAAAAATTTAGTTTTAACGAATTATTCTTTTTTTAGTAAAATAATTCAAAAAATCATGATTTTTTTTGAATCATAAATTTTCAATTCCTTCAAAAATTTGCGATTTTTTAAATATTGTATGCTTGGCAGCCTTTCATTTATAGTACCCCTATTCTACATTTTGATTTTTTTTGTAAACATCATATATTTAATAAAGAAGTTACTTTTATTATTTATATTACTATTAGTATTATGTATAAGAAAATATAGAAAATCAGGTTTTTCCACCAGGAATGCAAAAATCGGTCTCCGTTACGTGCACTTCAACAGTTCTTTCTCATTATAAAATTTATATTTATTTTTCATTTTAACTCATATCTTTATACAGGGTGTTTCCAAAGTGATGTCAAAAACTTCGAAAGGTGATCCATTGGACAATTTTAAAGAAAAGAGTTCCTATGAGCATGAGTCCGGAAATGCTTCTCTTCAAAATTATGGCCCTTCAAGTTAAAAAAAAGTTTGTTCTTGGCATATTTTTAAAATAGTAGCTGCTAAGGGCTACAACTCCATTTAATTTGAATAAATCCAATGCTAGGTTTACCGGGAACCCAGAAGGGTTTTTCTAACATAACATTTTTCATATGGGCCCTTTTAAAAAATAGAAACAAGAAATTTAAAAGAAAAGTTTTTTGGTCTCTTGGATTTCTTTCGTAGGAGTAGCGGTTTTCACAGAAAAACCGGTAAAAACCAAACTATGGCGCCCTTTAATAATAAAACTGTTAAGATTTTAGTTAATGCGCCGGCGTGACTCCCGTGAGGCGTCGGAAGCCACGGGAGGACTGTCCGACATCAGATATTCCGATAAAAAGATAATAAAAATAGTAATAATAATCTTTATTTACCATTCAGATACAATTAAGTACATATGATATGTCAGAAATATTTATAAATAAATAAAAATAATAATAATAGACATAACAAGTATGTAAAATATTCGTAGTCATTTTCTGCATCATATCATGCAGATGCGTTTGCATGGCACGATATTTAAAAAAGAGTTTTTCCACTTAAATTTACAATTAAAAAATTTAAATAAGCAATAAAATATACATATACAGGACAAATATGTCTATATACGAATTGATTAAAAATCTTTTCCAATAATGTTTTTTAAATTTGACATAACTATTTATTTCTTCTTAATGTAATCGTAGTTTATTAAAAATTACGGTGAAATTATTTACAGGTGACTTTTTAAAAAAAGAAGTTCTGTGTGATGCAATAGTCAAATTGTTTCCATGTCTGGTGCTATACGTGTGATTTTCACCGACAAATTAAAGGTAAACTATTTGTTTAAAAACTGTTGGAGGAACAGTTAGATTATTTTTAATTTTGAAAACATCTTTACAACTACCCATCGGTGGAATATTAAAGATTAGTCTAACAATACGTTTCTGTCCTATTAATACCCTTTTCTAACTCCCCAAGAGACAATATTATTTGTCAGGTGACGTAAACTAGCCCGTAATCAATATTTAATAGACTATCTGTGTTTAAACATGCCTTCATTTGAAAAATCGCAAAAAAATTCAGAATTAAACTTAGCACACACAGCAATATTCATGCCAAGATAGTTTACACAAATGCGTTCCAAAAATTTTGCACTGTTATATATTTACATTTCATTTGCTCTTTCAAAATTCAGTGACAATGGTTTTGATACATTAAAGTTAAAAAAAGCGTTTTTTTTTTGTTATTTAAACTAAATTCATTTAATTATCTACTTTCATCGCGTACATCGTCATACTAACTAAAAGCTTCTCAAGTGTTGAAGCCTCAATCGTTACTGTAGTATCCTCAACAAATATGGTGACTTTTCCCGTAGATACATATGTATATTGGTAAGTCATTCACGTATAGCATAAACAGTAGAGGGCCCAATACTGAACTCTGAGGAACTCCCATCTCTATATTTTTTTATTTATGATTTTATGTTATCATATTTGACTAATATTTTTTTATTTGAAATATATAAGACAACATCAACAGCAACATAATTCCTCTAATTCCTATGGCAAGTAATTTGTCTCCCAAAAAAATCAACATCAACTGTGTCAAAAGTCCGCGAGAAATCAAATATTAATATAACACATAATTATCGTCATCCTATTCTTTGTATATGTAATTCAATAATTGATAAAAATCAGTTTCTACGAACATTTTCCCTGAAGCCATGTTGGTTTGAAATTATTATATGCGTCTCATTTAGGTATTTAACTAGTGTACCATAAACTATTTTCTCTATAAGATTTGGTAATACACTAAGATTGGTTTGTAACGCTCGATATTGGAGGGAATAACACAAGCTACTTTTAGTATATCCGGAAAGATCCCAGAAGCTAGATATTTGTTTATTAAATACGCTAAGGGCTGGTATATTATGTCCCTATTAGATTTTAACAGTTTTATGTTTATTTCGTCTAGCCCGGTAGAATTCTTATTTCTTAGTATATTTGATTCTTCCCTTACATCATTCACATCAACATAACGAATAAATAGGGAATTAATTGGTTTATCAGTTTCTGTGCAAGTCAAGGATAGATTTTCACAAAAATTATTTTGCTGCAATACTACTGAAGTAATTTATAAAATTATTTGCGATTCTAAATACACTCAGTTCTAAAAAAAAGTGACGCACTTGATTTTTGACCTAACTTTTTTTCCTTTTTTTTAAAAAAAAACCAGTGGGTCGATTTTTTAATTTTTTTTTATTTGTTGGTAGGTAATTCCTTTGTGTTTAAAAAAAAAAATAAAGGGGTGGAAATTTTTTCAAAGCCTCCTGTATGATAGTGGAAAAACTCGAACCATGTTTTTTTCTTAATTTTTGACTCACCCTGTGTGTTAATCAAGTAATGGTATAGAAAGTGCTTACACTCTGTATGAAAGACGCTTCTTTTACGAGCATTTTATTCATTGATTTATCTCTAAAATTGTCCGAATTACAGCTCTTTTGCTGAAACCTTGCGTATTACCAACTTTCTGAATTTATCGAGAAACAGTTTTGTAGTGAAATAAACTGATACGAATTTTAAAAAACATTTTTATTAAACACAAAATTATAAACTGGGATAACTGCTTAATACCGTGTATTGCCACACCTAGCAACTCTAAGAGCTTCTAATCTACGCGGCATACTGGAAATTAGGTTTCTTATCGTTTCCATTGGTATACGATCCCATTCTTCCACTAATACATCTGCCATTTCTGCGAGACTTTCCGGAGGCCTCTCGCGAGAACGTACCCTTCTCCCTAATTCATCCCACAAATGTTCTATAGGGTTCATATCGGGGCTTCTCGCAGGCCACTGTAATGTGGTGATACCCGTAGCTTCTAAAAAGTTTCGCACTATTGCTGCGGTGTGTGGTCGGGCATTATCCTGCATCAATATAAAATTATTGCCCACTAACTCTGAATGAGGTAAGACATACTGCTGTAAAATGTCAATGTAGATTAGGACTGACAACGTCCGCCTCACCGGAAAAACATGAAGGGGTGTCTTTCCATTCATTGAAATCCCTCCCCACACCATAACCGACCCACCATTAAAACTTTCGCATTCTGTTATTAAATTCTGATTAAACCTTTCACCAGTCCTTCTCCACACTCTTTTTCTTCCATCCACCATGTTAAGGCAAAACCTTGACTCATCCGTAAACAAGACATTCGACCATTCAGGAATATTCCATTTTCCATAATTTTGAACGAAATTTCTTCTAGCAGCACGATGTTCGAGCAATAATTTAGGACCTTTTGCAGGTCTCCTAGCTTTTAAGTTAACTTCTTTTAGACGTCTACATACCGTCTGCTTACTTACTGCAACACCACGAATTCGGCGAAGATCTTGCTGAACATTTAGCGCAGTATTTGATCGGTCCCGTAATATCCGCAATCTCAAGAAGCGATCATCTCTTGGAGAAGTTTTTCGAGGGCGACCAGAACCCACCCTTCGAGCAGCGCTTCCTGTTTGTTCGTACTTGCGGATCGCTCTACGAGCAGTTGCTTCATGGACTCCCATTGCACGAGCGGCGTAACGTTTACTACGCCCATCGTTTACTAAAGCAACTAATCTTGCTACTTGTTCAGGATTCATTTGAGGCATTTTATGTAATTTTAGTCTCTAAAACTTTTTTAATGAAACTTAATTAATGACACAACGACAAAGAGTCAAATATGGAGGCATACAACAAATTAGTTGCTATGGCAACGGCAATTGTTTTTTTAAAGGCAATGTGATCCTACAACGAAATAAATTTGTAGGATATATGCAAGGTTTCAGCAAAAAAAGCTGTAATTCGGACAATTTTAGAGATAAATCAATGAATAAAATAAATATAGTTTAAAAAAACTAAAAAAACACGCTTTTAAAAGCACATCAAACTAAAAAATGAAAAATAATTATTAATATAAACTGAAAACAATAATGAACGAAAAATACTAGTATTATTGTGAAAAAAGCGTGGGTTGCTCGATATACGAAAAATATGGCACAAAGCGCCCCATGCTTTTTTCACAATAATACTAGTATTT
This sequence comes from Rhamnusium bicolor, assembly GCA_029963845.1. Lineage (NCBI taxonomy): Eukaryota > Metazoa > Arthropoda > Insecta > Coleoptera > Cerambycidae > Rhamnusium > Rhamnusium bicolor. Next base: position 806,701 of record JANEYF010004793.1, on the reverse strand, counting down.
TTCGTTCATTATTGTTTTCAGTTTATATTAATAATTATTTTTCACTTTTTAGTTTGATGTGCTATCAAAGCGTGTTTTTTAGTTTTTTTTTAAACTATATTTATTTTCACTTTTTAGTTTGATTGCTTAAAGCTGTTTTGTAGTTTTTTAAATATATTTATATTGCTTATTATGCTGATATTATAACATATTACGATCCAACAGATATTTCTGAAAAAAAAAAATTTTATTTCAGCCATGGGATTTGAACTCACGCCCGAGGAGTCCGTCGTTTCGCGTCCACTAAGACTTGCCCGCTCGGCCAACGACCGAACTGAGAATCACGGAATATACTTACAATATTAAGCCTCTTGCTCTCACGCAGAGGATACGTGAGGAAAGGACTGGCGATCTTGATCAGGATAATGATATAAACTTATCAAATTATTGTATTGTTACCGGTTCTTCGTAAGTGTACAAAGTTTCAATTAAATCTGTCCGTTTAAAGTGGGTCAAAATCGAGTCCAAAGAGTCGGTTACAAACAAACAAGCAAACAAACAAACATACAAGTGAAGCTAATAAAAGCGTGTTAAAAACAAAATGCTCGTAAAAGAAGCGTCTTTCATACAGAGTGTAAGCACTTTCTATACCATTACTTGATTAACACACAGGGTGAGTCAAAAATTAAGAAAAAAACATGGTTCGAGTTCTTCCACTACCATCCAGGAGGCTTTGAAAAAATTTCCACCTCTTTATTTATTTTTTTTTTTTGAAACACAAAGGAATTACCTACCAATAAATAAAAAAAAATTAAAAATCGACCCACTGGTTTTTTTTTTTAAAAAAAAAGGAAAAATGTTAGGTCAAAAATCAAGTGCGTCACTTTTTTTTGGAACTGAGTGTAGTTCTTTCACTATTTCGTTATTTTCTTTCAGTACAATTTGTTTTTGTTTTTCATTGCTTTTACCCAATCTATCACTGATTATTTTTCACTTTTCTAGAGTTTTATTTGTTGAAATTTAAATTTTAGTGTTATAATGTTTTAATTTAGTCAATCTAATATTTTTCTTATATTGCTTATTTTTAATCTTATATGTTTTCTTAGTTTCTTTATAATTTGTTATTTGCTAGCCAGTGTAGATTTTTTAGTTGATTTCGTTCTATTTCTAATTCCTTGTTAAACCAAGGATTGTACTTTCTTATTGATAAGAGGACAACTAATGTTCAAACACCAAGTCATATTATCAACTAATACTTTAAAAAACTAGATTCACATCATCTAAATATATGAACGAAAAATCTATATTTGTACAAACTGGTTTATGATTCCAACCGACATATTTTCTAAATGAATTAGTTTCCGTTTTAAATTCCGACCAAAAAATGTATTTATCATTGAATTGAAGATTACGAAAGATAATCACATAATTTTTCTATTTTTCTTTAACTTTGATGAGACATAACTTTGCAGGTCCATTTTTCCAAGCATGTTCGCAAATTTTCTAATTTTGAGTTTCACTCTTCTTAACATAATTTTTATGTTCACCTAACCTGACATTGAAAGGTCTGGATGACTCTCCTACATAATGTTTATTACACTCACACGGAATACTGTAAATACAGTTTTTTGAAGTTTGCCCACAATTTACCAGTTTGTTAAAATGCATCACAAAGTATTACTCGTTTGAAACACTGTCCTAACATGAAACTTATCTCCAACAAGACGTAGTTTTTCAGATAAACCTTGTACATAAGGAATTATTCAGGTTTTTGTTGTACTGTATTATTAAGTCTATTCTTAATTAACTATTCTTATTAACTAGAGTTCTATCAATAAACAATTCAGGATATTCATTATTTACTAAAACCTCTTTAATAATTTTTTCTCATTATTTAATACTTGATCATTAGATGAAATTATTATTTCCCTGTCGTATAAACATTTAATACCATTAATTGCCTGATTAGATTTAAAATTTAAATATCTATTAATATCAGTTATTTTTATGCATTCACTAGTTTCAAATGTGTTATTAATTTTTTTTTAACCAACATATCCAAGAAGGGTAAATTATTATTACTCTCTACTTCCAAAGTGAATTTTATGGATGGTTCTTTATTATTAATGTTTCCTAAAAAATTATGAAACAACTCAACATTATGAGGTCAAACTGCCAAAATATTGTCGTCATATCACCACTAAATAATCGGTTTATGTAATATACATAATTCGGTACATAATTAATTATTTTCAAAATCCTACATAAATATATTATTTAATATTGGAGATAATGGAGGTGCCATAGCCATACCGAAATTCTGCCAATAGAAGTTACTATCTAATTGAAAATAAATTTTCTTAATACAAAGAGTCTTTAATTCTATTACACTGTTTACACTGAGTTTAGTTCTTTACGCCAAATAGTCATCATTTAGCAATTTGTTTTTAATTATTATCAAAGTTTTATCTACTGGGACATTAGTAGAAAGACTAACTACATCAAAATTCACGATTAGATGTCTATTATGCAAATTAATTGCATAAAATTTTTCCAAAAAATATTGGCTACTTTTTGATATCGATTCGGTATTACAGGAAAGCGGATTAATAATTTTCAGTAAAAATTTTTCTAGCTTATAACATGGAGAATTAATTAAACTGACAATTGGTCTGAAAGGATTTTTTTGAATCCTTATTTAATTTTGAGTAAGGTCCCTCGTTTATTAATGTCATAATCTTTGCATTATATACATGTTAAATAACTGATTTCACTTTGACTTTTTATAAACACATTTATTATATGGAGGATGTATTATACTGTGATTTAAAATTAATAAAGACTAAAGTTAAATGAGTTGACAACTGAACTGAGGAATCATAGGCCAAACAGTACCTTTATAACTTTTTAGGATGCACTGTCAGCAGCATCTAATGTATAAATTGTGTGAAAAAAGAAAAGTGATAATGCAGTGTCAGCGGGACGTGCTTGATAAAATGTAAAGTGAAACTAAATTTGATGTAACTGATTATTTATTTTTTATCTATTGTATTTAGATATGTTGCTATGATATGAACTTATGTATTATAATATATGAAAATAATAGGTGGACTTTCTATATAATCATACATTAACATCTAAAATTACTGTGGCATTTCCTTTATCAGCTGATAGAATTTTGATATTTTGATCTTATTTCAAAGATGAAATTAAATATTTTTCTTCTGAAGTTATATTGCCTTTAAGATTGTATTGCTTTTCTAATGCGATTTTTGATATTCATTACCCTCGTCTGTCATAATTTAGCAAAATTTTTACTGAAAATTATTAAGCCGCTTTCTGGTAATACTAATGTCCGAGTAGATAAAAATTTTACAATAATTAAAAGTAAATGACTAAACGATAATAAAAACTAAACTCAGTATAAACAGTGTAATGGAATTATTGACTGTTTGTATTGAGAGTCATCCATTAAATTCACTTGGAAGTAGTGAGTAATAATGAAATGAATTATTCTTCTTGGATATTTTGGCTAAGAAATTGTTAACACATTTGAAACTAGTGTATATAGAAAAATAACTCATACTAACAGATATTTAAATTTTAAATTTAACCAGGCAATTAATGTTAAAAGGGGTGAGAAAAAATGTATTAAAGGGGTGAATTTTTTTGTTAGTAGAAATCTAGTAAATATTTTTATCTGAAAAACTATGTCGTGTTGGAGATAAGTTTCTTGTTAGAACAGTATTACTAATGAGTAGAGATACATTCAAATTCATTTTAACAAAACCAAAATCAGTAAATTGTGAGCAAAATTCAAAAAACTGTATTTACAGTATTCTGTGTGAGTGTAATAAACATTGTGTAAGAAAGTCATCCAGGCAGTGGCGGTCGGTCCATGGAAGCAAGGGAAGCAGTGCTTCCCCTGGGATTATTAAAAAAACCACATAATTAGAACTTAATTATTATTTATCACATACATTAGTCATTAAAATTTACCCCCAATTTCAATAGACACGGCTCCGCTTTTCAACAGCTGAGATAATGTTGCATGATAATTAAAACCGTAACGATGACGCACTCGATTAATCGAACCAACACGAACTCGCGCGACTTCGATATAAGCAACTTCTTGAAATGCATCTCCACTTCATAATCTTGATATCTGAGCCGTATAGCATTGTAATACGTTTTTGTTTTATAGATTTTAATCTCGATTTTAATATCGATTTTAATATTATACTTAACATTAATCATCCTAGTATTATTCTCAGCTTTTGTGCTATATTTGTAAAAACTTTTTTGGTGTTTCTAAACCTGTGGTGCGGCGACAAGTGATTTTTAAAACGTTGAACATTAGTGCGCGTATAAGCAGTTTTAGAATTGCTTATTCAATTTGGAAGCTGGTCCTAGAAAAAGGGATTTTCAACATATTCGTTTCAAGATAAACTGGATATTATTAGAAACGTGAGCCCAACACCTGATTTAAAACTTTTAAAAACGAAAGTTAAATCATGCTATAGATACTTTAATATTGCTTCAGTAGTTAACGGATTGTAAAAATTTGTGTAAATTGTTTTGTTGACCATGTGTACTTTTCACAAGTGAAAAAGGTGTTTGGAATTAAAATGGCTTTTCAGATTTAAACAACATTCACAAAGTGACAAAGAGGCATGATAAGTGTGAAACTCATTTGCCAGCGATACTAAAAGAAAAAATATTTGGAAAATCACGAATTGAGCATTCATTAGATCAGCAGTTGAGACAAAGTGACCGTAAGCATAATGACCTTGTAAAAAAAAATCGAGGTGTTAAAAAGACTTATTGATATTGTTTGTTTTCTCGGCTAAAATGAACTTAGATTTAGAGGTCATACTGAATCTCGGAACGTTGCTAATAGGGGCAATTTCATCAATTTAGTTGATTTATTAGCAAAATACGATACAATTTTAAGTAACCATCTGGAACACTCCACGGTATTTCGCGGTACATCAAATCATATTCAAAATGATTTGATTCAGTCGATAAACAATATTGTTTTAGAAAAGATCAAGCAAGAAATACAAAAAGCTCCTTTTGTTGCAATTATGTTAAATGAAACAACCGATATTACGAATATTAGTCAGTTGTCAATCATAGTACGCTACATAAAACCAAATGGGAAAGTCCAAGAGCGCTTTTTAGGATTTTTAGACGTAACAACGCAGAGAACAGCTATAGTTTGTCAGATAGTCGATGATCTACAGTGTGGTGCTAAAATTATCGCCCAAAGTTATGATGGGGCCGCTGTAATGGCTGGTGAATTGGGGGGGCCTGCAGACTAAAGTAGAAGAGACTTTTCAGAATGCAATATTTGTACATTGTTTTGCGCACCGATTAAATTTAGTTCTTGCTTAATCTGCAGAGTGTCTTAAAGAGTGCAAAGTATTTTTTTCAAGTATTATTGGAATAGCTGCCTTTTTTTTTCAAAATCATCAAAACGGACACGAGTTTTAGATTTGGAAGTACAGAAGAGACTACCCAGAGTTGCTCCAACACGATGGAATTACAATGGGAGGCTAGTACAAAGTGTATCTGAATATCGACAGCTTCTAATTGATTTATTTGAAAATATTTTACAAAGCAAAGATGATTGGGACACTGAGACTGTGAATGGATCCAGAGGTTACTTAGATTCATTGAAAAGAGACTTCGATTTTAATTTTTTGTTAAACATTTTCTCCGAAATATTCCCATTTACTGACAATTTATTCAATATTTTGCAAAATAAATCAAATGGCGCATGGCGTTTGATTTTGTGTAAAGAAAATTGAAGAATTCAAGAATTTGATTTGTAACAAAAGAAATGAATTTGAAAAGTTCTGGGAGAAAACTAGTTATGACAATTTAGAACTGCAAAGAAAAATAATACGAACTGATTTTATAGTGGATCGTAGAACTTCATATCGAAGACTTTTTATCAAAATATTGGACAATATTACTGGGCAACTAAATAATAGATTTAAAAATTTTAGTGATATACAATTTTTAAAATTGTGTAATTTTAATGAATTTAAAAGTAAACAGTTTGCACAAAACGCACTTCAGTCATTGAGTGATAACTACGGAATTTTTTTTTATATAGTTGGGTTACGATTGGAACTTTCAGTTATTTATGCTACAGAAGATATTAGTCAGAAACATAACGCCAACGAACTGATTATCTTTATAAAAGAAAATAGTTTGGATTAGGCCTACTCTGAAGTGTTGAAATTGTGTGAGTTAGTGTTGACGATACCTGCAACTAGTGCCTCGGTTGAACGCAGTTTTTCGACCTTAAAAAAGAATAAAAACTTTTTTAAGAAATTCAACCAGTGAAGAGCGGCTTTCAAAATTGTCTCTGTTGACAATAGAAAGTGATTTTGTGAAGATGTCCCAAAATTCAAACTTTTACGACAAAGTTATTTGCGACTTCGCAAAAAGGGAGAGGCGGATTAAACTACATTATAAATAGGTAGGTATGTGCATGTTAACTACTTAACTAGCCGGCTCGATTTATAGTTGGCTAGAGAGTGCACGATGGCAAGAGTGACTGAACAAACTCTCTATTTCGCTGCGGGTTCGATCCCCGCCACCGGCACTGACAATGTCGGTGGGTATGGTTGTGTGTTTGCGTTTTTTTCATAAGTGTAATCCTCGCCCGTGCAGCTTCGGCTTTGGAATCGGGGGTGTTCTAGTTTTTGTGGTGTTTTTATGTTTTATGTTTATTGAGGAGTGGCGTTCCTACAAGTGTACCTTTTTTCTAGATATCATAACTTTGCGGCTTTCGACATTTGCTTTAAAATGAGTATACGGAAGCCACGCCCCTTTTCTTAAAAAAATTTTGCCTCGCTTCGCTCGAGGCTTCGCACTACCCATCACCCTATATCACAAACTGCTTCCCCTGTATCAAAACTCACCGCACGTCCCTGCATCCAGGCCTCTCAATGTAAGGTTAGGAGAACATAAAAAATATATTAGGAAAGGTGAAAATGAAAACTCGAAAATTTACGATCATATTTGGGGAAATAAACATAGAATAAACTGGGATTCGGCAAAAATTTTAACGAAAGAAGCGGACAGCAAAAAATTAAATATTAAGGAATCGGCAATAATATTAAATTAAGAAAAATGTTTATCCAATTGCTCTATAGATTTTGGTACAACGTGGTTACCGATGTTAAAAAAAGAATTGAACAAAATTAATATTGTATAATTTTTAAGCATCAACAGTTCTGTGTAAGTAAGTATCTATGGATATTATATGAACAAATAATATATGTGTCAGGTTTATTCTTGACATATTCTACAAAAAGATAAATACATAACTTTGAAAAAGGAAACAGATTTATTTCCGAAACGTTAGGGAAACATATTATTATTTTTATGTTTCATATTAGTTATCAAATGAACACCCTCTGACTGATTTTTTGTAGTAAAATCACAATAGCAGAGGCTTATTTTTCCAGTAGCATACTGGGTAACACTGTATTTTTTAGATAACCAAGATTTATTCATGTGGTAGTAAGCCCTAAGAAAAAAAGAAAAAATTTAATGAATGCCACAAATAACGTTCAAATAATATTAAAAATGTTTTTTAATAAGTTTTTTGCTCAATACTTAAAACAAGAAACAACTTTTTTAAATATATTAGGTTAAATAACTAACTATTGACGGTTGACAGTTGAATTACATCATATCTCAAAATGAACATTGTTTTATTAGAAAACTATTTTTTATTTATTTTTGGTTTGCCTATATATCACAGAAAATATTCAACAAATATGATACACTGAAAATAAGTTAAAAGTTACTCAATCCAGAGAGTTGCACAATTGATTATTATTATTAATTCAAAGAAAATGAGAATAGGAGAGCCCAAAATGTTTATATCTAACTTTTTAAATCAATGCATAAAATGTCATCGAGCAAATGATAAAAGTAATTAGTAGTTTTTAGTCAGAAAATCTGTTTTCAAACCTAAAATAATCTCCTTAGTGTCTAGTGTTTCCACAAAAATAAGATTGGTTATTTCCAAAGCTGTCCTAATATAAGATGCGTGGTTTTTTAATTAGAAGTGGAATAATTGATTATATTTTTATTTTTTCTAAATTATTTAACACGCTAAAGATACATGCAAAATAAGTGATTCATGTTATAAATAATTATATTGTGATAAGTGTTACTAGCGTAGGCGGTCTTTATATATTTTGATAAAGACGAAGAGTGAAATCAATTATTATTTATTAATTTGCTTAATTGCAAATATATTAATAAATACAATTACCAGTAATTTGCGAAATGCTGTCTGGGAATGTATTTTTAAATTAATAATTGCTTGATTTGTGAAATAACAACGACTATCAGAACATTCCTACTACGCCGCGCCGACACCGTTCCCATGCGGAGTAGTGAAGCTCTTATTAAATCCATTTTACATTTATGGCATTTTTAATCAGATGTTTATGTCTCTATGATTTTAATCACATGCATACTAAAGTCATACGCTCCCTTTTATAAACTTCTATTGTGCTTTTTTGAAAATTACAAGATGACGAATGATTTTATTCTTTCTTCCTTCTATATCTCTTATTTCATCCCCATAAATCTGTAATATCCTTTTCTAATACTTACTGATATTCCTCACTGACTTATTTGTTGCATATTTAATCATTACCAAAGCTCCTTTAACAAAATGGGTTGGATTTATTTAAATCAAACCTCATTTTTGTAATCAAATACAGCAGCTTGTATAACTACATATTATTTTTCTTCATAATGTGCAAAATGATTTAAAGATATATCACCACTTTTAATAGACAAGGTTGTATTACAGTGCAGCTATTTTTGGTTTATTTAAATATTTAAGGGACATATTATTTAGTAGTTAATTTTATATATTTTTCAATAAAATTAACTACTTTAATAAAACGTCTATTTCACACAACCATAATATTCAAATATAAAAAACAAACAAAATGGTGAGTCCTGCCATTACTATAAACGCATTCAAACTTTGTAAACATTTCGAAATTGTTAATTTTACTGGAAGAAAATGTACCAATATCAGAAAAAACGAAATAAAAGTAATAATCTACTGGATAACCATGCATTGTCATTTTAAAATAAAGTTGGAACTATAATAATTATATAAAAACTTTTGGGTAAGTTTTGTATAATAAATAAAAAATTTTCCTTTAGTTATCCTATTTTTACAGATATTATGTATTTGTATTTTAATAAATTTTCTGAGGATGGAGAAGATCTTCTCCGAAACGTAAAATAATATTTTTTTCTCTAATAACCTATAACAACCATAAAACTTAAGAAAACAGAAAAGTAATCTTCAACCTATATATAATTATTAATATCTTGATTATTTCCAAATTTAAATATTGGTATTATTTTTGCAGTTTTTAATTTTTCAGGGAACACTCCGAGACAAAGAGACAAATTTATTAAATGCATCAAGGGCTTAATAATGAAGTCTTTACGTTTGTTTAATAAATTAGCACTAATTTCATCTAATCCAACCAAATTGGAGTTTTTAAATTTTGAATAATATCAATCACTTCAGATTTTATAGCAGGTTCAAAGAAAAATGTATACTGGTTATTATAAATATTGTTTGATAGGTTGTAGCTGCTTAACGGGATATTATCTAGTAATTTATTAAAATGTGTATTAAAGGCATTCCCTAATTTGACGGGATCGTCTATTATTGTGTCATCAATATTTAATTTTATTTCATCTATTTTATTTTTTCTATTAGGTTTAATAATATTCCAAGCTGTTTTAGATATATTATTGGCGTTTGTTAAAATGCTATTGTTATAGTTTTTTTTGCTTTCCGAAGAAGTTGTCTGTATACACATTTATACCTCTTATATTGTCATCCATTGTCGTCTGTGTCAAGAGGTATAAATCTTTTAATTTTTTTGACGATAGACGTAAAATATTGGTTAACCACGAGCATGACTTTCTGTGGCTTTTTTATACTTTTTGTTTTTTCAAGAAATGCTTCATTGAAATAAAGTAAAAACGTATCAGAAAAGGCGTTAATTTTTGTATTAATGTTATTTTCATTATTATAAACGTCTTCCCAGGTTTCAACCCTAATTAATGAAAGAAAGTATTCATTGTTGTTTTTATTATTTAGTACCCTCTTAATATGCAAAAAAGACGGAGGTGCTAATTGTTTCAACAATGTTATTAATATTTTTTATTTTAATGCCAACTACACCAGCACTACAACCATCGGTGCTAATTGCGAAATTTATACCATCATTTAACACCCATTTAGTACTTTCTTAATATGCAAAAAACGAGGTGCTAATTGTTTTAACAACGTTTATAACAGTTTTATAAATTTAGTGCCAACTTCACCTCAGTACTACAACCATTATCAGTGTCAATTGCGAATTTATAATTACCATCATTTAGCACCAAGTGAATATGAAAAAAATAGGGGCGTGTCCAGGTAGGGGCTAGGGGAATATTGCCGCCCTAGCGCCACAAGCAAAACTTGCCTAAAAAATCGATAAATAATAATTATAGCAAATAAATCGTTTGTCTCTTGAATGGTTAGTAACCTGCTATGTTAATATTATAACTTAATTGGTGGAATAGTTCAATTAAAATAAAGAAACTACTTGTTTAATTTAGTCGATGTTCGCTATATTTATTTGCATCATCAGGTCTAATTAAATTGAGTTTTTAGTACATAATCAGTAATAAATTATATAACAAACAAAAACTAATACGACACAGGTTGAAATAAATACAATTTTATAATTTTAATGTCAACTTCATCGCAGAAACCCCAACCATCGGTATTAATTGCGAAACATATACCATCATTTAATACCTTATGTGCTCTATACGTATGTAATAAAATCTAGTTAATTAATTACATACGCCTAAAAGTTAAAATTCAAAAATCTAAAAACAAAGTAAATAAAAGTTACAATTGATCTAATGTTAATTGTTTTAACGACTTTTTAAATGCATTTTCAGATAGGCAAAATGACCGTATGTAAATAAGACCACTTTTTAATTCGTTATTGTTGTTATAATGAGTTAACGTTGCTGAAAAAGAATACAGTATACACAAAATACATACATGTGTTTTGTATTTTTTGTAATTTAAATTTATTATTTATTACCTGTTACTGACTGGTAGTTTAGCATTATCAAAATAGCTGATGTAGCCAGCACATAACTTTCTTATACCAGTATATTTCATCCTGATCTAAAAAATCATTCGATTTAATTCGTCACTTACCTTAATTAAATTTTAATAGCGTACCTTGAAAAAACGTTAGAGAATGCCACAAATAAATAACTATAGACAATATTTTCATAGCTTGCTTAAAAGTTATGTTTTTCTTATTTAGAGAGTGCTAAATAATAATATAAATTTCGCAATTACCACCGATGTTTGTAGTTCTGGTGTGAAGTTGGCACCAAAATTTGATATTATTAATGTTGAAACAATTAGAACCTCTGTTTTTTTGCATATTCAGAGGGTGTTAAATGATAGTATAAGTTTCGCAATTAGCACCGATTGTTGTAGTTCTGGTGTGAAATTGGTACTAAAATAGAAAAATATTAATATATCTGTTAAAACAATTAGCACGTCTTTTCTTTTTATATATTCAGAGGGTGCTAAATTGGTGCTAAATGATGGTATAGGTTTCACAATTAGCATCGATGGTTGGTGGTGACAAGTTCACAGACCTGTTTACTTACTGGCATTTGATTTTGATTGAAGTGTCAAATCGATCATTTACGTTTCTTCGCACCTTCTTTGGATAATAAAATCACTGTCCTATAAATTATTTTAAAAAACTGTTAAATAAACCTCTGCGCCAAAAGGATTAGTCAGAAGTTTTTGAAAAAAGTAATTGCCTATCCAAAAAATGTCTAAAATATATTAACTTGAAAATGAAACTTAAATATCAAATACTTTAGGTTATAAAGGATGACGTTTCGGAATATTCTTTGATTCCATTCTTAAGACATAAAACTAAATTTCTTTGGTAATATATTGACTTTCGTATTAATATCAAACGTGACAGTTTGTGATCTTCCTGTACTTTATTTGGAAAGAAATAAGTATGAACACCGACAATATGATGTGTACCAGCAACAAAAAGGAAAGGCAGCCAGTTGCAATATACGTCAGAAGAGCTATAAAATAATATTTTGTACCGTATTAATAAATATGAACCGGCGAAACTGGATATTTTAGAGGAATCTTGGGCATAATTTGTATTGAAGTTGAATAGTACCAGTAACCCGTCAAGGACAATATGCGGACAAAACCTCCTATTATCTTACAATTTTTACTTTCTCATCCATCTATACCGATAGAAAAGTATTGACGTCGTGAGAAGAACCGAATTCCAGATTATGATGAAAACAAACATTTTGAGACCGGAAAACAGAAAATTTATCCGAATTCGCATGCCGTCTGTGTGTCACTGGTCATTTGTTGTGACCGCATTCTCTCAAACACGTCTCAACGTGGAAATCTGAAATTTTACATAAAATATCTGTGACGTCCAAGGACGAACCGTATTGTACAGCAGTAAAGTTTGTGCACCAGAGAGGGCATCTGTCAATTGTGCAACTTTTTTTCGTCAAATCAAAAAATGTTTCAAATAAAAATTGTTTATAATAAGAAAATGTGCCGAAAAGAACTCTTGAAACCGAGAAAAAAGATTTAACATTAATCTCATTCAATTAAAAAAAATTAAGTCTGTCTCGGCAGTACTCCTTCATTATATCCAATTTGAAGTAAATGAAAGAGCAATTAGTTTACTTTGTTTTATTTCATTTATTTCGTTTGTCTCGTTTATCTCATTTGTCTCATTTATCTCTCTTGCCTCATTTGTCTCATTTGCCTCATTTATCTCCTTTATCTTATTTATCTTATTTATTTTGTTTATTTTGTTCATTTTAATTATTTTATATAAATAAATAAAATACATAGAAATGATATTTTCAATCAAAGTACATAATTTATTTTTTTCATGTCAAACTGAATATGATGGGGAAAAAGTACTGTTGAGGAGCACCTAGTCGCGACTGATTTTTTATATTTCGAGTAAATACGGTTTTATGTGTAATTAGTAGGGCTGTCAAAAATGTTCCGTAGGACAGTGGCGTACGCGAAATTAACTAATACGAGAAACAATAAACTGTTACAATTTATAACAATGTATGTAAAACTTACCCTCTTAACTAGCTTGATGAACTATCTTGCTTATCACAAACTGGAGAAGATGTGTAGCCATTTTGCAACATCAGGTATGTTTCTATGGTTGTCTCCATGAGTGATGTTCGCTTTGGTGAAAATATATTCTTATATTTTGAGAACGACCGTTCAACATCTACTGATGTAATACACGCATACGTAAAATAGTCTTTAAACGGACTTAACGGATCTGGGGCTACACCATCACATATTTGTCTTAATTTGATAAAACCGGTGTCTTTATTTAACACACTTGCGAACTATTCTTTAACGATCTCATTTGTTGCGTCACCTATAGCGTGTAGCAGTAGATTTACTTCGTCTATTATTTGCAGTGACTCCGCTAACGACAACGCACTGTTTTCTAATTTTTTTATGCTTTCATGTAATGGTTTATAGTTCTTCGCAATATTTTTTAAAGCTGTTTCAACGGAAATATCTTCGAATTTTGTCTAGTTTTCTTTAATAGCTGCAGCCTCATCTGGATTGAATTGTAGTATCACAGCTTTTATCTGTTGGAAATATTCAGCATAATAAAAAGCTGCCTGCAACCATGTTCCCTAACGTGTAAGAATCGGATGTGGTGATTCAGGAATATCGGCACACTTGCTATGAAATGCACGGAGACGTTTAAGAGATTTAAGAAATACTTCTTTTGTACTTGCTATTAATGCATCCACCTCTGGAAAACCTTTTCGAATAGTTTTTGCCACAAGATGTAAAGCATACACTTTACACGTAACATGTATAAACGTACAACCTTGTTCTTGCAAAGAACGGCCTACCGAACGCATTGTCACGGCGCCATCAGTCACAAACATCAACACTTGACTTTTTGAAAGTTCAAATTTTTCTAACGTCTCCAGCACCACCCTGGTAATTGTTTCGCTAGTACACTGACTTAGTCGTTTGCTAGCTAGTAACAGTGGAACCGTCGGTTTAAGAAGGTCCAGTACTCGTACTGTAACATTTAAAATAGATTTTTTTTTACAATCTGATGTCTCATCAACATATAACCACAGCCGTGTATTTTTTAATTCACATTTCATCTTAGTTACCATGTCTACGTGTACAGTTGGTAGATAGTTACATAACATTGTGCGACTTGGTAACTTCACCTGGGCATTGTATTTATTCCAGAACTCTCGAAATGGTTGTTTATGGAGTATGTGTAGCGGAACATCACAGGCAATCAGCATTAATAGTAAATCAAACATAAACTGTGTTGTCGAAGGCACGCCAATTTTTTTATTTTTATGGTGTACACTATTTACGTGAAGTCCACAATCACGCTTATCCCAGCACATCAAATCTTTCTCGCACACTTTACAAATTATTTTAGCACCATCATAGAATAAATCCGGGAATTCACCTATGAATTTATTCACTTTGTTAGCAAATGACCATTTTCTACCCCTGCCTACGTCTGCCATGTTTTATTATTAAATTAATATCAACAATACAGTACAACAAATAAAATAAAAGCACAAAAACAATATGCAATACGCCCAAGTGACTTAACGTGTACACAATTCGAAAGCTAATAATAAACTGGACTGGAGAAAGAGTTTCGTGGTCAAGGTGAATGCCGGCGACATGACAGTAAGTACATCTGTACTCTACGACCATGATACATAGAAACGATTTGCAGCTTTAGTAATTAGTTACAGCGTGGACGAGGCTAAAATCCCTTATGTCTATAAAATTCCCAAAATATGTATTGTAGTAATGACAAAAGCTCATATTTGAATTGTTCGTGTATTTTATATTTCTTGGAAAATTATAACCTTTTGTGATAGGAGAATTTGCCAGATAGCCGACGAATACCTTCTTTGCAGAGAATGTCAATAATAATATCGTCAACGATGATAACTCAAACACCTTAAACGGCTGTTGTGTCCGAACGACATTCTCTTAACGATAAAACGTTTAAGAACGATGAACATATTATTACGGAATATGATTATCTGATTCCTCTATTATTGTACGTCAAATCTTTTATTAACGAGGGTTAACGACGACGTTGTGAGTTACAGAATAGTCGTTTACAGTTTGTATGTATGTAACTTCATTGTCAGAATGTCAGGTAACAAATTTTAATTACATCTACAAATTTATAATTATATTTGTCAGAACAATAAGCAAAGTCCTAAAACTATTTTATATATCTTACTATTTGGGTTTTTAAATGTTTTTAAGAAACTAAAAAATAAATGCATACTTCCTCTCATTCTGTGAAATCCCAACCTAAACCTATTTTTTTTTTGTGCGAGAACGGGAATAAAACATGTTAGGAATTTTAATGTTCTAATTTGAAATTAATTTGTGTCATGTTGGTATTAGCCATCGAGTGAGAGAGAAAGTAAGTTAGTCTAAGATAGGAATGTCAGTTGTTATAAGTTAAGTGAACTGAATTTTTTTATTAGCCATCCGACAAATTAATAGATAACAAACAGTTTTTCACTGCTTCAAAGCAGGGAGTAAAACAAACGTTTACTCCCTTGGGATTTAAAGTCGCCATGAAGACTAATGAACAATACAAACATAACGTATCTCCAAAATTTTTTTAACTATGTCAAACTCTTAATGGTAGAAAGAACAAAACATTAAGAATAAAGCATGTATACCATAAAATGTAACTTATTTCAAATTAAAATTAATATTAATAATGTAATTTTCACAGTTTGTAATATTTGGTAATTAGAAATATTTAGTAATATTTAGTCATATTTAGCAATATATTTAAAAAATTTATTAACCCGGCTATTTGAATGTGCTGCGAAAACGGTAGTGACATCATATCGGTAGTTAGATATGAAGTTATATGTAGAACAGAAGAAGACGAATAAGTTGACAAACAAACTAACCTCATTTCTCATCTGTCAAAAGTTAAATGGACGTTTAAGTAGAGATACATTCATTAGTGTTTCTAGACGCAGATCTTAACAGTAATAGCAAAAAATGCCGTTCTATTGTGTCGGAGCAGATAATCTGATTTTGTTCATTTATTGTATTGAGTAATCTGCTTATAAATCAGTAAAATCACTGGTTTTCTGCTCGATATCAAGAGGTCGAGCAATAAAATCAGAGCTGGAAACATACCCCCCTCTCATTAGAACAATAAAATTGTCTAAAAAATATCAATACATTATTTTAACTGACTGACTGTGGGGAATGTTACATCTGCAATATGGTAGTTGAATTTTGTAAAAGAAAAATACATTTAGTATACATTTCTATTTTATAAATATGCATTGTCTATTGACAGTAATTAATGATTTTCTTTTCTATATCCATAAAATTCTTCTCCAAATTTCAAAATAAAAATTTCCTGTATAGAAAAAAACATCTTTCTCCTGTTTGTTTGTCTTAAGGATTATTGGATTTATCTGCTTTCATGTTCTGTCAGCTTTCAAAACAACCTGCTAATATATGATTTTTGAAATCAACTGATTCTAGCAACACTAATGAACAAACCTTAGCAGTGTTTAGTATTTGGTATGAACTTTTTCTTATAATTGTTCTGTCGTTTTCTTGTTATTGTTTATTAGCGAATATCAAATAAACGAATAACGCAGGGATTTGCCTTGGATACAAACAAAATCCATGTGTGGCGAAAACCTCGAAGTTGACACTTTTATCCATATTTTCTGTCATCACTTTCACATATTAGTAAATTATTTAATTTCCCTGAGATTTATTTGTATGATTTTCAGGTATCATTTTTCTTCTTCCTCCAACGCTAGTGACGAGTTCTAACTTCGCAGTCGTCTTTCATTGTTTTATGATTAACTTCTCCGCAGATTACAGATGTGATATGGGCGTTTGAAATGTCGTGCATTTTATTAATTGATATTGTAATACTATAAGATTTTATTTTCAACTTGCACATGTTTCTAATGATTTTTTAAGACGAAATGTTGTTGTTTAACACAGATTCTACTAAATTTTGACTTGCAATAAACGATTTATAAATTTTTTCAGCATACAAATGTAAGCGCCCGGACTATAGGCTTACTGTTGAATGTTACAGTTCTTATGTTTTTGCTGATGATGGTGAAAAAAACATAATAAGTTAGAATAAGATAATAAAAATATATTCAGTCTGACGCCTACTTTAGAATGTTTAAGTGCTCTGTGAGTTTAGTAGTTGTCAAATAGACGTTTTGTTCCCTATAAAATAAATCCATTTGTGCAGTTTGGAATTTTTAGACAATATACGTTTGTTTTCAATAGTCGAGTGTGTTTCGGTTACAATAAAAGGGCCTCCAGATTTCATCAGAAGTGGGATATTGTGACCTTTTGAACTACAAAGTGCAATCATTGTGCGTGACATCATGGGAAAGAGGAAGCATAGGCATCATCGCCACCGTCGCAGTAGTTCTAGTTCTTCACGCGACACGGACAGCCCTAAAAGAGCAAAGGACCGTGTTGCTAGCGAGCGTTCTTTTACTCCATAATTACCACATCCAAGTGTAGATACACCAAGTTTGA
Source organism: Rhamnusium bicolor (assembly GCA_029963845.1). Lineage (NCBI taxonomy): Eukaryota > Metazoa > Arthropoda > Insecta > Coleoptera > Cerambycidae > Rhamnusium > Rhamnusium bicolor. The sequence continues at coordinate 788,949 of JANEYF010004793.1, read as the reverse complement.
ACTCAGGTTTGCTAGATATAGTTAATATGCTAAAAAACGAGCAGCGGCCCAACATAGGCATGTCCGTTAGAGATATCGATATCACTGACTTTAACCCGATGTTTCACGATATAAATGAGTGGATTTCAAAAATTGATGAGCATGCTGTTATTTATAATTGGGGCGATATTAATATCTGTCATTTAGCAATAAATAAATTAAAAGGGCCCGCGGAAACTTGGTATAAAAGTTTACAAACTATTCCGAAATCCTGGCGCGAGTGGAAGTCGCTATTGGCGACAACATTTCCTTCCACGCGTGATTTACATAGCCTAATGACAGAAATGCTGCTATTTAAACCTAAAGCTAATCAAAGTCTCTATGAATACTGCTTTGAAAAACTGTCGTTAATTCGTAGAATGAACTTAAATTTAAGCGGTAGTGATGAGGTTAATCTTATCGTAGGCAGTTTAGATAATCAAAATGTAAAATTTGCAGTTAAAGCAGCCTGTATAACTGATCCTTCTAAATTAGCTGTTTATTTGAAATCATTTGATACGGGAACGTTTTCTGTGATACCCCAAAAATACAATAATCAAGTATTGCCGTTTAAAAAGGGTGCTAGTCAATCTTTAGAGGTCAATAGCAGGTACGAAGGTAAAAAGGTTGGCCTGTGTTATAAATGTAAACAGCCTAGACATAAACAATATAATTGTCCGCAAAATTTTACGTTAGGTGATCGTAGTAAGTTACATTGTAATTATTGCCGCAACAAGGGACACACAATAGACAATTGCTACAAGAAACTCAGGAGGGGCCAAGGTAGTGAGCCGCGGCCTGGTTCGAGCAACACTAGAAGTGATAAGCAGGTACTCTTGATATCAAGGGACGGTGACAAAAATAAATTTTATAAACTGGCTCGAATTAATGAGACAATCGAAATCCAGTGTTTGGCAGTGAATGTTCGCTAATTACCGCAGGATTGGTAAAACAACTGAATTTAGAAATTGTTATTCTCCCGAAACCTGTGGTTTTGACCGTTTTTGGAGGATCTGAGATCGAGGTTTTCTCTATGACATCATGTAAACTTTCCGTTGATTCTGTTTGTTTGCCGATCGAGTTACTCGTCGTGGAGAGATGTATTCCAGGCATCGAGGTGGTCATAGGTCAAAATTTTACGGAAGATTACCAAATTAAATACTCCCGTATAGGTCACGAGCTGTTGTTCACTAACGCTTCATTAAACGTCAACGTTATAGGATCCGTGCAAGAAGTACACGACCGTCAAGTTATCAGGGTCGGCATTGACCAACCGGAGGTCCAGTCTCGAATCAAAATTATCGTTGAGGGTTTTCCAACATGCTTTCCGAGTAAAAACTCTAGGTTGGGATGTATTTCCGGTGTGAAAATGACTATTAAGTTAAAATCAGATACTCCTATCGTTCAACGACCCTATAGGTTAGCAGAAGCCGAGAAAGTTACTCTGCGTGAACTTATTGACGAGCTTATGCAAGACGAAACTATAAGACCATCACAGTCACCTTTTGCCAGTCCAGTCATTATGGTGAAGAAAAAAACCGGACGATCAAGGCTGTGCGTAGACTACAGGTTGGTCAACAAGCAATCTGTCAAGGAGAACTACCCCCTCCCAATAATTGAGGACCTAATAGATAGATTGGCTGGTCAAAAATATTTCACTAGCTTAGATTGTCGTTCAGGTTACCATCAAATTAGACTTTCCGAAGAATCGATACCTGTCACTGCTTTTATTACTCCAGATGGAAAATATGAGTACCTGAAGGTACCATTTGGTTTGACGAACGTTCCATATGTCTTCCAACGTGCTATGGATACGATCTTAGGTGACTTGAGATTTAATAAGGTGTTAGTATATTTGGACGATATTTTGGTTCCTTCAATGACCATTGACGAAGGCTTGGCGACCTTAGAATTGATTTTAACTCGTCTGGAAGAGCATGGAGTTAGTTTAAATTTGGAGAAGTGTCACTTTCTTACCGAAGAAATTGAATACCTGGGTTACATTGTGAAAAATGGCCAAGTGAAACCAAGTTCGGCGAAAATAACGGCAATCGATAAATTTCCCGTACCGAGAGACGTACATCAGACCCGACAATTTCTGGGTCTGGTTGGTCATTTTAGAAAATTTGTGCCACACTTTGCGCAAACGGCAAAGCCCCTCACCAGCCTATTAAAAAAATGTAAGCAGTGGGTATGGGCGGATGAGCAACAAAAATCATACGAATGCCTCAAAGGATATATGACGTCATCCCCTATTCTAACCCTTTTCGATAGTCGAAAGGAAATAATCTTGTACACAGATGCCAGTCGAGTAGGATTGGCCGGGATGTTGGTGCAGGTAGAGGAGGGGGAATGAAAAGGTCGTTGGCTACTACAGTAGAACCACCTCCCCGACCGAACAACGGTACCACTCTTTCGAGCTAGAGACACTCGCTATTGTGGCCTCGGTGAAGAGATTCAGGCATTACTTAGTAGGGGTGACCTTCAAAATCTATACGGACTGTTCTGCTGTGAGAAGTGCTATGACAAAAAAGGACTTAAATCGCAGAATAGGAAGATGGGTTTTGGATCTGCAGGAATACGACTTCGAGATTTTGCACAGACCAGGGACGCGTATGGGTCACGTGGACGCACTGAGTAGAAACCCGGTGATTGACTGCCATAAAGGTGCATATGCCACTGTTGTCTCCGAAAATGACTGGTTGTTGGCATCACAGGAGATAGATCAAAATATAAGCAGCATCAAGAGTATACTCCAGTCGGGCGAACGTCACTCGAATAAATCTACATTTCATGATTATGACCTACGCAGGGGTCTAGTATATCGTCGAACTGAATTTGGTAACCGAGTGGTGCTCCCTAAGGCGTGTAGGTGGCAAATCTGCAGATACAATCATGACGATATTGGGCATTTTGCCTTCGATAAGACCTATGAACGAATCTCCGGTAATTTTTGGTTCCCAAAAATGCGAAAATTTATTCAGAAATATGTCGGTGCCTGCATGAGCTGCATGTATCATAAGACACCGTCAGGAAAGCGACCTGGCTACTTACATCCCATACCTAAAATCCCGCGCCCATTTCACACAATACATATAGACCACCTGGGACCTTTCTGTAAGAGTAGGCAAGGAAACAGCCATGTCATTGTTACCGTGGACGCATTCACTAAGTTTAGTTTCATCAAAGCTGTCAAAAATACCAAGGCCAAGTATGTGGTGGAGGAATTAGATAACATCATAAAGGTGTTTGGCGTACCAAAACGTATAATTGCTGATAGGGGCAAAGCTTTCACTTCCAAGGCGTTCAGGAAATTCTGTGATGAAAAACAAATACAGCGACATCTCAATGCTGTCGGAATGCCACGTGGTAATGGCCAGGTAGAGCGGTATAACAGGACCATTCTAGACTCCCTAGCGACAATGGGGGCCAGCAAAGATGATGACGAATGGGACGAAAATGTAACTAATGTCCAACTGGGCCTGAATAACACCTTGAACAAGGCCATTGCAACAACCCCTGCCGAAGCGCTAGTTGGCTATCGGGCAGGTCCCCAGAACGTTGGATTCGTGGAATCGGAAGATTGTATAGATGTTCTGAACCTCCGTAAATTAATCAGCGAGAAAATAGAATCCAATCAGCACCGTCAAAAGGTCAGTTTCGATTCACATCGAGCAAATCCAAAATCTTTTGTCGAAGGTGAATTAGTACTCGTTAAGATCTCATCTGTTGTCAGCGCTGGTAAAAGTCGGAAGTTAGTTCCTAAGTGGAAAGGGCCATTTAGAATATCCAAGGCGCTGGAGAATGACCGGTATGAAGTCACTGATATTCCTGGGTCGAACAGAACGAGGAATCGTTATACTGGAGTCTATGCTACTGAGCAAATCAAAAGATGGATCACCTTTGACAACGCCCAGTAAGGTAGAATAATGCCGTCGAAATATTTTTATTTCTGTGCCTGTAAACTGCCGTCGGAATGGTTATATTCCTGTGCTCTTAGTTTCCCGTCGGGATGCTAGAATCCCTGGGCCCCTGCTGGGGTTTTGCCCAGTGCCGTCGGGACTAGTAGTCCCTGGGTCTTGTTGGGTGCCATCGGGACTAGCAGTCCCTGGGTGTTGTTGAGCGCCATCGGATAATCATCATCCTCTGGGTTTTGACTGTCGAGGATGATGCTGATCCTGGGTGTCCCTGAGCTAAGTGCTATCGGGAGTCTACCATGTATCTCTGAGTTAAAAAAAAAACGTCGGGATTTATCCCTGGGTTATATAGATAAAAAAAAAGAGAAGGCAGCTAAGCTTAAAAATAGTGCGGTGCATTTATTCCTGTTTTTGGTTTGTTTCAGATGCACTGCCGACCATCATCCAGTCAGGAAGGCCGAATGTAAGCGCCCGGACTATAGGCTTACTGTTGAATGTTACAGTTCTTATGTTTTTGCTGATGATGGTAAAAAACATAATAAGTTAGAATAAGATAATAAAAATATATTCAGTCTGACGCCTACTTTAGAATGTTTAAGTGCTCTGTGAGTTTAGTAGTTGTCAAATAGACGTTTTGTTCGCTATAAAATAAATCCATTTGTGCAGTTTGGAATTTTTAGACAATATACGTTTGTTTTCAATAGTCGAGTGTGTTTCGGTTACAATAAAAGGGCCTCCAGATTTCACAAATTTCCTAGGTGAAATTACACGTTTAAAGTTACAGTTAAAACATAATTACAATTTTTAAGCCAATCAAGGAAAACAGAAACGGGTTTAATTAACTACAGCCTGAAATTTCTTAATCAATAGTGTTAATGACCATCAATTACAAACAAAAATGCTCGAAAAATAACTAAAAATTTGGTTCTTTGGTACTTTCACTGATTATATTTCACAAACGATGCGAGATATGTTAAACTGCACATAGACAATTTTGTAGAGCATGAAATTAGAGAGATTAGTAGGTAGATTACAAGTAGGTAGATTACAAATAGATCAATTGGATTGAGCCTTCCGAAAGTCGAGAAACGAGGAAGCGTTTTCCCCTGATGTGTCTCCCCGCTAAAAATCTACAAAATTGTCCATGGGCAGTTTCAACATATTTCGCATCGCATTTTAGTCGATTGAATTGTTCTGAATTGACTGTCTTATTATGAATTAATTTATTTTTATTTCCCAACGTGCTTAAAAATTTTATATTTCATCAGAAAAAAAATTTGCTTTTGCTGTTTATTTTGATAAATATTTATGGTTGTTACTTAACAGTAACATTCATATTTATGCAGAATTTCCAGTGAATTCCATGATAACATTTTTCTTTTAACTTTTACACAACGAGCTTGAGACATAATAAATTATATTTACTTTATTACTGGTTACATTTAAATTCTTTTAGAAAAAACCAAATTATCATACAGATGTACAAAATAATACAAATATTTCACTAGAAACGGGAAATTTAAAATTCAAATTTCAATAAATATTTACGATCTCTGAACGCATGTTATTAATATGATTTGACTCTCGGAAATAGTTATTTATCTAGTACGGGTCGTAAGTGTATTTTGGCGATCGATATAGTATATTAGGTATCAAGATCAATAAGGATAGTTTACTGAACGAAGACAATGTTTGTCTGAGACCGGTAAATATCCTTAATGATCGTGATGCTTATAAAAATTTTTTTGCATAATAAAGCAAAATATTATTTAAGAGAAATATTAGTAAGTTATGTGGATATTTTGTTGTCATTTTGACAGCTATTGAGTTGATTTTTTTTGTGGGGAGTAAAGCACAAGATAAATGGCATTTTTTGCCATTTAATAACCTTTTAAGCTTTGTAAAACGAAATTTACAAAAATACGTTTATTGCCTTTGCCTTAAAGCAAACCATAAATTAATTTCCTAAGAGACGCTTGATTCCAATATTAGGTATACCGTAAATAAAAAATATTAACTCTCCATTTTTTAAACTCTTCCTGTAAAAGTTTTTTCTGTAATTTTAACATCTTGATGGTTAATTAAGAGGTATCGTAGAGACAAGTAGATGTATGTGATCTCCCCGTGCTAAATTGCAATTTTTTACTTTCTTATACCTAATATAAGAAAGTATAGTAATCGTGATTTTTTAGGCCTCGAAATTTTGATTGACTTATATGTTTTAAACCCTCCTGAATCCATTTTGACTATTTTCCGAATGATGTCTGTCGGTTCGTGTGTGTGTGTGGATATGTGTATGTGTGTGTCCGCGATAACAAAAAATACTAATGGGAAAATTTCCAAGTTTTACAGTTAAGATATTTAACAAAATCTTAGGTGACACATTAAATTTGGTGAATGTGGTACCACCAGAAGAGACATAATGAATGAAAGAACAAAAAAGGTACAATTTCAGGAAAAAAATTTCAAATTTTTATTGCATTTCTGGATGAATCTCGACGTATTATGATGAAGAAATATAATTATAGTAAAAAATCTGTCTGCATGTCTGTAGTAACGCGATACCAACCACAGTTTTTGAGAGAAAGCTTTCAAATTTGGTACACATGTTCTAAAAGCCAAAGACAATGATAAATTCGTTGATGAACAAAATTGGCCTGCGGGACCCAAACTTTTTTGGCATTTGACTCCAAAAAAATATATTCTTGATGAAAGATTAGAAATCAGGTCTAATATATCAAACCAATAAAATATATTTTCCAAGTACTTAAACAAAGCTGATTAAAACAATAATTTTGTACATATTTGACCTCATAAAATGTGTGATAAATTTGGCAGTTTGACATTTGAAATGTCAAAAATGTCAATAAGAAGTTATTAAAAATATGACATGAATTTTTGTTGATAGTATGGAACAACGCTGATAATTATTTAAAAATTTTACAAAGTACGCATTTAAAATTTAATTGAGGTAAGTCAATAATTAAATTAGAATGATTTTTTAGATCAGGATACACTGCTATAAGAAAATGGCCACATCAGATATTTTAATATGTAGTATTTTTTGATATTTTAGAATAGTGTCTAGTTAGACAAGTTAAGGATTAATATTGTTTTTCGGTTGAAGTTGCCTTTTGCCTTTACTGTCATTTAATTGTCCTTAACAATTATATTTTTAAGTGTTGCTACCTGTTGTCGTAACTGTTGATACTGTTAAGTATTGTTTTTCGAGTGAAGTTGCCTATTGTCTTTATTCTCGATTTCAAGTTTAATATATTGTGGGTGCCAATTGTGCTCATTGTACGCTTTATACTGAATATATACAAATCACCGTGAAATTACTTGTTTTCCTCCTGATCATACCATGTAGCAAAAATGGCTAGTAGAGACAATTCTTACACATTCAAAATATCAAAATAAATATGACAAATGTTCATATTGTGAATTATGTAATTTAAATATTTTTATAATATGTTCGCAAAGCCCCCTGAAGTGTTCGGGAAGAATGAAAGTAGACATACAGGGTGCCCCAACCAAAAGTAGGCACCCTGAATAACTTTGGAGATAAACATTTTTTGAAAAATTGGTGAAACACTTCGACCTTATTTCCAAGGGTGACATATTTTAATGTAATACTTGTATAACTATCATCATCCCTCTACCCTACACGGCCACCTCCTCAAGAAATTCAAATGGCAAAGGGGGTCGAGTGATACATCTTTTGAAAGGTCTTTCAATTCTCTGCATAACTGTGTATTTTTTAAAACTTTTATCGATTCGTTTCTGAGAAATTATTGTTTCATTATTTAAGGCCGGGAAATAAAAATAAAAGAAGCAGTTTAATTTATCGTATGTACCGTTCAAAATGACCCCCGCCGACTTCCATACAGTAGTATAATCTGTCTTGAAATTCTGTACGAACATTTCTGAACACATCTGGAGTCAATAAACGACATTCTCGAACAATTCTTTCACGTAACTCTTCCATAGATGTGGGTTTTGTTGCAAATACCTTCAATTTCAAATGTCCCCACAGAAAGAAATCCAAGGGAGTTAAATCGGGTGACCTAGCGAGCCACTCCACAGGACCTCTTCTTCCAATCCATCGCTCAAGAAACTGATTATCTAAAAATTGACGGACTGCTATAGCAAAATGTGGGGGTGCCCCATCCTGTTGAACAAACAGTTCGCCCTCTAAAAGATTATCATCTTCTTCGAGGATTTGGGTAATCATTGGGTCGATGTTATTTTCTAACAGATCGAGGTACCTTTGGCCATTTAAATTATCAGGAATAAGAAACGGTCCGACAATGTGATCCCCTAAGATGCCAGCCTAAACATTTAACTTCTGAGGCCTTTGGGTATATGTTTCCATGAACAAATGTGGATTGGTTTCACTCCAACAACTACAATTGTGCCTGTTTACCTCCCCATTTAACTGAAATGTCGATTCATCAGAAAATCACGTATTGTACAGTAGATTGGCATTACCGTCTAACTGTTCACTAAAAATCTCACAGAATTCAAGCCGACGATCGGGATCATCTTCGTTTAATTGGTGTACCAATTTAAATTTATATGGATGAAATCTAAGGGCCTTTACAATTCGACGAACAATGCTTCGTGATACACCGGAAGCCTCAGCTACTTTCCTGATCGATTGAGTATTATCCATCTGCAAATGACCCAGAACTGCCACTTCGACTGCTTCATTCCTACTCGGTCGCTGAGGTTCATGCTTTTTGTTTTCCACAGAACCTGTTTCCATAAATTTTGTCAATAATTGTAAAACATACTGAGAACCAACCCTTCTATCTGGGTGATTTCTATTGAATATGCGCTCCGTAGCTCTAGCACAATTATCGTTTTTAAAATAAATGCTGACAATTTCTGTTCTCTCCTGAAGGGTATAAACCATTTTGAGAACTCACTCTGGTAAAATGTATCTCGAGATAAAATTGGTTGTGAACAAATTAATATTCAAGGACTATCAAATACTTATGAGTGTTTTATTATTCTAAAACTAAACGGACAAGTAAAGTGTTTTTTGCCGAAAAAACTCGTGTAGTTTTTTTTGTAAATTCTAATACCCAGTGCCGTGTATTTTAAATTTTTTAAACGATTTCGATTGTGTGTATTCATCAAAAATACAATTATTTTCCTTAAGAACGAATCGATAAAGTTTTAAAAAATACACAGTTATGTAGGGAATTGAAAGACCTTTCAAAAGATGTATCACTCGACCCCCCCTTGCCATTTGAATTTTTTGAGGGGGGTGGCCGTGTAGGGTAGAGGGATGATGATAGGTATACAAGTATTACATTAAAATATGTCCCCCTTGGAAATAAGGTCGACGTGTTTCACCAATTTTTCAAAAAATTTTTATCTCCAAAGTTATCAGAGTGCCTACTTTTGGTTGGAACACCCTGTATATCGGACTAGGAGTTTTCATTTTTGTATTGTAACTTGAGGAAATTATTTATTGAGTGTAAAAATTATCCTTTCTTTTTTTTAATCTCAATGTATTTTTATATTATATTAAATAACAATGTTCTTAGTAATAACTAAGAACACTGTTATTTAATTCATTGCAATTCTTGCTCCTAGATTGAATAGTTGTTCTAATAGTTTCTATGAAAGCTAGCTAAGATTGACAGTATAAAATATAAAAAACTAAAGGTATTTATTATTATTATCATGTTAGGTTTGAAATAATACTTATGTAATACCCAATAATTATTTTATTATTTTTTTCTAGAAATGCATAAATACTAAGCAATAATATGTCAGATTTTTTTAAACTTTAAACTGTTTATATTTTTATACATTTTCGATTATTCCTTGTTTATATTTTTATATTACATGGTAATAAGTAGTATGTAAAAATAGCTTGTATATTTAATCTACTTCTTTCTGATCATACTACGTGATCAGACACCCTTTTTTCAAACTCCACCCTGCCACAGCCTTTTTTAAGTCCCAGCCACGAATTAAATATGGCAACACCGCGCCGCATCGAAGTTGTAAACCTATTGCTGAGCACAGGCACAGCATCCACATATTTGCGGTTACCGGTTAGTTTAATTTTATAATAAAACAGGCTTATTTGCACTGCTCTCTTGGTCAATTAAATATTACACTATTTTATGTAAAATAATGCATGATTCTACATAAAAACATGTGATATTCAATTGTACGGCAAAACCAACGCGAAGGTGCAGAGTTACATAAGCTATTAAATAATATATCACATCATATTATTGCTTACACTATAATACACATAGTTATTACAAACTCATTATATAAACATAAACAATAATAATAAATATCTCATACTACTAAATTAACACGCATATTTTTGCCCGGATAGGAAAAGAGGAAAGACGAACAGGTGAAGGACAAAAACGATGGATTATAGGGAGTGATCCAGAGTAATAATTTAATTTCACAAAAATTTCCAAATGCTGACCAAATCATGAAAGACAAGATTGTCTTGGCAAACTCCACATTCTTCTTATTGGAGGCTGTCCCGATTATACTTTTTGCACGATAATCTAATTTTCATCAATTAAAAGTATTCTACTACTATTTTGTTAGTCTCTGCAAGCAAGGCAGACATGTTAATCAGATAGTGTTTGTTATTATTTTCTTTATTTGGAGAAATATCCTTACTAGATGAAAGATGGTAGACTTAGTAGGTAAAATAAAAATGTTTGTAACACATTCTATGTAGCGGGTGACTGATTATATATCATAATACAATTTTAATAGTAGAAACTGAATATATGTTTTTTAATTTAGTCATTTAAATTACTTCATCTATAATAATACTATGCCATTTAGAATATAAAAATGTTTCATCACTTTCAGTAAAATCTAAGGCTTGTTTTAATTACAACAAGGCCTTCTGCAATGCATTTTGAATACAATTTGTTTGTGAATTAGTTGGATAATACGTATATTTAAATCTAATAAATTTTGCACGTGACCACCTGTTAATTTTCATATCAAAATCTAAAATCCACTTTAACTCGTTAAAATGTCCTTGTCCTTTACAAACACTTTTACGGTGAGGTCGTTATTAATTAATACTTAAATTTCGATTTTAACTGTCCAACTTTACCGAAAAATAACATCAAAATTTTCGTAATTTCCAATGATATCTGACTTCAAAATTTTGAATTAAAATTTCATGTTGCTGGATTTAGTTTCGGCGTCTACGAGTACATTCAGGATCATTTCGAACAATTGGCTTTTCCTTTTACAAATATTTAGGTAAATTTGGGAAAATAGATGGGATTGCATTCTCTTTCAATTTTGGTTTACAGACAATAATTTCAAACGTTCCGTCTGGTAACAGGCATTTATTTGTCAAGTTTGATAACTACTGGAATCAAAATGCAACTCACATACTACAGAATGTTTTGATGGTGTCCATTCTTTCTTAGGGACAGTTTTGAGCCATTTTTGTTTTAACCCATCGTCCTTGTGGAATCCAAAAACACTTTTAACGCCTTCAGCTTTTACAGATGAATCGTAATTTTACTTACAATTGGGGATACAACACCGTGTCGGCATGTTCAATTACCTACTTTAGGTTATATGCATACGGATAAAATAAAACATATACATAAAAACTAGCGAAAAATTAGATTGTATTTTAAATTATCACTACACAACACTATCTACATTTAATGCACTTTAATTTACAAGAATCTAGAGCAATAATTACTAGTTAAAAACACTGATTTGGGGTAAATAAAGAGACGCTTTAATACATAAACACATACACAAGCGACCATTATTCAGAACAAGAGGTCTTCATGCGATGTTGCACAATTTCTTATTTCGTGGCTGGGACGTAAAGAAGGCTATGACTTCGACTCACAAAATAGCTAGCCGAGTGCTTTTTGCTAAGCCATAACCTTAGCGCATATTTAACACGGGATAGATTTGTAATATTAAGTATTTACTAGCCTACAATAACTATAACAGCCACAATTATCCTTAAAATAAATTAAAAAAAGAAGCTGTGGCAACCTTGTCCTTATAGCAAGAGAGTAAGTATACGTTAGGTATGGTAGGCGAGATAAGATCTAATCTGGCAGTTCTAAATCAAGGATCCAACAAGCACTTATTGGTACCAAAAACTTCGCTGCCCCGGGCCCAGACGGCATTAACAACTGGTGGTGGAAGAAATTTCCTTCCACTCACCGCTGTCTGGCGCGAGTTTTCAACTCATGGTTGAACGAGGGGCAGCAGATTCCGGATTGGTTCGTCGAGGGACGTACTGTGCTTATCCCCAAAAAGGGGGATCTTTCCGACCCGAGGAATTATAGGCCGATCAATTGCTTCAACTCCTGCTACAAGATATTTACACATATCTTGTATGCTAGGACACTGAGGTCTGTTGATCCGGTCTTCTAGCAGATACACGAACAGCGTGGTGCCAAGAAGGGCATGGCAGGTTGCAAGGACTGCCTGCTGATAGACCGCTGTATTACACAGGATTCTGTGCAATACAAGCGGAATCTATCGATGGCCTGGATTAATTACCGCAAGGCATTTGATACAACATCGCACGAGCTATTGTTGTACTTGCTCGAATGTCTTGCGGTACCAGCACCACTAGTGAGATGCATAGAACAGCTGCTGCCGCTCTGGAAGACCCGCTTCACCATAACATCAGGTGCACAGCGGGTCACGACAGAGCAGGTGGCGGAGAGGAGTTTTCCAGGGTGACTCCCTGAATCTCCTCCTCTTCTGCATCTCACTGCTGCCGTTGTCTGTTGGGCTCTGCCAAACCCGTGGATATCAATGTGGGCCACCCAGCGACCGGAGGCATAAGGTCATCCATCTATTTTATATGGATGACCTTAAACTTTATGCCTCCGGAGAGCGCGAACTACAAAACGCTCTTAGGGTGGTCGAAGAATATACGCGGGCAATTGGTATGGAGTTCGGGTTGGACAAATGTGCAGTCGTCCACCTCAAGAGAGGACGATGCGGAGAATTCCCTGAAGATGCGTAGCTCGCAGACGGAAGCATCCTAAGACATCTGGATGCCGGAGAGACCTATACGTATCTGGGTGTGCAACAAAGGCACATCCAGGATGTATCACAAGTAAAAAATTCTCTCCACGGCAAGTACAGACACCGCCTCCGAAAGATTTGGTCTTCCGAACATTCGGGGAAGAACAAGGTGTCTGCAACTAATATGCTGGCCGTTCCAGTTCTGCTCTACTCCTTCGGAGTAGTAAAGTGGACAGTAGAGGAGCTGCGTCAATTAGATAGGGATACCCGCAAGATGATGAATATTCACAGAAGTATTCATCCTAGATCGTCCGTTCCTTGTGTGTACCTCCCACGTCAACGGGGGGGCCGAGGACTCTTGAGCCTGGAGTGTACGCATGGCAGAGTAGTTCTGAGTATGGCATGTAACATACTCAGGAGCTCAGATCCCCTCTTGCGGTTCGTAAAACATCACGAAACTGTAGGAGTGGGAGAAGGATTGTTCAAGGCAGCGAAAAGAGCCGCAGATGAACTCGGTCTCGCATTTGCCATCAGGCGAGGAGGCCGGCGAGGTGCTAATGTTGAGTCAGTCACCGAACTTCAGCCAAATCGTCTGAAAGCCCGAATCAGAGCTGCCGAACAGGAAAATCTGTTTCGGCGGCACGTCGATAAACCCCAGCATGGTGTCTTCTATAAAAACATAGAAACACTGGGTTTATCGACCAAGCTGACCTTCGCCTTTCTATGGTCGCTCAAGCACCTACTATCTGCATGTCCCGTATATGCGATTTCGGCCTACATCCACCGGCATAACACGGCGTTACGAGTGCTATACTACCATCTAAGGCACTCGTACGGGGTAGACCAGACACCAGTGCTGCCTTACGTCCGCGGAGATATTGAGTCCGTTGTCGAGAACGAGAAATGCTGGATTTACTGGAACTACTCGTTCCCGACTGTCAGGCTAATCCAAGCCAACAAGCCTGACATAGTCCTCCTCGACCATCAACTCAAGGTGATGTATGTCATCGAGTTCTCGGCACCTGCGGAGAAAAACATCACCTTGAAGGAGGAGGAGAAACGGACCAAATATCGCGATCTCCGGTACGAGCTCCAAGTGCTGTACCCAGGCTACTCGGTAAAAATGGTCGTCCTTATTATCGGTGTACTCGGACGGATAAAGCCTACGCTGCTCTCGGAACTGAAGATCATACCGGCCTGCCAAAAACCAGCCGAGTGGCTGTTAGGTCAAATGCAGAAGGCGGTCATTCTGGGTTCTCTCCGTCTGCTTAGGGCACACGATTCTGGTATCTACAGTCACTAACCCTGCAGGATGTGGGAAGTGGCTGTAGTTGATGCGCCGGCGCTACTCACGTGAGGCGTCGGAGGCCACGAGAGGACTGACCGGCATCGGGAAACCGAAAAAAATAAATAAATAAATAAATAAATGACCTTTATTTTCAATAATGCAGCCTAAATTTTACAAAAGTTATAATGCAAATTTGAGTATATTATGCACTATTCAAAGGAGGCGAGGTTCAGTACAATATACTGTTCTACCACTTAACCTACGGATCTACTTAATCTAATTTAATTAATTACCCTAATAATATAATATATACTATACAATTTAGATTGATTACAATAATTATTTATTTATTTATTTATTTACCTCAATAAACCGCCCATCCACACACCACATCTCGCCCATTTTACGTTATGTTTTATTTCACACATATATATAAACACATCCATTATATTTTTTCACTAATCAATTTCTTTTGTAATTATTATTATTACTGATCATCTAAAAATTGCTTTTGTAATATCATTTTAAATTTATTAATTTTATATTCTTTTGTATGACCCGGAATTTTATTGTATATTTTTTATACATTAAACAAAAATGACCTTTCATAGAGGGTGGTTTTATGTGCAGGGGGGTGCAATGAGTGATTGTCTTCTTATGTTTATGTTATGTACATCTGTTCTAAATCTAATTTTATAAAACAAGTAAGGTGAAGTCCTTGTGATAATAATCTTATGAAAGAACACAGATAAATGAAGTAGGCGCCTGTTAGTCATATTTAACCAACCAATTTCTTTTATTTTATGGGATATATGTTCCCTCCGCCTAACACCACATACTAGCCTAGTGCATGAATTCTGAATCCTTTGTATTATTTTTGAGGTGGCTACATCAAGGCAAGGTCCATATACTACATAACAATATGAAAAGTTTGAGAGTACAAGAGCATCGCATAAGAGTTTAATGATGTCTTTATTTAAAATATGTCTGCATGCATTTATGTTTTTTAAATTACAGCAGGGGCGGTCGGTCCATGGAAGCAAGGGAAGCAGTGCTTCCCTTGGGATTATTAAAAAAAACACATAATTAGAACCTAATTATTATTTATCACATATATTAATCATTAAAATTTACTTTTACCCAATTTCAATAGACACGGCCCTGCATTTCATCAGCTGAGACAATGTTGCACGCTAAAACCGTAACGTGACGCACTCGATTAATCGAGCCAACACGAACTCGCGCGACAGATGTAAGCTACTTCTTGAAATGCATGACATCCCCACTTCATAATCTTGATATCTGAACAGTATAGCATAGTAATGCGTCTTGTTTTATAGATTTTAATCTTGATTTTAATATCGATTTTAATATTATACTTAATATTAATCTTCCTAGTATTATTCTCAGCTTTTGTACTATATTTATAAAAACTTTTTTGGTGTTTCTAAACCTGTGGTGCGGGGACAATTGATTTTTAAAACGTTGAACATTAGTGCGCGTATAAGCAGTTTTAGATATGCTTATTCAATATGGAAGCTGGTCCTAGCACTGTGGAAAATATTATTTGCGTTTGTGTGGTGTGCAATTTGTTGAAAAAGGGATTTTCAACATATTCGTTTCAAGATAAACTGGATATTATTAGAAACGGGAGACCAACACCTGATTTAAAACTTTTAAAAACGAAAGTTAAAACATGCTATAGGTACTTTAATATTGAAATGTACAGTACTAATCAGTGGTTAACGGGTTGTGAAAATTTGTGTAAATTGTTTTGTTGGCCATGTGTACTTTTCACAAATGAAAAAATGTGTTTGAAATAAAAATGGCTTTTCAGATTTAAACAACATTCACAAAGTGACAAAGAGGCATGGTAAGTGTGAAATACATTTGCGAGCGGTGCTAAAAGAAAAAACATTTGGAAAATCACGAATTGAGCATTCATTAGATCAGCAGTTGAAAGAAACGTAAGCATAATGAACTTGTAAAAAAAATCGAGAAGTGTTAAAAAGACTTATTGACATTGTTTGTTTTCTCAGCGAAAATGAACTTAGTTTTAGAGGTCATACTGAATCTCGGAGGATTGCTAATAGGGGCAATTTCATCAATTTAGTTGATTTATTAGCAAAATATGATACAATTTTAAGTAACCATCTGGAATACTCCACGATATTTCGTGGTACATCAAATCATATTCAAAATGATTTGATTCAGTCGATAAGCGATATTGTTTTAGAAAAGATCAAGCAAGAAATAAAAAAAGCTCCTTTTGTTGCAATTATGTATGAAACAACCAAGATTACGAATATTAGTCAGTTGTCAATCGTAGTACGATACATAAATCCAAATGGGAAAGTCCAAGAGCGCTTTTTAGGATTTTTAGACGTAACAACGAAAAGAACGGCCGCAGCTTTATATGCTATAGTTTGTCAGATAGTCGATGATCTACAATGTGGTGCTAAACTTATTGCCCAAAGTTATGATGGGGCCGCTGTAATGGCTGGTGAATTGGGGGGCCTGCAGGCCAAAGTAAAAGAGACTTTTCAGAATGCAATATTTGTACATTGTTTTGCGCATCGATTAAATTTAGTTCTTGCTCAATCTGCAGCGTGCCTTAAAGAGTGCAAAGTATTTTTTTCAAGTATTAGTGGAATGGCTGCCTCTTTTTCAATATCATCAAAATGGACACGAGCTTTAGATTTGGAAGTACAGAAGAGACTACCCAGAGTTGCTCCAACACGATGGAATTACAATGGGAGGCTAGTACAAACTGTATCTGAATATCGACAGCATCTAATTGATTTATTTGAAAATATTTTACAAAGCAAAGATGATTGGGACACTGAGACTTTGAATGGATCCAGAGGTTACTTAGATTCATTGAAAAGAGACTTTGATTTTAATTTTTTGTTAAATATTTTCTCCGAAATATTCCCATTTACTGACAATTTATTCAATATTTTGCAGACTAAATCAAATGACGTTGGATTTTGTGTAAAGAAAATTGAAGAATTCAAAAATTTGGTTTGTAACAAAAGAAATGAATTTAAAAAGTTCTGGGAGAAAACTAGTAATGACAATTTAGAGCCGCAAAGAAGAAGAATACGAACTGAATTTATAGTGGATCGTAGAACTTCATATCGAAGACTTTTTATCGAAATTTTGGACAATATCACTGGGCAACTAAATAATATATTTAAAAATTTTAGTGATATACAATTTTTAGAATTGTGTAATTTTAATGAATTTAAAAATAAACAGTTTCCACAAAACGCACTTCAGTCATTAAGTGATAACTACGGAATTTTTTTTGATATAGTTGGGTTACGATTGGAACTACGATATTAGTCAGAAACATAACGCCAACGAACAGATTATCTTTATAAAAGAAAATAGTTTGGATCAGGCCTACTCTGAAGTGTTGAAATTGTGTGAGTTAGTGTTGACGATACCTGCAACTAGTGCTTCGGTTAAACGCAGTTTTTCGACCTTAAAAAAGAATAAAAACTTTTTCAAGAAATTCAACCAGTGAAGAGCGGCTTTCAAAATTGTCCCTGTTGACAATAGAAAGTGACTTTGTGAAGGAGATGTCTCAAAATTCAAACTTTTACGACGAAGTTATTTCCGACTTCGCAGAGAAGAGTGATTATTATGTACTACTATTTGTGTTTTGTTTGTTAGATAGAAGAGATATATATAATTTCAATTTAGACCTATATAATATAATATTGAAAGCATAATCATGATTGATGCAGTCAAAAGCTTTTGTATAATCTAATAAAATTAACAATGTTAATTCGTTTTGATCTGATGCTGTTACTATATCATCAATTATATGAGATAAAGCAATACTACAACTATAATTTTTTCTAAAACCTGATTTGAGTCAGTGGTAAAATATCGTATTTGTCTAGGTGATTTTTTAATTGATTTGATAGTATTCTTTCGAGAACCTTGGACAGTGGAGGCAACACTTAAGTGTTTCAAATCAGTAGGTTGGTTGATTTTGGGCAGAGGAATAACCATAGAAGTTTTCTAGAGGTTTGGAAAATAATTTTCTAATATGCACGAATTGATTATATGCGTAATAAAAGGTATAACGTACGGGCAACAGTATCTAATCATTGTTAAATTAATTTTATCATAACCCAAGGCATTACTATTCAGTGACATAATTATTTCAAAAACCTCATCATTACTTTTAAAGTAAACGAACATTTTTGTTCAAAGTTATTAACTAAATGTTCTGAATAAAATGACTTAGTCTCCTCTAAATTTCCAGATGGTATAAATTTTGCAGATTCGATAAAAAAATTATTTATTTTATTGACATCAGATAATTAATTCTACAGGTATTTCAGTGTTTTTTTTCTTACTGGAATGAATGTTTAAATTATCTAAATCTTCCCATAGTGTTTTTGACCTACCAGTTTGAATTCTATAATTTAAGTATATATATATATATATATATATATATATATATATATATATATATATATATATATATATATATATATATATATATATATATATATATATATATATATATATATATATATATATATATAAAAAAAAAATTTTTTTCGTTTTCTGTTGCCTTTATTTATTTCTTAACATTTTGAAGAAAATATGATGTTCCGGATTTTTAGATTTTTTTGTAACGAGTTAGTGCACGATCTCTCATATTCATCAATATTTTTATGTTTTCAGTTAACCAGGGAGTGCATGTTTATCAAATAACGAAACTATTAATTCTTTAAAATAAAGGAGTTTATTTTCAACATTATTAATATAAAATATGTCATGAAATGGGCGGGACTGAGGGTCATTAATAAATGTTACGTAATCAAAATCTCTGAAAGTCTTTAATGCTTTCTTCATTTTCAATGAATAATATTTTGCTTTTGGTTTATAGCAATCGATACATCAGACTTTGTATCCAATGCTATATTTTAACAAGTCTTATATTACTTTTTTAATGTTGTTAATGCCTAAATGTATATTTTGATTCTTGGTACATGGTATTTTTTATGGAACTTCAAAAAAATGTATTTTTTTAGCGAATCTTCATCTGACCAACAATAAATATTTTACAAAAAATTGTTTTCAATGAAATGTCATTTGTTAAGGAAGATATTTTTTGTCGAGAATTTAAAAAAAATTTCCAATGAAATTTTAATTTTTTATTGCAATTTTACTAAAGGGGTGTAGGTGATGGAAGATTTGGATTTCTACATCTCTTCATTTATTGGTCTGTACCTTTTTTAAAAGAAAATTATCTACCTCTTTTTTTAACACGCTTTTATTAGCTTCACCTGTATGTTTGCTTGCTTGCTTGCTTGTTTGTTTGTTTGTTTGTTTGTTTGTTTGTTACCGACTCTTTGGACTCGATTTTGACCCACTTTAAACGGACAGATTTAATTGAAACTTTGCACACTTACGAAGAACCGGTAACAATACAATAATTTGATAAGTTTATATCATTATCCTGATCAGGATCGCCAGTCCTTTCCTCACGTATCCTCTACGTGAGAGCAAGGAGGCTTAATATTGTAAGTATATTCAGTGATTTTCAGTTCGGTCGTTGGCAGAGCGGGCAAGTCTTAGTCGACGAGAGACGACGGACTCCTCGGGCGTGAGTTCAAATCCCATGGCTGAAATAAAAAAATATATTTTTTTTCAGAAATATCTGTTGAATCGTAATATGTTATATCAGCATCAATAAGCAATATAAATATAGTTTAAAAAAACTACAAAACACGCTTTCATAGCACATCAAACTAAAAAGTGAAAAATAAATATAGTTTAAAAAAAACTAAAAAAACACGCTTTTAAAGCACATCAAACTAAAAAAGTGAAAAATAATTATTAATATAAACTGAAAACAATAATGAACGAAAAATACTAGTATTATTGTGAAAAAAGCGTAGGGCGCTTTGTGCCATATTTTTCGTATATCGAGCAACCCACGTTTTTTTCACAATAATTCTAGTATTTTTCGTTCATTATTGTTTTCAGTTTATATTAATAATTATTTTTCACTTTTTAGTTTGATGTGCTTTAAAAGCGTGTTTTTTAGTTTTTTTAAACTATATTTATTTTAATACATTGTAAAAATTGTTGCTACGTCTGATGTATCGCTCGATTTTCTGATTTGAAAACGAAATAATTCGTACATTAGGTGTTACTTTACCAAAGCGAAGTCTACTACTGAGGTACTTACACATTTATTGAAGCAAATACTAAGTAGATAATAAACACGCAGTTTTATTCATGTAATTAGTTTTATTTATATTTATTGTAGCTTTTGTCTCTAGTAAAGCAAATGCTTTAAGTATCAAGCAAATGCTCTGAAAATATTAATCATATATGTAGATCAAAAGTTTTGCTTCAAAAATATGTAGTAAAAACATTTGCTGCCTTTTATTCATCAGAGCCACTGATTCCTTACTATGGCCATTGGTTTGTAAAATTATTGTTTTTATTTTAATGTGACTGATAACACCTTGTCACATCGTTGCGTTGCCAGGGAGATTAGGAGGATATGACTAGGGCAGTCGCGCTCTTTTCCTCATACGTCAGGCCTATTTATTTATTATCCATTATTAATCGTTATTTCCTCGAATACCACATGAACTTTATACTTTTTAACATTCAAATGACCACTCCGTCAGATGGTATAAAATATATATTTGTTTTAATCATTTTAAAAAATCATAAAATTCCTAGAAGTTGGAAGTAAAGTACTTTAAGATAATGGTTAATAATAAACTATCAATCAATTAAATGTAATTAATATGTTTAAAAATTGATAAAATTATAAATTATTATTATTTGTTATTATGGAATTTGAAGCTTTTGCTAAATGAGTGATCCATATATAAAAATATCATTCTCGAGATTAGTTTAGAATCATTGTAAATAGGTATGATATAATGTTCGCAACAAGAAAATAAATAAAATCGAAAAAAATCAGTTGTCAGTCCAGTGCTCTCGAAGCAGATTTTTTAACATTAACAACGATTAACTGCTGTTTACCGTATGTTACACCATATTTTTTGTTTCGGTTTCCCGATGCCGGTCAGTCCTCCCGTGGCCTCCGACGCCTCTCGGGAGTCGCGCCGGCGCATCAACTACAGCCACTCCCCACGTCCCGCAGGGTCAGTGACTGTAGATACCAGAATCGTGTGCCCTAAGCAGACGGAGAGAACCCAGAATGACCGCCTTCTGCATTTGGCCTGCGAGCCACTCGGCTGATTTTTGGCAGGCCGGTATGATCTTCAGTTCCGAGAGCAGCGTAGGTTTTATCCCTCCGAGTACACCGATTATAAGGACGACCATTTTTACCGAGTAGCCTGGGTACAGCACTTGGAGCTCGTACCGGAGATTGCGATATTTGGTCCGTTTCTCCTACTCCTTCAAGGTGATGTTTTTCTCCGCGGGTGCCGAGAACTCGATGATATACATCACCTTGAGTTGATGGTCGAGGAGGACTATGTCAGGCTTGTTGGCTTGGATTAGCCTGACAGTCGGGAACGAGTAGTTCCAGTAAATCCGGCATTTCTCGTTCTCGACAACGGACTCAATATCTCCAGGGACGTAAGGCAGCACTGGTGTCTGGTCTACCCCGTACGAGTGCCTTAGATTGTAGTATAGCACTCGTAAAGCCGCGTTATGTCGGTGGATGTAGGCCGAAATCGCATATATGGGGCATGCAAAAAGTAAGTGCATGAGCGATTCCGGCGCCTGATGGCAGGTCCTGCAGTTGATATCAGGAACCTCTACACGCCACACGCGGCTCCGGTAGACAAAAGTGTTGATAACACCATCGTGGCAGGCCGTAATGAATCCCTCGGTCTCCGACGTAAGCCCTGCTGACCTTAGAAAGACGAAGGTCAGCCTGGTCGATAAACCCAGTGTTTCTATGTTCTTATAGAAGACACCATGCTGGGGTTTATCGACGTGCTGCCGAAACAGTTTTTCCTGTTCGGCAGCTCTAATTCGGGCTTTCAGACGATTTGGCTGAAGTTCGGTGACTGACTCAACATCAGCACCTCGCCGGCCTCCTCGCCTGATGTCAAATGCGAGACCGAGTTCATCTGCGGCTCTTTTTGCTGCCTTGAACAATCCTGCTCCCACTCCTACAGTTTCGTGATGTTTTACGAACCGCAAGAGGGGATCTGAGCTCCTGAGTATGTTACATGCCATACTCGGTACTACTCTGCCATGCGTACACTCCAGGCTCAAGAGTCCTCGGCCCCCCCGTTGACATGGGAGGTACACACGAGGAACGGACGATCTAGGATGAATACTTCTATGAATATTCATCATCTTGCGGGTATCTATATCTAATTGGCGCAGCTCCTCTACTGTCCACTTGACTACTCCGTAGGAGTAGAGCAGAACCGGAACGGCAAGCATATTGGTTGCAGACACCTTGTTCTTCCCCGAAAGTTCGGAAGACCAAATCTTTCGGAGGCGGTGTCTGTACTTGCCGCGGAGAGAATTTTCTATTTGTGATACATCTTGGATGTGCCTTTGTTGCACACTCAGATATGTATAGGTCTCTCCAGCATCCAGATGTCTTAGGATGCTTCCGTCTGCGAGCTGCGCATCTTGAGGAAATTCCCCGCATTAGAAATCACTTTTGTACCTGAAAGTAGAAATAAATAAGGAAACTCAAATACCGTTTTAACACATTTATTTCTGTCATGGACAACTGTCTATAAGAAATATTACAAAACATGACATGAACAAAACCTTGTTGCATGTGCGGAAACTTCCGCCAAATATTTGAATTGGCATATGTAGAACCCTACATATGGCAGACAAATGTCCTCAAGAAATACATTGATATTTAGCTAGTTGAACCTGCAAAGCAACCAAACCTGCTTACCTGCGCGGAAACTTCTGCTGCGTAGTTTAAATAACATATGTAAAACCTTACATATGGTTGCAAGGGAAACTACCCTTGTATGCGGTACACGAACGTCTCCTGACAGAAAAGACGGACATATGCAGACGACCATGCTTTGATTTAACTCGCGAGCTCGTTGCTACAGTATCACAGTACTATGAATACAACTAACGCTTGCCAATTTACATTCGATGCATATGCGGAAACTTCCGACATATGATATTCAACTGCCCGTGTTTGTGGAGTGCGCGAATTCGTCCCGAATTCAGTAGGCTTAAACCAAGACGAGCCGAACTACCCCGAAGTATTTTGTGTAGTGGTTGGCAGGCGTTAACCTCATTTACCGCACGCATAAGGTAGCTGTGGCCATAAAGCATTAAACGATACTCACTGGACGTCTGCCCTCGGACCCCTTTCGTGAGACAAGGTCTACCGGTTAAAACACTCAGAGAGTCAAAGGAAGCTGCATGTTGCGTCATCGACGTGTGGCCCGACTAATCTGCTCGCTGACCGCTCGAGATCCGCTCACAAGGAGTGAAATTTGATTGAGCAATGCATTATAACAGAAAAACCCTATCCGTAAATCATTTGGTACCACCGGCCAAATATTGTTAAAAACCGCAAAACCCAAACATACAGTGTCGTACTTTGATTAACGTTGCCATTTCACTCATAACAAAGAAATTGATTTCGTTTAATAAATTTTAGTGACCTCGAGTACGTAGAAAATGGCAACGTAGTAAAAAAATTATTCAAATGCCATTCTTACCAGTTCTGATATACACGGAGAGTTCCGCGGAGCCCACTCCCCCGGGTTCTTCATTAACACCTGACTTACTCGCCTCCATGTTGGCGGCGGCGTCGGTGACTATAGCACGCTAATAAAGTGGCTCCCAATGCTGGTGGATAGCTATAACTCCTATTTCCTGATTCTGAAGAACCAAAGCGTAAAGCTTTGGGCTGTCAGAGAGTTGACCTGGAGCACAACTATATCACAGAGAGTCGTACAATCTCTTCGTACCCGATTCCGTAGAACCAAAGCGTAAAGATTGGGGTTGTCAGAGATGTGGCACGACTCTGCAACGGAGAGCTGGACAATCTCTTCATACCCGATTCCGTAGAACCAAAGCGTATAGCTTGGGGTTGTCAGAGATCTGAGCCAGATTGTATGAAATATCGCGTATTTCTATGATTTCCTGTGAGTGAGTTCGTTGTTCAAGCCTGCAAGCTTGACGGAGATAGCCAAACGTTAATTTGTGTTCTTCCAACTAAAATATAACTCAAGATGCTTTAGGTGAAAAGTGATATAATGACTATGTTCATTAGCCTTTGACCCTATTCTTAGTAAAGCTCTCACAACCCTACGTGTTTACGTCGGTTTGTTTATGTTATCTGTTCTCAGCTGGGGGAACGCTTTGAGATTTTGTACAGTTTTGACAACGTTTTAAAATATTAAATGAATACTGTGTGTTCTTTTACAATATGAATAATTTAGACTCTATAGTTTGAATGCATACGTTTTCTGCCAAAATTCTAAGAGAATGGTTTAACCCTTTTACGTAATGGTTAATTTGGAATTTAATGATATAAATTCTTGGAAATAATTTAGTTTTATGTAAAAATTATAGGAAAATTATTCGCAATGAAGCAGCCCAGGGCTAGGGTGCTTCACTTTTTCCCTTGCCTTATAGATAAGCTTAGGTTCTACCGATTCCTAAGTTTAATAGGACCAACACATTTTCTGATATAATACTACCCTTTTGGAAGTTTTGTAAAAAGTTGTAAATTACCAGTTAAGTAAATTTTTCGCAGACAACAATGTTTTACCTGATAATCAAACACGTTTTAGAAAGCCTCATGGCGCCACGACGCATTGACGATGATAATTGTATCATTATCTACTACCCAAAGAACACAAAATGTCATATAGATATCCATTTTATATCCAAAGTGAGTCCTGAACATTCATGACACTATGATTGTCGATATAGATAAAGAAACTGTTGATCTTGATATAGGCTTGAAAAGTGTCGCTCTCTTATTATCATGGTCAAGAAGCTAGTCCAGAGTCCAGGACCGGTAGCTACTACTGCCTCATATGGTTGACAGAAGGAAAATACATCGACAAATAAAAGTAAAAGTATAAAATGGATAATGAAATATATACCGCTTGATACAATGTATTTTTCAGAATGATTGAGGTCTGCTATAATATTTGTTCTGCATTCGAGGCTGTTAAATATGGCGATTTGGTTTGTACATATGTCTATAAAGGAAAAATTAACGTTCCACATCTAACGAGGTTAATGGAGCAAATTCTAAATAGTTTACATAGCAGGCACTGACAAACCGCGCAGATAATTTTCGCGAATGTTAAACATTGTTTTGTATCCCAGGTTCCTGTGTAAAACATTTTTTAGTTAATTGTTTATAATCCGACATTTGCTGTCTGATAGAGACAAAGCCTTTTGAATACTCAGAATTCTTAGTATAAAATTAACAACTTGCACCGAAAGTCAGTTGTTTCATCCACTCTCAGCCACAAAAATTATTTCGTACGTCCTCTAGAATATTCTCCAAAACATTTTTATACGCACTTGTTGGATATGTTTTACATAACATATGGCTACTAGGTAAAAGAAATCTGGTACGTATTTTACAAAGAAACCTCTAAACTCATCATTGTCGACTACGTTCCAAGACAGACTACATGTACAATAAATGACACACAAATCATAATATATAATATATATATATATATATAAAAAAAAAAAAAAAAAAAAAAATATATATATATATATATATATATATATATATATATATATATATATATATATATATATATATATATATACATACATATTATTCTACACTATCTATGTAATCACTATCAGTATCCATAAGTGGTTGGATTTAAAAAAAAAATTTAACTATAAGAAAAATTTATAAAAGTTTGGGTTAATTTAAAATTGTCGCTATTTAATCAACCAATGAAATAATGCGCCCTGTGATATGTGAAAAATTGTTTGAAAAATTGGTGAAATACGTCGACTTTGTTTCCAAGGGGGACATATTTTAATGTAATACTTGTATACCTATCATCATCCCTCTATCCTACACGGCCACCCCCTCAATAAATTCAAATGGCAAGGGGGGTCGAGTGATACATCTTTTGAAAGGTCCTTCAATTCCCTACATAACTGTGTATTTTTTTTTAACTTTTATCGATTCGTTCTTAAGGAAAATATTTGAAGCAAAATTTTATTTTTGATGATTACACACAATCGAAATAGTTTAAAAGGAGAGAATAGAAATTGTCAGCATTTATTTTAAAAACGATAATTGTGCTAGAGCTACGGAGCGCATATTCAATAGAAATCACCCAGATAGAAGGTTTGGTTCTCAGTATATTTTACAATTATTGACAAAATTTATGGTAACAGGTTCTGTATGAAACAAAAAGCATGAACCGCAGCGACCGATTAGGAATGAAGCAGTCGAAGTGGCAGTTCTGGGTCATTTGCAGATGGATAATACTCAATCGATCAGGAAAGTAGCTGAGGCTTCCGGTGTTTCACGAAGCAATGTTCATCGAAGTGTAAAGGCCCACAAATTTCATCCATATAAATTTAGATTGGTACACGAATTAAACGAAGATAATCCCGATCGTCGGCTTGAATTCTGAGAGATTTTTAGTGAACAATTAAACAGTAATACCAATCTACTGTACAATACGTGTTTTTCTGATGAATCGACATTTCAGTTAAATTAGGAGGTAAACAGGCACAATTGTAGGTATTGGAGTGAAACCAATCCACATTTGTTCATGGAAACTCATACCCGCCTCAGAAATTAAATGTTTGGACTGGCATCTTCGGGGATCACATTGTCGGGCCGTTTTTTATTCCTGATAATTTAAATGGCGAAAGGTATCGATCTGTTAGAAAATAACATGACACGATGATTACCCAAATCCTCGAAGACGATAATCTTTTAGAGGGCGAACTGTTTTTCAACAGGATGTGGCACCCCCACATTTTGCTATAGCAGTCCGTCATTTTTTGGATAATCGGTTTCCTGAGCAATGGATTTGAAGAAAAGGTCCTGTGGAGTGGCCTGCTAGGTCACCCGATTTAACTTCTTTGGATTTCTCTCTGTGAGGACATTTGAAATCGAAGGTATTTGCATCAAAACCCACATCTCTGGATGAGTTACGTGAAAGAATTGTTCGAGAATGCCGTTTATTGACTCCAGATGTGTTCAGAAATGTTCGTACAGAATTTCAAGACAGATTATACTATTGTATCGAAGTCGGTGGGGGTCATTTTGAACAATACATGCGATAAGTTAAACTGCTTCTTTTATTTTTATTTCCCGAACCTAAAATAATGAAACAATTATTTCTCAGGAACGAATCGATAAAAGTTTTAAAAAATACACAGTTATGTAGAGAATTTGAAAGACCTTTCATAAGATGTATCACTATGGTTGTAAGGGTTGCATATATTACAGGTATATAAATAAACACACCATATAATTTTTTATGTGGTGTATTTATTAATATTTATATTTGTTTTCTAAGTGCCGGCTCTGAAAAATTTAATATATTGTCGACTCCTGCTTATTACATCCACTGGGTAACGCCGACTGGGGGGTGAGAGAGATACTAACATAGTCATCTGTTGTCCATACGTGTTGAATTTCCAGAGAAATACCACTGAATTAACTGGATCTTTTCATCGGTTGTATAAATTAACAGTATTGTTAAGTACTCCCTACTCACAAAAAACCTGAATAATTCGTTTTACAAAACTCGCGCGTCTAAAACGAACAAACGGCGCCGCGGCTAGAACCGAAATTGTCCGATTCACTTATTGTTACCACGGAGCGGCACTATACACCGTGCTTTGCGATTTCCTATATCAAGATGCTCATTTTTGTTACGTGTATATGTAGAATAAATGGATATTCTTCTATGTATTTCCTTATGATATCCCTTAAACGTCCTTAAAATTGATATTCCTTTATTAGATAATCATAGGATATATATATTCGCTTAACAACAAAATGTCCATAGGATATAAAATAGGATATCCTTCATGTCAATCACGAGTGTCCATAGAATATCCATTGGATGTGTGTGATGTGTGTGATCCCTGAGTAGTACACTATACACTTTGCATCTAATTCGACATTTGCAATTAATTCGACAATGCCATATAAATCATCATTTTACTTTCTCATCTATACTGATAGATAAAGTAGTGAGAGAAACCAAATTTCAGATTATGATGAAAACGAACGTTTTGAGACCAGAAAATAGAAAATTTATCCAAATTGGTATGGCGTCTGTGTGTCGCAGGTCATTTGTTGTGGCCGCATTTTCTCAAACACGTGGAAATTGTACAGACAATAGCTGTCAAATTTAATATGATGATGAGATTTTCCAATTCTGAAAATATGAATCAGAACATTTCTATGTGTGAGTTATGTTTATATTCACAGTATTCTGTTGGTACTCTACTTAAATATTCTGATGAATTAATGAATTCGCATTTTTATCTCTTTTCGACTAAGAATTCTTAAAGCGTCTACATGCTTCACGTGCGTTCCATAATTTTAAGACTGCAATTTCGAACACGACTGCTGCTTTCTTTCTACTTCCGCCTCTAATAATGTTAGGTGTTTTTTCTAAATCCCATACTTATACTCCAGTAATTTAGAGGAATCCGAAATCTAAGACGGTTTTTTGCCAATTTCGCTTAATCTAAATGAATTACTATACCGTGCTATCATTTCAAAACACTGCAGTCAAGCTCGTGCAACTCTAGACACAAAATATGACTGAGTGTTGTGAATTTGCCACAACGGCCAGCCATGTAGTCTATGCCCTTTCTTCTACTCTGAATGTATGAGTTTTATCCAAGCTGCTTCCAATGTTTCCCTATGAAGTGTGCGAATGTAAGAAGACGGTCACAGCCGACTTTAAACACGCCGCGAAGTAACAAATAGTGGCAACAATGTCGTAGGCTTATTAGTTTACGTTAAAGTGTTAAGAATCTACGTTATTTCGGTAGTTTGCTGGGCTATTTCGTGTAATATTTCATTGTTTTTTATATGTTATAATAGTTTTGAAGTGTTGTTTTTGTGCATTAATATCAAGTATTCATTGTTTTATAATAATTACCGATGCGTGTACAGTATAAGAGTGCTTGTTTTTGACTCTGTTTTTAAGGTTACATTAAGTTTGCAGTATGCCTAGAAAATGTTGTGTCCTAGGTTGTAAATCGAATTATGACTTAGAAGTGAAAACCAACGGAACGCAAACTACGTTTAAATTACCTAGGGATGAAGTATTGAAGGAAATATGGGTCAGATCTATTTCAAGGAGAGACTGGACCCCCATCACATTCTCTTGTGTTTACATTTTGTTGAAGGTGGGTATATTAAATTTATTATAGGTATTTTACCAGATGAGTCATTAGGAAACAAACCTTGCATACCAAAGTTAAAAGAAAATGCCATTCCATCAATTTTTCCAAATTTACCCAAATGTTTGTTCAGTATTTACTAACACACTTTTAAGTAACTATGTAAAAATTCAGAATAATCGTTTACTCAAACATACTAGAACAAAGATACGTGTAAAAAAAGAAATTCACAATGAAATGAAAAATAGAAAGCTAGATACATTCAAGAGAACAAAATAATATAATATAATAATATATTTTTTCCATATGTGTTCAACTAAAGTGATTAAAAGTACCAATAATAATTTTATTAAAATAATCAACTTGTTCCTTCGGTAATAAACTGTTTTGTTTTTTTTTTGTTGACAATTTGTTTTAATTTTTTTTTTGCTTTTTCTATGGATGATTTTCAATTGCTTAATAACAATAACAATAAGTCATTCATTAGCAAAGCGCGCACACATACAAATGGGTAATTGTTATAATATGAACTTTATTGATATTAAATAAGGGAGGTTTTAACTCTACACCTTCTTCTTGGTTTTGCCGAACAATGAAATATCATATTTTCGGTGTCGCGAAGTGTCAGTCTAATCTACTCAAAAAAATGATATTTCATTCACTAAGTAGAGAATCCTTGTTACCGCCTTGTTATGCCTTTTATATCGTTCGACTTTGAACGCTTCCTACGCCTAAACTAATGAAGATAAATATATGCCCACACAGACTTTAGTTTGTGTAATTTGATTTCCTATAACTTTGTTTATGTGAAATTTTTTGATCTCTGCCACTGTTTTTACAACGTTTCGAGTCGAGCGTTACCGCACATCTTTATTGATGCGCTTATCTAGAACGAAATTTCATCGTCCACGGCCGAACCACTTTGCGGTGTTGCCATTTGTTACTTCACGGCTTGTTTAGAGTCGACTGTGACACGATATACGACGAGAAACATGTTCTTGGAGTATTTAAGTAGCTTTGATATATTCTATAAATCGTCGTCTACTATGTCCAACTATAATGTAGATATTTTTGCCATTAAATTAGATTACGAGAACTGGAGAAGGAATTCTTGCAATTTTGCAATACATAAAACTAGGTGTGTCGCTATAGGGGAATGGGGGGTACGCTCCCCCCCAATAGTAGTCGAGTTGGGTGTTGGGAAATTCAAGCCTCAGGTTGGAAGAATTTTCTTCTCACAATATGGTAGATGAAATAAGGAGCGGATATTTACCTAGCAGTCCTGGATCCGCCTCTGTGATTTACGATATGTACTAACACCGATGAGCTCTTGACGCGGCGCCGGCGCGACAATCGCAGCACGAATGTTTGGGAGTGTTTGGGATTCCCAGAATGATGTGTAGGCTTGATTCGAGTGACTTTAGTGATTTATTGAAAGGTTAGAAATTTACGTGACATTACATACTTCTTTATGTGTATCTAAACTTGTTTCACATATCACCAAGTGCTGTTTTGATTCGAGATCGAGATTTACAATAAACATAATTTTTGTAAGTATATTTTAGGTCAATCATATTTTTATTATTAATATTTTGTATCCAATAATGTAACAAAGCATTAAATTTCAGAATTTTACGTTAAATATTAAAATATTCAATTTTTTGTGCTTTAAATTTATCATTTATCCAACTATAAATTAACTATTTCGTTGTTCAGATTATTTTAATTTCTAGAAAACATTTTGCAATGAAAAAAATCAAAGCGATATAAAGTTCAATGCTGAGTATGCAAATCTATTTTTAATAATGATTTTAACAGTCCACATGTCCACAAAAAAAGCGATACATATTGGAAAAAAGGTAGCGATATAAAATATTGGGGTACCTGCTGCTAACCCCTTTGAAGCTGCGTTAGAAAAACGTAAAATTGAAGTAACGGAAACGGAGTCTGTAAATGAGGTAAGCGAATTATTTTTTTTTTCGGTTTTTAACATTTCAACAGACTATATATTTGTGGACAACAGTCACAATGATGTTGTCTTACAAAAAACGCTCTGGCAATACAATTTTATTTTTATTTTAGCCACATTTAGAATATATTTTATAGCATATGAGATACAGTGTAGCTTAAAAAACTGACGTTTTTGCGTTTTCGGGTGCTGCAGAATGTGAAGGGTTTCATCATTATCTTGATTCTTGAAGACAAACGAATTTGGGCTTATGAATATGATGTATAATTACATTAAAAATAAATAAAATTTAATTTCATTTTATAAAAAAGTTAAAAAATTAAAAAGCATACAGCAATTCAATTTAAAAAATAAATTTGACAACTTTGCATTTTAAATCACCCCGTATGATACCAAATATATTCAAAATGCGACATCAGCGCTGTCATAAAATAGTATGGTTGAGAGGATACCATTGAGTATAAAATTATTATGGTTTCCAATCTTAAATTTTTTAAATTTTTTCAGGATTCTCCTGATGTCGGCATGGCAGTCAAACTAGTCTGCAGGATATATCCAGTAAAAATTCAGATAACAAAAATATTAGAAGTTCTGAGGAAATTTTATCTACGCCAAGTACAACCAAATCAGCATCAGAAAGTGAACTTAGAGAAGAAATCCATACTGTCCATGCTAATATTGACAGTCATACAACCAAAGACCTGGATTCACCAAATAAAGCTGATTTAGAAACTGAAAACACTTTTATATCGTTGCTTGGAAAATTTTTATTTGTTTTAGAACAGCTAAATGAAAACAAAACACTTTTAGAAAAATATCGTAACTCAGAACTTATAAATGAAAGGGTTGCAACACTTGATAAAATTAATTCTGTATTGGATCTGAAAGAACATTGTAATTTACTGATAGACGCTGGAAATGATGTGATAAATAATTTAAACGAAGGTAATATTTCTTTTGAAATTGACAACAACTTTGCATCTGAGATAGTCAGTCATGATCCTAGAATGCGCCCTTCTGTTTTAAAAAATAACCAAAAACTATCTAATTCAGTTGGGTCTGCACCAACCACGTTTAGCAGTGTTTCAATCAGATGGAAAGAACAGGTTTAATGCCCAGTGGTATCATGAATTTGAATATTTGGAATATAGCACGATAAAAGATTCTGCTTTTTGTTTTGTTTGTTGTTTATTCCCGACAGATACAGAACGCGGAAAAAGTGAAACCACATGGGTGGAAGAGGGTGTAAAAATATGGGGAGAAAATGAAAAGTGCTGAAAAAAATAAATTAGGCAGACTACAGCAACACTATTCTTCAGTTGCACACAAGGCAGCATTATAAGACTATTGTAATTTTTTAATTACAGAGGGACACATTGAAGTTCTACTAGATAAAAATAAAAGACCAATGTTAATTGAAGAAGAAAAAATTCAAATGCAAACCAGGGAAGTCGTGCATGTATTAATGGACACGATAAGGACATTATGTATTCTAGGATTAAGCTTTCGAAAATCAGAAGGAGCGTCCGAAGGAAATTTCGGACAGATAGTTACTCTTATAAACAGACATAATAATACAGTAAAAAGATGGTTCGATGGCAGAAAATTGCGCCCTTATCATGTCACATACATGAGTAGTGAATCTCAAAATGAGATGATTTCGCTGATTACATCAAAAGTGCTTGATTTAATCATTAGCGAAATTAAAGAGAGTCTATTTTTTCTTTAAGGCTGACACTACTCCCGATTTATTACAAAGACATACTGGCATTAGTAATCCGATATGCTGATCGTCAGGAAATATTTATGAAAGACTTATTAGAACTGTCGAATGCTACGATAAATCTGGCCATGGTATGGCAGAGTTATTGATTAAATGTTTAAGTGAATTGGGAATTGATGTATCAAAGCTTGCGTTTCGCTCCTACGACTTTGCCAGTAATATGTCTGGTCGTTTTAATGGTGTTCAAAAGAAAATAATGGATATTTTTCAAGATCACAGGACTAATACGGTACTAGAACATGCATGTAATATGAGTATGCTAGTCAGAGTCTTTTTTGACGTACTTCAAGAACTGTATGTATTTTTTACATCAAGTATGAAAAGATTTAAACACCTGCAGATAAAAATTCAGGATATAGATAAAGCTATTCAACTGAAAAGTCTGTCAAAAACGAGGTGGACAGCAAAAGCAGAGTCTGTAAAAGCTTAAAATCAATCATTAGAACAGTTTATTGAACTTTATCATATATCCAAAAACGGAAAGTTTGATGCTTCCACAAGGACCAAAGCATTAGGACTTTACAAAAAAGATTTGAAATTTTGATTTTATAGTACATCTTTTTCTCAAAAACATTTTACGAAAATTGAATATTTTGACTCAAGTATAACAATTTGGATAATTTGATAGAAGTGCCATTGTTTTTGAGAAAAAATTAGGTATTGATCCTCATACAGATCTTTTAAACTATCACACACGCAGAGTTTTACCAAAGAAAATTGATGCAAACCGTGATTCCGCTGCTAACCTGGATTTAAAAACCTTTTATAGACGGGATTTTAAGGAAATTTTGAATACTTTATCAACAGGTGTAAATGAAAATTTTGATAATATTAAAATCACTATAAATCCAATATATTCCGTTCTAAAATTTCCACTCGACAAAAGATATCTTACCTTAGAAAATTTAGAAAATATTGGTGCTATGTTTCCACCACGCTATAAAAAACCGGACATACATTCATTACAGAGTGAGTTAGAAATATTATTTGATATGAGTCCTGAAGTAAATTTTTTTCCAAAACTTGTAAACAAAGCCAAAGAATTGAAATATAATTTGAATCAAGCCTTTTGCTTTTGTATATTTGTGATGACTGTGCCTTATGGTGTCTCAATCAATGAAAGGAATTAATTAACATTTATTAAAAATGTTTTAAGAACAACCATGACTGATGAAAGGCTGAATAATTTGATGTTGTTAAGGTGTCAACCAAACATAGCAACAAAACTAGATTTAGATAACGTAGTTAATAGATGGGCTACTTTAAAAAAAAGACGTATCATTTTAAAATGATACGATTTGATAAGAGTTATATACTTATATGATTTATTTATTGTTTTTGTAGTTGTTATTACTTTTTCCATATAATATGTAATATATGTACCCCAGTTTATTCATGTACGAGCAAAATAAAATATGCAAGTAATAGTGATATAGAATTATTTCCCAAGTCTCTATATATTTGGTAACCTTAAATATCAAAGCTGCGATTTACGAAATAATATTCATATAGATAAATGCATTCAAAAAAGAGGGTATTTTTCTTAGTGTTCCTAAGTTTCTATTACTCAATATTACAATATATAAATATAAAAGAGGAGTTGGGAAAATTCCTGTAATGAGAGTTGGGAATTATTAACCTCCCCCCCCCAAAACCCAAGCGACACCCCTTCTAAAGTCAGCTTTACCTAATGGATTTTAGCAGTGAAGTTCTTGAGTAAATAATCTTAATTTCGATTACATATTACATGACATAATTAACAGTATTGTTTTTCAGTGTTGTGTTGAGTTTATATAAGTGGAACATTTTGTTTATGTCATACACGCTTATTTATTTATCATTCTATAAATAGACATTAAGCCGGTTAATATTGTTTATTATACTTCTAACAAACTAACATAATTTGTTAAACAATAACAGATAGTTTTAAGCTATATTATGGTTTATTTTAATTAATTAATCTTAATAATAAAATGTATGTTTTCTATATTTGATTTATCATTTTCTCTAAAAATATCTAGAACTAAATTAACTCCTACAACGTGGTCTAAAAAGTTTGAAACAAATGGAAAACTTTTTCATTGATAATTTCTCAGAAAATTTTATTGTTGAGGAAAGTTGGTGCATAAACCTTAAATTAAATATCGACTGGTTACAGAAATTTGTATAAACACAGGTACTTAAACCAGAAAATCAAATTAATGTAAACTAACTCAAGAGCAGAGTCAGACTATCTGTTGACGTATTCGATAAATAAATATGCAAATATTACAATATCCAATCTACCCGTCTTTTATAGATTTGTATAATGTGGAAAAATATTTCTCAAATTGTAAAAAGTAAACTCTTATAGGTTTTCTGGTAGATGTTTTTGAACTGAAAATATTTCTCTCAAAAGAATGATAGTCATCAATTTAGTTCGGGAGAAAAAACAAAAACGACGAAATTTTAAATTTTTCGAATTGGTCAACCAAATTTTATATTCATATTACTGTATAAAATGAAAAGAATCAGTCTTCAAATAATAATTGTTTCTATTTGTTTCTGTATGCTAGCATTTTCATTAGGTTTTGCGATGATTTATTTCATTAGACGGCATGGCACCCATTTTCTCGAGTTTTGATATTGTTCTCAATTTATTTTTGTTGTTGTTCCTAATGCATAATCTTTTAGTTTATTTTCAAAATACATTTTTGTTGATCCTAGAATGTATTTGTTTCCTGTTTTTCTTTTTTTGTTTTGTATTTATAAATTCTAGATTAAGGTTCTATGTTCGGAATTTGGTTTATAAAAATATCTTTTATATTGTGGCTCCATTTAAATCATATACATATTCTTCTCCAGAGATTCTCCACTTAAAAGGGTGTACACGTTAGACGTTATGCTTTTACGAGGATGGCCGCCATAGTGGCAGTGAGAAATTTTTTTTAATGTTCACTAAATTTTAATGTAAAAAAAATCGTGTCCTACATCATGACATTAAATAGTGAACTAATATTCTTAAACAAATAAGAAAGTATATAAGATGACAGGAACAAATGATTGATTCGCTCATTATTAAAAAAAGTCAGTTTTCCTCATTGTGCAAAAAATCAAGAAAACAATTTCTGAATTATATCTTTTTCCTACATACATACATATTGCTTACAGTGTGACAATATAAGAGTAACTATTATGCATAGGACATTTTCGCACATAAGAAAAAAAATGTTTTATAGTTGCTTTTTATTGTAGGTAGTATTGTATTGTATGGTATTGAACTAAAACATTAACAAAGTCGCAAGCTTGAACAATGCCAGATATTCTCAATCATGCATAAAGTGATGTGATGATACTTAGAAATAAAGAAGCTCATCATCTCTTGGGGTGTACCACTTAAGATGTAAGTTCAAATAAAAGCATTACTATCTTAGATACAGAAAAAAGTCTTATATAAAAGTTGTATTTTTGAATCGGACTACAAACCAATGTATTCAAAACTTATACAGGATGTTCCTTTGATCAAATAAAGTTGTATTTTTTAAATGGAACACTATATATTATTAGATTTTTGGAATCTTTGAGAAAATTACTTTTGCTTGTTGGGGTGTAATCTCAATGTCTCATTAAATACAAAGTGCTCAACCACAGCCTTCCTTACGTACCAGTCACGAACTAAATATGGCAATATGTAGGCCTATTGACTGAGCACTGGTATGGATTACTACATCGACACATTTGCGAATTTGTCGTTAGTTTAATTTTATAATAAGATAAGCTTATTTGCACTGCTCTTTGCTTAATCAATTAAATATTACAATATTGTATGTAAAATAATGCGTGTTTCTACATAAAAACGTGATATTCAATTGTTCGGCAAAACCAACACGAAGGTGCAGAGTTGCACAAGCTCTTAAATAATATGAAATATCATATTATTGCTTACACTATACTATAATACAAATAATTATTGCATATTCATTTCAAATAAATAATAATAATAAATATCTCATACTATTAAATTAAATAGACGTTACGGATATCTTTGAATTTAGCATACTTAACTTCGGAGATCTTAAATCAGGTTATAGAAATGTGTTGTCAAGATTTGTTAAATTTAACCAATTCGTCAAATGTTAAAAACATTTTCTTATTCGGATTCGCAGGATTAAGAATAAAACTACTGCAATTTACTTGTTAGCATTCGATTCGGAAGAGATATTGTTAAACATTGTTCTATTGATTCTATGATTATCCGTAATTATACACAAAACTTCAAAACCACAATTTTGAACCATGTTGACCACATTTTCTGTTATCGGTATCAATTCCTTTCCTGTAATATTTAATACGGGTAAAAATCTAACAATTTCACAAAAATTTCCAAATGCAGAACAAATCATGAAAGACAAGATTGTCTTGGCAAACCACATCCTCCTTATTGGAAGCTCTTCCGATTATATTTTTTGCACGATAATTTAATCTGGAATTAATATATATTTCATCAATTAAAAGTACTACTATTTTGTCAGTCTCTGCAAGTAAGGCAGGCATGTTAATCAAATAGTGTTTGTTATTAGTTTCTTTATTTGGAGAAATATCCATACTAGATGAAAGATACTGTAAATACCGCAGTTGGTAAAGTAAAAAAAGTCTGTAACACATTGTATGTAGTGGGAGACTGAATATATATCATAAATTATATTATTATGGTAGAAGCTGAATATATTTTTTTTAATTTAGTCATTTGATTTACTTGATCTACAATAATACTTGTTGTTGTTTAGAATATAAAACTGTTTCATCACTTTCAGTAAAATCTAAGGCTTGTTTTAAATACAACAAGGCCTGCTGCAATGAATTTTGAATACAATTTGCATGTGAACTAGTCGGATAATCGCCCTCAAGAAGCTACCCAGGAAAGGGGTGGCAGCCCTGGTGAACATCACCAATGGGATCTTGAGGCTCAGATACTTCCCGGACAGGTGGAAGAAGGCCGACGTTATAGTCATCCCGAAACCAGGTAAGGAACTAATCTTTCCCTCCTCTTACAGGCCCATCAGCCTGCTCTCCGCTGTGAGCAAGGTAGCCGAGCGCGTCATCTTGAGAAGAATAGAAGTAGAAACCGAAGAGCTCCAAATCATCCCAGATGAACAGTTTGCGTACAGGACAGGACATAGTCCGGAACTTCAAGTGCTCAGGATCACCGAAGAAGTCACCAAAGGTTTCAACCAAAGACAGGTCACGGTGACACTGGACGTTGCGAAGGCTTTCGACAGGGTCTGGCACGATGGTCTACTAGCTAAAATGATGAGTATGGGTTATCCCATTGCACTCGTCAAACTAGTTAGATCATACCTGCACGGGAGACAGATGCGAGTGAAGATCAGGGATAGCGTGTCCACGTATCGACCGATGGAAGCCGGAGTCTCCCAAGACTCTGTGCTGTCACCCCACCTGTTTGCTGTCTTCACCTCTGATCTCCCAAGGACTGAAGGCATCGGTATGGCACTCTACGCGGACGA
Source organism: Rhamnusium bicolor (assembly GCA_029963845.1). Taxonomy (NCBI): domain Eukaryota; kingdom Metazoa; phylum Arthropoda; class Insecta; order Coleoptera; family Cerambycidae; genus Rhamnusium; species Rhamnusium bicolor. Next base: position 750,089 of record JANEYF010004793.1, on the reverse strand, counting down.
CACGGCCCTCACGACCAGATCCTGGAGAGCAAGAACAGCCACCAGAAGACTCCAAGAAGCAGCCTCTCTTCTGGAAGAATGGTGCATCAAATGGAAAGTCGCAGTCAACGCGGAGAAAAGACAGACGATTCTCTTCAGGAAAGGACGCAAGGAAACCCCCACAGGATACGTTTCCCTGTTCGGCGAGGACATCCAATGGCACGATTCCGTCAAGTACCTTGGTGTAATCATGGACAAAGGCCTGACATAGAGACAGAACATCGAAGCAATCGTGGTAAAGGCCAAGAGGATGAGAGCTCTCATCTACCCAATGGTAGGGAACCAGAGCAGGCTCAATCTGAGGAACAAGCTTCTGCTAGTCAAAGCACTCATCAAACCACAGTTGACCTACGCCTCCGTAACATGGAGATACCAAGCGAAGACCTATCTGAAGAAGATCCAAGCCGTGGAAAACGTGACCATCAAGACAGCGGTGGGTGCACCATGGTACGTTAGAAACGCTGACATCTTCAGGGATCTGGAGTACACACCAGTCACCGAAATCATCCGGGATAGAGCGAAGAAGCTGTACACCTTAGCCGAGGAGCATAGGAACCCGCTGATCAGGGAGGCCACCTCCTATGATCCGGCCGCCGCACCGAGGCACAAGAGGCCGAAGGTACGGTTACTGGACAACGGGTAAGTATAACTAATCATTTCCTTTCAGATGGACCAACCCACGGAAGTGACATAACGCAACCAACCACCTTCCCACAAACCTTGCAGGCACCGGTCAGTGAATCAACCTGTGCCCGTTGTCCCCCTGGCTCCGTGAAGGACGAACGTGCTAAGAAAGCACTTAGGCCTTCACCTCCTAGAGCTGCATAGTTCATCCTCACCTTGTCCGATGATCCAGATGACAATGTGTCAATTGACACTTTGTGTACTGGCAGTCAATCCCAAGTCACAGAATATCCGCACAGTCCCTGACAGACTGATGACTGCCCCCGGGGGTGACAAGCTGGCGAAGAAAGAAGACGAAGTCAGAAGAGCGCCAGAAAAGGCCCTAGCCAGCAGGGTTCATCAGCCAGGACCCGGCACCGCTCACATATGTGAGTGGGGCCGTTCGTAAAGTAAGTAAACCCTCCCTGCACGAGGCCGGTCCAGGTCTACAGCGATGACTAAGGTAAAAAAGCAATAGTCTTGCCTGGCCCTAGCATCCGAGACCATCATCAAGCCAAATGGATATTGGCGCGTAGTCGGGTAATACGTATATTTAAATCTAATAAATTTTGCACCTGTGACCACCTGTTAATTTTAATATCAAAACCTAAAAGCCACTTTAACTCATTAAAATATAATTCATTGTACTTTACAAATACTTTTAGAGTGAGGTCCTTATTAATTCTTATTTGATTTTCAATTTTTACTGCCTCAGCATCAACATTTAATGTATAAAAGACGAATTTGGATGTTAAAATTTTTTTGTTCCAGCTTTCAGAAATATTTACCTTCTCCGAAGAATAAAATTTTCGTAATTTTCAATAATATGACTTCAAAATTTTGTATTAAAATTTCATGCTGTTGGATTTGGTTTTGACGTCTACATTCAAGATCTTTTCACAGAATTGGCTTTTCCTTTGACAAATATTTAGGTAAATTTGGGAAAATAGATGGGATTACATTATCTTTTAATTTTGGTTTACAGGCAATCATGTCAACCGTTTCGTCTAGTAACAGGTACATATTTGTCAAATTTAGTAACTTCACCGGAATCAAAATGCAACTCACATACTACGGAATATTTTGATGGTGTCCATCCTTTCTAGTTTTGAGCTATTTTTGTTTTAACCCATCATCCTTGGGGAATCCAAAAACACTTTTTACGCCTTCAGTTTTTACAGATGAATCGTAATTTGACTTGCAACAGGGGATACAACACTTTGACGACATGTTTATTTAACTACTTTAGGTTATATGCGTACGGATGAAATAAAACACATAAAAACTCGCAAGAAATTAAATTGTATTTTAATTTATCACTACATAACACTATCTACATTCAATGCACTTTAATTTACAAGAGTCTAGAACAATTATCATTTGTTAAAAACACTGATTTGACGTTGCACGATTTCTTATTTCGTGTCTGGTACTGTGGCTTAACATTTCAAATTTATCCTTCAGATGCCATAGCCAAAGTAACAGATATGAAAAAAATTCAAATAGTTTTTGTTGTATAACGATTGGAGCACAAATTGATATGTTTAAATAGTGTACAATGTGCTTGGAGTTTCCCTAGTAAAATAAATTTGTATTTTTTTATGGAAAACATTTTACATAGTTAAGGATGACATATTCTTGAAAAATATATACGGTGCTCCATTTAAAAAAAATTAAACCTTTATTTGACCAGGCAAAATTTGAACATCCTGTATAAGTTTTGATTACATTAATGAAATTAATAAATGGTCCAAATTTAATTTTTGCACCTTTGAATTTATTGGCAAATAACTATGTTGTACTTATCCCATTCAAAGAGTTGTAGCTCCCTTATGAACTGATTTAATCCAAATATTTATATACAAAACTAAACTTATTTTTTCTAGTTCTATCACCCCCTTGAACGAAGGTACTTAATTATGGGACATCCTGTATATTCGAGATACAAATAACCATGAGACAGACGTTGAAAAATAGTTATTTTAATGTTTTGCGAAGGGACTCGACTTGGCATTTCTCTCGTACAACACTGTTGTCTTGATTGTAATTTTGTTTTTTTCTTGAAAAGAAAACACCTGGTAATAACAGAAAAAATAAGTTTAATGAAAAATTAACAAAACTATGAAAATAACTAATGAAATTAAGCTCTCAGACACACACATTTGCCCAACAGGGTTACAAGCAAGCTTCATCATTTTGTTACAACTGCAACCCTCTTTGCAGCCACATTTGACAAATTCCTCACACGCATGTTATACGAGTGATCGTTTTTATATTCTCGAACTGTGCATGAAAACAAGAGACTAGAGCAGCAACAAAAAATTATGTTCGAATTATAGTTCTCTTGCTTTTGAATACACCGTTTCAACAACATCTTTAATCCGTTGTAGAAATATTCATTTGGGTTTTCCACAAAATAACCCTCAACACAGCTGCAATAAGTTCGTCGTTGTCCCTAAATTTGATCCTCCTACGTGTTTTTTTTTGAGATTCGAAAACAAAAAGACGTCACTGGGTGTTAAATCTGGACTATAAGGCAGGTGATCAATTTCCTCGAAGCCACAATCAACAACAGCAGATTTTGCATGTCTTAGCTTGTGTACGGGTGGATTGTCTTGGAGCAGCAAAATATTTCGCGTCAGTTTTCGACGTCTTTTCACGTTCCTACAATCTCTGAGGCAATGCATTGCTTGAATAATACTCTCCCGTTACTGTACTACCCTTCTTGAGACAATCAATATGCAAAATCCCTTAACAGTCCTAAAAATTTTTTGCCATTATTTTCCCAGCAGAAGAGGTGACCTTAAACTTCTTGGGAGGATTGAAGCCCTTGATATGCCACTAAATCGACTCTTGTTTTAATTAAGGATCATAATAAGGAATCCACGTTTCATCTCCAGTAACAAGTCGATTGATAATTAAATCTGGTTCGTCTCCAAAAAACGCCAGGTGTTTTTCACACATCTCGACCCGAACACGCATTTGGAATGGCGAAATCATTCGCGGAACCCATCTTGCACCAACCTTTGTCATTCCAAGGTAATCATGTAGAGCTCTGAAAACTGTGGTTTCTGAAACTTCTAATAAAACTGTTAACTGCCGCTTCTTCAATCTTGCATCCTCCAGTATCAGACACTTGGTTTTATCACATTTGACTTGATCACATTAACAAGGCAACTTGGACGGGGATCATCATCCAATGATTCCCGACCACATTTAAATAGTGTTGACCAAAATAGTTGATTCCCGTACAGAACCAACATTTCTCCAAGAATTTTTTTTCTTGTTTGAGGATGTGTAAAATAAATCAAATAATCTGATACAGATGTCTGTCCTTCGTAAAATACATTTCTTTATTTTGATGTTATGCGTGAATTTAAAATAAACAATTATACCTCAATCGATAGATAAATTTATGCCCTTTGGTTTCGTATACTTGATTTTTTCTTGAAAAATCAATTGTTTTCGACAAAACTGCAAAAAAACTTAAAATATGTACCTATTGACAAATTGTGTAATATTAACAAGTGTCTAAATGATGGACGTGCAAGTTATTTAGAACGATATTATGCGTATGCAAATATTACGTCTTTGGATGTAGGACGTTTTCAAAATACGCCTTAATATTTACATTCCGGCGTAGAAATTTAGCAAAATATACTACAGAAGGTTTATTAATGATGCAAATGTACCCTGACAACAATTAACTATTAATAGACATGATATAAGAGGCAAGTCTTTGTTAGTTACACCATGACCTTCAATGACGCCGGTCAATTTCTTAAAACGAGCTGGATTTAGAAATGAAGTTTTGTCCTCAACTGATTCATTTAAGACTGAGTCTATTTTGGAACCAAAAGCTCAAATAAAGTTTTGTCATTAACTGCTTCATTTCAGAGGTATAGTGTGTGAATTTTTTCAAAAATTAAATGATATTCTTTAATATCTCTGATATGTGTCAAAAAATTTTTTTTCAAACTTACTGTGCGTAATGAGTACTTAAAGACACTTAATTTGAATTTAAAAGCTTTTTTTTCAAACCCAACAGGGGTGTCCAAGTGAGTTTCTTGAATAATATCGGAACGTTTCAAACGTTTAATATTTCTTTATGAATCACTATCTGCAACTGCATAAAAAAAGATTATTTGTGCCTTTCCTGTATGAGGAGCCGTTTTGGGTGTAAATAAGGTTTTGGAGTATATTAAAACACTGTGAAAACAACGTTAAGCATTTAATTTAAACTTATCATAATAATGTACGTTCACAAAGGAAGAAATAATCAAAACAATATTAAAATTCCGAAAATCTTTTTTTTAATCAACACTGCATTTCCGAAATAAAGCATTTAAAGATAAAACTAAAGAGTATTTTCACAACAATCATAGCTGTATTATATTAATATGACCTACTTTCAGTTAAAACATCTTTTTCTGTATTTATTTATATTACAATTGGTGCATGATACCCGATAAAAAAATCTTGATATAAAATTATCTAATAGGATATTTCAGCCTCATATATTCATTGAATTTATTGAACCGATTAAAATATTTTTTTGAACTGATGTTCAAACATATGAGATGTATTACCGTAAATAATCTATATTTTTGTAAATAAAATAGGATAAACAAGAAATTTTGTCATCTAAAAATAATTGGGCCTTGATTACTGATATTCTGATATTTTCTTAAACAAGGTCAAGTTAGTTTGTTCTTTACGTTCGATTATGACAATATGTCGTTGGTTCGTAGATCCCAATGACCTCCAAGCTGACATTGCTTAGGTATTTTTCATTTAAATACGTGTTTTTTTTATACCGCAAATTTTTCTATTTAATGTTTGTCACTTTTCATCAAATCAGAGTAAAAACCTATATAAGTGCCTTCCACTTAAGATGGAAACACCTTGAAATTGTACACTGGACCCTGGACCCTCCTGAATTCCATTGCAAAAGGAAAGTAGATTCACAGTTGCAGTATTCATTTCCACATCACCACGAGGTAGAGTAAATGGCGCATTTCTTTATGATGATCACTAGTGATACCGGCAGCAGAGACAGAGACAACCACGAGACATTCAAGATACAAATGTATTCGGTTTTAGGTATAATTACTAAGGCTGGGAATCGAATACGAATAATTCGAGTATTCGAATATTCGAGTATTCGAATACGAATTATTCTGATGGGAAATTATTCGAATATTCGAATATTCGAATACTCGAATATATTCGAGTATTCGAATATTCGATTATATCGAGTAAATTTTAATATTAAAATATATTATTAAATTATGTACGAATAGGTATGCAGTATGCATCCAACCGAGGTATGTAGATAGTAGGTATAGGTAGGTACCTATTCTAAAATCCAAATATATAAATAGAGCACATTAGTGGCACGTTTTACTCCCAGTCAAACTATTCCATATCTTTCTCACCTCGACCTTATTCGTACTGTACTAAGGCAGGGGTTAAAATTAAATTTTAAATTTTAGAAAACCTGTAAATATTTAACTATTGACTTTTCATGTATTTGTTTTACCTTCACAATCTGCGTCTCTTTTAAAAACATTCAAATTTTAGAACACTTTTATTTTTTTCGAAAAGGAAAAATAGTTATGACACAGAGGTATAATAAACTAGCTCTGTTTTCGTTTTATTTAAGCTTCAATAGTTAAATGTGAACAATAGCGCCTCAATCCTAAAATAAAATACTAACTAAATAATTCTGACCCTTAAAGCACATGTACAAGAGACATACCCTATTGTGGGTATGGAAAGCAAATCAAATTGCCTGCTTAGTGGTTTACGTCACGACTATTATTGTGGTCTATGCAACCAAATACTCAAATAGAGTATTCACTATTCACTAGTATTCAGTGCTATACCTATTAATAATGAATATCGAGGACCCGGATTATTCGGATACCTATTCCAATAATTCGGATTATTCGAGTATTCGAATACTCGAATTATTCGAATATTCGAATATTTTTTCGAACGAATATTCGAATACTAAAATCTGGAAAATTCCCAGCCTTAATAATTACTGCATACTTCCATCCGTGTTGTACATAGATGTTTCTCAATTAATTTATCTTTGTTGCAGTTTGGGAAGATTTTCGTAGATGCCACTGGCAGCACAGGAAACGTCATCGTTGATGTTGGATCCGGTCGCCATTTTGTTTGTTTTGATGTTGATATTGTGTGGTGTGTGTCGTTATTTATTTTATATTGGATTACGAACTGTAAAATACTATAACTTTTAAATACTATTTTATTTGAACTTTTTATTAGTGTTAGTGTAGTACATAATTTTATTATAACCATGCCACAAAAACATTGTCTTATTTGTGGATTCAATGTAGAACAGGTGGTAGAAATGCACTATTTTCCAGTCAATGACCAAAAGTAAGTTTGTGTTATGTGTTTTAAAGATATTTAAATGAAATTGTTTCCTTCTTGTTAGGTCCAAAATTTGGCAAGAAATGATGGGAATAAAATGTATTCCTGATGTATCACTACACACACCTTTTGCCTGCATTCTTGCTTCACCACTTAAAATCTTGTTCAATCTGTGTTTAAAAACTTGTACCTTTTCTGAAATCTGGAAATATTCTAAAGTTGTCCCGTATATCACTGGCGGTTCTTCTATAGGGTCATTTGGTCAATGACCTCCCACATACAAATAAAAAAATAGAGCTATTCATTTTCTGAAGTATATAATATATATATTTTTAAGAATATTAAAAATATATATTATATATTTTTAAACTTCAGAAAATGAATAGCTTTATTTTTTTATTTGTATGTGGGAGGTCATTGACCAAATAACCCTATAGAAGAACCGCCAGTGCCGTATATAAAAAAGGTGATAGGCTCGTCATCACAAATTTCCGTCCAATCTCTATATTGTAATTTTTGCAAAGCTCTTGAACGCAATTCATTGCTGAATCAATAGATAAGCAGGCTCAAACTGATGTTATATACATAGATTTCTCCAAGGCATTCGACAGACTCGGTCATGAAATACTACTTAATAAGCTTAAAATGTTTGGACTTTCTGACTCACTATTAACGCTTTTTGCATCTTATTTATCCAATAGAAAGCAATATGTAGTGTTCAATGGTTTCAGGTCTGTCGAGTACCTTGCAACATCAGGATTTCCGCAGGAATCTGTACTTGAGCCACTGTAATTTAACATATTCATCAATGACATTGTTGATCAGTTGGATGTCAATTTTCTTCTTTATGGGGATGACTTAAAAATATTTGGTGTAGTTCGAGGCATGGGCGACTGTGAGCTAATCCAATACAACTTAGATAAAATTTCGAACTAATGTCAATTAAACAACTTACCCCTCAATCCTCAAAAATGCAATGTAATGTCTTATACGTTAAAGCCGGTTACTCTGGCTTTTGAATATAAACTGAAAGATGTGATTTTAGAGCGCTCTAATAACTTTCGCGATCTTGGTGTAACTTTTGTAAATTCTTGTTCGTAAATTATATTGAGACCATTGTATATGAGGTATACAAAACTTATGGATTTATAGACCGTTGTAGTCGTGACTTTGCGGATACAAATACCGTAAAAGTTCTTTATAACTCTTTCGTAAAATCCAAGCTTGAATATGCTGCGATTGTATGGTATCCACACTATAATATACATACTTGATATTTGGAATTCATTCAGCAGATTACTTAAATTACTTAGCTTCAAATCTGATGAGTATACCCGCCTATCGGTTTTCCACGAAAAAAATTGTTAGATAGACATTCAGTGTCCAGTCTTAAGCACAGACGTGAGTATCAGTCACAGATATTTCTGTATAAAATTTTAAATCATGAAATAGACTGTCAAAATATTACTGAACAATTAAATGTTCATATTCCTTGAACATCCTCACGTTAAAATAAAACTTTTTATCTTTCCACCGCGTGCACAAATATACTTCACCATTCTCCCATATATACAATGTGCAACAATTACAATTTGCTAGGTAGTAAATTGGATATATTTTTTACCGCCTTAATGACATTCGATCTATTTATTTGAAATAAGCAACTTGTTTCTCGGTTTAATTTTTTTTTTGTCTCTAATGTGCTTCAATTCAACATTTTATTTTGCTGTTTCTTTTTTGCTTTTACACATACATTTAATTATGTATGTTCTTTTCTTTTCATTTATTTTCTAGTTTTCGTACCCTCCTGTTCTGTAATTGGGTTTTTACCTGTAGAACAGTGTATAAATAAATAAATAAATAACAGGACATCTATATCCAGAACAACCACGATTTCATTAATAAATAAATATAAACAACAGAGAACCCAAGATGGAGCCCTGAGGAGCCCCCCCAAGTTGCAATGAATATCGATTCGTCTGTCCATAAATTGAAGAGCCACTTGATTTCAGAGGTGGGTTAAGTGTTAAGCCTACAGAGGACTCCACATAAAAAACGCGTTATTTACCCCACTTCGTGGTGAAGTGGCAATGAATATTTTAACTACAGAAATAATTTCCCATTGGAATAGAATTTAAGTGGGTGAAGTGCACAATTCCACCTGTGGTCTATTGTGGCCAAATGCAAATTTTCTCATGTCTCATAACATGCTTGATGGTTGTTATCACCGATGATAAAGTGATAAAATTGTAGCATATTATGAGAAAGAACATTTCATTTCACTCTGCTGCTGCATCGAAACTATTCATTGCATAATAAATAATTTGTAGAGAAACTGATTCTCGTCTCATTTAATAATAACTATTTTTTGTCATAGGATTCACTTAGGAGATTGCAAAAAAAAACCAATCCCCATGTTATAGTCTTTTTTTCTCAGAAACTTATGTCGACTGGATTAGCTTAGGATTAAATATCTTATCACGACCTTACTGCCTGTTAAATAAAGCCAATGGATCTATCACATATTTCTTTTGTATTTGTTTTTTAACATTAATTTACAAAACGAATGACAAAATGCCACATATTGGCTGCGTTAGCATAACTGTATTTGTGTGTATGCCTCAACTTATCACCAGTTATCAAATAAGATTTTAGACAAAATGTGTCTATTAACCATTTTACTCTAAAAATTTAGTAAAATTACAACTGATATTGTTAAGTGATAATTTATTATTACTATTCTTTATATTATTATTAATTTAAACATTTTTCCATCATGTTTTTTATGCATGCATTGAAAACAAATCATACATCTTTTCAGTGTCAACAGATAATACAACATAATGTATTTCCTTAATTAAGTAAAACAAAAAACACAACGCGTGTACATTTTAAATTAATTATGAATTATTTATTTCATAGTCAGACTGCAATTTTCGCTATCGGTTAACAGTAAAATTCTGGACTGTGAGGCCAAAACTTTCATATCCTTACATAAAATAACAGCTTGAGCAACTACTACTGATGGTACGAGTACATACATATATGCATGCATCAATCGTTTAACTAGAAGGTGTGCTGATTACCAGTTTAGGTACTCATTCATGCAATATATTCACTTTGTTTACCACAATGTTCTCAAATTGCTTTTGGCAATATGTGTAAGAACGCGGTGGCAGTCAAGTTGTTAAAAAGTGTGCCAATGAATCACATTATTAAAAAAAATTATATTAATATGTGTATATCTAGATCAAGTTATGACGTTTATTACATAACAGTTGATTACAAATTTAGTAATATTTTATTATTTAGTTACATGTTTGCCTCCGAATATTCCTCATTCTATAACTGAGTCATTCATATTACAGGTAGAAAACATTTTTTTTGTGATTTTAAATTTTGTAACTACTTCACGTGTTAATTTTCTAATTGTACGTTTTTGTGTGTAATTTTTAAAAGAGGAAACGGAATCAGAATCCAGGACTGTTTGCTACAACTGACTCACGGTTAACAGAAGGACATTATACATGGACAAATTAAAGCAAAAGTATAAAATGAATAATGAAATACATACCGCTTAATATAACGAATTATTCAAAATGACTGAAGTCTGCCATCGCAGTTGCATACATGGTCACAATTAATTGTGCATTCGTGGCTGTTAAATTTGAGCGATTTAGTCTGTACATATGTTTTTACAAGGAAAATGGACATTCCACATCTACTGAAGTTAATGGTGCAAATTCTAAAACAGTTTGAGGCTCATGTTCTATATTGGAAAGAAAATAAGACAACTACTTTAATTGTTAATTGTTACAGATCTCCTTCTGGTGATCTAAATTTGTTCCTAGATAAAATTTCTCATGTGTTAAATTATTTAGTTAAGACCAATTTTAACTCAATTGTTTGTGGTGAATAAGACTTACAGGAAACAACTACTCAGCGGACAAAAGCCCCGAGCTTCATTGAATTAAATCTTAAAGTCTTGTTTGGTAGCTAAAATCATTTGTCAATTCCTCACTAGACCGGTTTCGAATTGTTATGTTCTCGTCAGTATGCCATAAGTAATGGAAAAGATAAATAATAATAGCAAACCTGTAAGTCTTATTCAGTATATAGTTTAGCCCACCAGGGTTAGAGGTCACAGCTCTTGGTCGCTATCAGTCACTAAGACATTAATGATGTCTGACAGGAGCACTGACCACCAGAGAGATGCACTTATCACTAAGCCTGGCCAAGGTCATTAACCCTACAGAGACGTACTGGGTATGCATCATATCATAATACTTGAATAAGTACAATAATAAAAACAAAAATATTTTATATATTGTGATGTATGTTTTTGTACTATTTCGTTCGCTTTAAATTCTTTTTTATGTATTTCCTTATATTTTGTAAGCTTAGTGCTGCACATTATTATTAAACTGTTAAATGACGTTCACACATGTACATTGTATATCTAAGTGATAACTAATAATAAATAAATAAATAAATAAAATAAATGGAAATAAATTTTATTAATACTGGTACACTTTATAAAAATATGTACAAAACTCACCTTCTTAAGCAGAATTATGAAGTAGCTTGGTTGTCGTTATCACAAACTGGAGCACTTCTATAATAACTGTGTAGCATCAGGTATGTTTCTACAGTTGTCTCAGTAAGCGATGTTCGCTGTGGTGAAAAAATATGTTTGTATTTTGAAAAAGACCGTTCGACATCTACGGAAGTAATACAGGCATAAGTAAAACACGCTGTGAACTCACTTAACGCAGCTGTAGATGCACCATCACAAATTTGTCTTAATTTGGTAAAATCAGGATCTTTCCGTAATACACTCGAATTTTTCAATAACGGGCTTATTTTTTGCGTCATTTATAGTCTGTAGCTATGTATTTACGTCGTCGTCCACTATTTGCAGCGATTCCACTAACGACAACGAAGTATTTTGCAATTTTTCTATTGCGTCGTGTAGTCCTCTATAATTGTTATAAATAGTTTTTAAATCTGTTTCAAGGGAAACATCTTGAAAGCTTGTCTGGCTTTCCTTAATAGCTGCAGCCTCGTTAGGGTTGAACTGTAGTATCACAGCTTTTATTTGTTGAAAATATTCAGCATAATAAAAAGCTGCCTTCAACCACTTTCCCCAACGTGTAAGAATCGGCTTTGGTGGTTCCGAAATACCAGAACACAGTGTGTGAAATGCACGAAGCCATTTAGGAGATTTGAGAAATACTTTTTTTTTGTATTTGCTATTAATGCATTTACCTCTGGAAAACATTTTCGAATCGTTTCTGCTACAAGATGGAATGCATGCAATTTACACGTAACATGTAAAAACCTACAATCGTCTCTTTGAAGAAAACGGCCCATCAAACGCATTGTCGCAACACCGTCGGTCACAAACATCAACACTTGACTTATTGACGGTGCAAATTTTTCGAAAGGCTCCAACACCACCAGCGTAATTGTTTCGCCAGTACACGCAGTTAGTCTTTTGCTAGCTAGTAAAAGTGGAAATGTTGGTTTAACAGGGTCGAGTACACGTACTATAACATTTAAAATAGCATTTTTTTTCAATCTGTCGTCTCGTCAACACATAACCACAGCCGTGTATTTTTTTAATGCACATTAATTCTATTTACAATGGTAAATTCACCTGGGGACTGTATTTATTCCAGAACTCCCGAAATGCTGATTTATCCAATATGCGCACGGGAACATCACAGGCAATCAGCATTAACAATAAATCAAACATAAACTGAGGTTCCAAAGAAGACACGCCATTTTTTTATTTTTATGCCGGTTACTATTGACATGAATTTTGCAACCGTATTTATTCCAGCACATTAAGTCTTGATCACAAACTTTACAAATTATTTTACATCCATCATAGAATAAATCCGGAAATTCACCGATAAATTTATTCACTTTATCAGAGTACGGTCGTTTTCTACTCTTTACGCTCAACATTATTTATTATTTATTAGTACTCTATGCATCGACCGATAGATAACAACTGAAGTGTGTTATGTCATTGTCATCGTAAACAAGCGTGCGATGGCATTGGTATTGCGCCCGACCCTGAATCTACCATCGCTTGGCCAGGCTTACTTATCATTCGCTGTCTTAATTGTTTGTGACGATTTTAACGTTAATTCATATAATGTTTCAAAGGATTTTAAAATGTTATGTTATATTTTGTTATGTTTTAATTTGAGTATATTTGTTAAGTGGCCTATCCGAGTAAAAAATGCCTTCCTTAGTACAGTAGATCATATTTTTATTAATTTCAAAAATGAATGATCATGTTGCGCATTTAATAAGATTATTTCGTAACACCGAACTGTTCTTTTTGATATACATTTTGAAAATCGTACCGTGAATACCAAAAGTACGACGTTTTTTAAGAGAAGTTACAATGAAAATGGGATAACTAATTTTGAAACAGCAGCAGTTCAAAATGAAACATGGGAAAATCTCTGTAATATAACTGATATTCACGATGCATTTATCTATTTTAATGATATCCTCATATATCATTTTAACTTGTATTTTCCTAAAAAAAAATTGTATGTTAATAAATCTTTAAATAAAAAATAGGTAAATGATGAGGTTAAGAGTTTGACAGCGGTTTACAATATGATCAAAGAGAACCATAATTGATTAGTAAAAGACACAAAAAAATCTTAATACCAAAATAAAATTATACACTCTGACAACCATTGTGACGTACTTCGTTGCTCTACCCAAGAGCGGAAGTGTCACTTTGACGCCCAACACTACGGCGGTGCACACTGTACGGAGATCTCGGGCGCCAGTTTCTGTTTAGAGTGTAGAAACACCACTTTACTCTATCGGCGGGACGATAGAGGCCGGGCAACTGCAGTGAAGATACGGCTAAGCCAGGGGTCGGGAAAAAGGGAACTTACATACTACAGTTAAGGAACACACTCTCATTCAATATATGTACATTTATTCTACACACTAATTATTATTTACACTTTATACACACCTTAGTAACTACCACTTATCCTACAACGGTCTTAACTACAAGCGGTCTTATTCTACAAGCGGTCTTATACTACTACGGTCTTAACTACGGACAAGCGGGGCAGTAAGCGAGCGGTCAAGCGGTGCGATACGGTACACCGGTGAATGAAGCGGTGAAACGGTAAGCAGCGATGAATTAAGCAGACGGCGGACGGATACCAGGAGGGGAAGCAAGCGCCAATACAAGCAAACTATGCCTATCTAACGCGGTTACTTATTATCGCTTGGCTGATGGATGGTTCCGGTCTTATGATATGCCAACTAGTACCTCCAAAGCGCCCTGCCAAAGAAAACGGACTCAGGCGGCCTGGAGGGCACGCGGTTGAATGCGGTTACGGAAAGGGGGGGAAAGGAGTAACAAGACTAACAGTGGCGAATTGATGATGACGACGGGATGGTCAAACTCCAAAACTACCCTGCAGAATTTTTACGTGCTCAGGTAGCCCGGGGGACCCGCGGTTACGGACGATACCTCCAAGTCACCCTGCAGAATTTTTACGTGCTCAGTTGGCCTGGCAGGCACGCGGTTACGGAAGTACCTCTAAGTCACCCTGCAGAATTTTTACGTGCTCAGGTGGCCTAGAAAACACGCGATGGTAACTGACAGTACCTCCAAGTCACCCTGCAGAATTTTTACGTGCTCAGGTGGCCTGGAGGGCACGCGGTATAACGCGGTTCAAGTTGGAGGGGGGGAAGGAGTGGCAAGCCGAACGGTTGCAAATCTAAGACGACGACGGTATGGTCAAAGCTACCAAGCTACCCTGCAGAATTTTTACGTGCTCAGGTAGCCCGGCGGACCCGCGATTACGGACGATACCTCCAAGTCACCCTGCAGAATTTTTACGTGCTCAGGTGGCCTGGCAGGCACGCGGTTACGGAAATCCCTCTAAATCACCCTGCCAAAAAAACGGACGCAGGTGGCCTAGAGGACACGCGGTATCAAATGCTAGTATCTCCAAGTCACCCTGCAGAATTTTTACGTGCTCAGGTGGCCTGGAGAACACGCGGTGTAACGCGGTGGAACGCGGTTCTAATTCCAACCTTCGGCCGCTCTCCCGTTCTAAGGAAGGATATGAGGCGGATACGTTTAGCGCTCGCGGTTCACTAACTCTAAAAAATAACGCCCGGAAAGTACTCACTAGCCAAGTAATACCGATTATTTACCAAACCTTTATCAAACCTTGCTACCTACTTCCGGATCCTGTGCTGGCTTCCTCTCTGGAGCGGTCGGGGTCGGCACGTCTGGACGGTACGGGCGGCAGCAACGGACTGTCGTGGATACTCTGCAAAATCCTCAAGCTACTAAACTCTGCCAAAAAGCAGAAGTAGGATGAGCGCGGTAGTCATGCGCGAAATATTGCAACTACGTCACCGTTTATCGACTTAGAAAAATTCGCAATTACCTTTGGATACCTATGTACCTCTATACTCACAAGTTTACTTACTATCCAAGTCGGCGTGGTGCTTCGGTTGGCGCTCAGACGGGAACTAATTTGATTGTAAAAATCCTCATGCTACTAAACACTGCTAAACGCAGAAGTAGGATGTGATACGGTAGTCATGCGCGGTTTATTACAGCTACGTCACCCGTTCATCGACTTAGAATAATTCCGCATGAAATTTAAATACCAATATATCCTTATACTCACGAGTTTACTTACTGTGCTGGCCGGCGTGGTTCCTCGTTGAGTAGCTGGACGGAAACTAATTTAATTATTTTCAGTCTCGGCCTCCCTCATGTTAGCGCGGGCATAAGGGTGCCGGGGACACAATGCGTGCGTCGCGTTTCGCTTACTGCCGGCCACTTGGCCTACGTGGAATGTTCATAAAAACATATCAATACTACCTATCTATAATTAACAATTTAACTGTTATTAATTAAAAGCGTAGCACCATAATGGGTAAAATATTTTCAAAACCTAGCCACCTAACTTAACTTAATAAAATAAAATCACTTCGTTACACCATGCACGATCTACCTGGAATGTCATTGCTGAATTGTCAAGTAAAAATAAAACTTTTAACAATATTGTTATAAAACATGAACAACCTCAAATAGTCGCTTCACTTTTTTAATGATTTTTTTTATAGAAACTCCTAAGAACACAGTTAAACTATATCAGTGACGGCTGGTGAAACGTAAGCGATGTCGTATCTAACTATTTGGAGCATGGAATCTAAGCGATATTTTAAGATATAAAACTACCAATACTAAATAAAGAAGTTTTGCAGAAAAGAATTGCGATTGAAATTTGCGAAAAAAAGTTGAAAAATTGTGTCTACCTAGGTTATTTTTTAAACAATTTGTAAAATATTCGCAAACCATTTTATTTTCAGAATCAAGTGCAAAATATATATTTTGTCGATATCGACAGATTTCTAATTTCCTCAAAAAATATTGCTTTTCTATAAACTGGGAATGTTTAGATTTAACTATGGATATTCCACAGGTATCTATATTGGATCTTGTACTCTTTCTTTTATATGTTAATGATATAGATTCCCTGCCATCAAACGCACATTTGACAATGTATGCAGACGACATCTCTCTAATAATTTCTAATCGATTTGGAGAATAATTGTAACGTTATTTTAAATTCTTTAATTAGCTGGTTTTCTTATAATTTATTATATTTTAATACCGAAAAAACGCACCTCATTCGATTTCACTGTAGACAAAAAAAAATAATAATAATTTAAATATTAACATAAACAGTACCACTCTTAATAATGAGGAGGGAATTAAGTTTTCAAGAGTATATTTGGATGAAACTTTAATTGGAAATATCACTGTGAAGTTTTGATATAAAAAATGGCATCAATAGTATATCTATTTTGAAATATTTGACCAGTTTTAAGCAGAGTGCAACTTATTAACTTATATTATGCTCAAGTTGACATACGTTTAAGGTATGGTGTCTGTTTCTAGAAAAATTCCACATTATCATCATGTTTTTATCGTGCAAAAACGTAATCTGCGATGTATTGCTAGCATCCAAAGCATAAACTCGTGTACAAATATTTTTAAAGAATTTGAAAGTTTAACGTTAATGTATATATACATATTTACGAATTTTGTATGTATATTTTTAGGAATAGACACATTTTTATTTTAAATAGTGTTTACTGTAATGTCGATACAAGAAAAAAAAACAAGTTTCATGAGTTAACTTAAAATAACAAGCGAATCTCCAAGATTTATAGGGCTTAAAATGTTTAATCGTTTACCTGATGAAATAAAATATAGAGAAAATAAGAATTTATATAAGTAAAAACTAAAAGTGCTTTTATTAGATGTGTTACTATTCTGTATCAGACTCTTTTGTCTCTTAGTATGTAGGTAACCAACTGTTGATTATTCCTATACAATATACTGTATTGTCAAAGAAAGGAAAATATTTTTTTCCGGTTGCCCGAGGCTGGACAGTCCTTCCGCGGACTCCAAACCTCACGGGTAGAATGCCAGCAAATTACCTAGAGCCACTCCCTACATCCCGTAAGGTTAGTGGCTGTAGATCCCAGAGTCATGTGCCCTAAGCAGACGGAGAGAACCCAGTATGATCACCTTCTGCATTTAGCCTGGATCATCCATTGCGGAGTTATTTTGAAAAACATATTTTTTCCACCATTCATTCAAGATGGCGGTTCGCGTCTCCCCCGCAAACTTGGGTTTTTCATCAGGGTCCTGACCTAAACAACATATATCAAATTAGTTTGTACCCCACCTTTTGTAAGGCAACGGCCTTTTCTTTGCCTCTGGAGTATACTCTACCACTAAAGGATTAATCCATATAATTACTAAAGAAATTACTTAAGTAGTTCTCCTTTGCAGATTGATACACTGTAGCTAGTAAAGATGCAAAACTATCGATAGTGACTATCGACACTATCGATAGTTTAATAAAAGCTATCGCTATCGAAACTATTGATAGTGACCCGATACTACCGATATTTATGTTTTACTTAAAAAATAAATACGGAGTGCCATTTAGTATTGGAAATCAGGCAAACAGCTAATAATCGCTATCGAAACTATCGATACTGGCCCAATACTATCGATATTTTTACTTAAAAATTAACTACGGGGCGCCATCTTGTATTGGAAAGTAAGCATTTGGCTAGCAGGAAGCAGGTTGTTACACCATTTATTTTTTAACATACAAATTAGCCAATCCTGTATGACAATTGGCAGCGCTTAAATTGTCTTTAACCACTAGGTGGCATTACTGAGTTGTCTTCAACCACCTGGTGACCAACACGAATATTATTAAAACTTATAGAAAATATACATATTTAATGAGCCTTTCCCATCAATAGAGGTAGAGTTTATTTAGGAGCTGAAAACCTAATACGATCTTAATAAAATTATTTATTATTGTATATTTTTCGAATCATCTCTTCTAATAACGATACCTCTGCCATCTATTCTGAACTACGAAAAAGTGCTACCAAGTGCTCCCTCAGGGTGGGGCCAATATGTGTGTTGGTCATATTGAACATTTGCTTAAAGATTGCTAGTTGTATTTAACGAGCCAATAAATACTTCACTATTTTTTTTTGCCAAGTTATGGCAGATAAAATTGACTAAAAAATAAATTAAAATGTATTTGATAAACTTTGCAAAATTTTGACTTTTTTGTAACTTGGTGACCAACTTTTAACTGCTTGCGCAATACTGACGATCAAAAAGATTACATCAAAAAACATCTATTGTCTTTTCATCGCAATAGCTAAAGGTATTCTTTTGTTATTTATAAAAATAAAAATTTTCTTAAGAAATTGATCCTCGATAATGATTAAGAAAATGTCACAAAATAAAAAAACTCAAAAGATTAATCAGTAGTACATCAAAAGAAAGTGTACCTCAGAAAGATTTCACCATTGTAAATCATTCCTCACATTCGTGATAAAGAAAACATTAATCCCCTTAACAAGGGATTAAATTTTGCATTACCTGCCTCTGAAAGTATTCTCGATGAAATTATTGCAAATGTTGAAAGTTCAATTCAATACCTTCCTAATTCCTCTACCGGATTTGTCAGATAAACATGCAGGAATCAAGTCTCCATAAAAATATTATCACTAAAGTAAATATAAAGTCAGAATCCACAATGGATAGAAAAACGATTGTTTGAAAAAGATTGTTTTTACTTAAAAGCTGATAAGGGTAATAAGGTTTTTATTTTAGATAAAGAGGACTATTATGAAAGAGTAGACAACTTGTTAATAATTGTTCTACTAAAAAAAATTCTAGAAATCCATTACAAAAATGATTACTGAAGTAAGAAATGTATTTAAATCCTGTAACAACCGTATTATTCCAGCTTTACATAGGACGTTACTTGTATCTAAAGTGTACATGGATTGTACTGCTTGCCTAAGACACATAAATCAGGAAAGTCGGTGCGTCCTATTGTTTCAGCAGTTGGATCGTCGACTTACCACCTATCAAAATTGTCAGTAGAGGAGTTCAAAAGTTCACTCATTGCATCACCTAGTTTCTCTATGATTAATTTCAATGATTTCATTAATAGGGTGTAAAATATCCAATTTCAAGAAGGCGAAATTTTATCTTATTTGACGTTTATTCATTGTTTCCAAATGTTCTGATACCACAAACCTTGGACTATCTTGAGGATTTACTCGAATCAAATAATGTCAGTCCAGAAGTAGTAAAAGAATATGTATAATCAACTGAATAAACTTTGCTTGAAACACATAAAGGGACAGCAATGGGCAATTCTTTGTCAACATTCATTGACTTTCTCATCATGAACAGATTCAATACAGAAGCAAAAGAAGAATTCAAGTATCCCCAGGCTTTGGCTTAAGTATGTCGATGATGTTTGTTGCAGTGTTTGATACAAGTCACTGATATTGACAACTTTGTTTCTAAATTATGCAGTGGTTCCGCGTCATTAAATTCACATTTGAATTTCAATACTGTGGACAACTACCATTTTTAGATGTATGAATTTGACATATACAGAAAGGTACCAGTACTTTATAATATATCCCAGGACTCTACCCGTTGTGTTCAAAACAAAATGGAGAGTTTTAATTTTGTTGATAAAATAATTAGGAAACGTAAATTTAAAGAGACACTTCGACCTTTCAAAATGATAGAGAAAATCTTATTAAAGCGAGTTATTAAAACCCAATATATATAAATCAGAAACAAATTATCTTAAATATTTTGTTACGATATCGGTCTTCCTTAAATATAATGTTTTAAAAATATGTATAATCATCCATAAATAAAATCTATAAAAAGATTTTTCACACACATACACACATAAGACATGCTATTGCGTAAAGTGACCTATGGTCCAGAGAAGGCCATACAAAAAATATTTCCAATTAATTAGAGATTAGAAATATATTTAATACAGAGTGTTTTCAGAGAAATAATTATATCAATAATTTTTCAAGATGATTCAGGAATTCAAAACAAGAAAATTCGTCCAATTTTTAATGCAACTACATAGTTATTTATTATCTGTAAATTATCATGTATCAGTTTGGTTAGTTTTTAAAATAATTGACGAAAATATCAGAGATTTAAGAGAATTATGTAATTTTCAAAAATAATATCTAGAATTTTTACTTTCTTATACCTAATATGAGGAAGTATAGTAATCGTGATTTTTTTCGACCTCGAGATTTTGATTGATTTATACGTTTTGAACCCTCCTGAATCCTTTCTGTCTGTCGGTGCGTATGTGTGTGTGTGCATATGTATGTGCATGTGTGTGTGCGTGAGTGTGCGTGTGTGCGTGCGTGCGTGTGTGTGTGTGTGTATCCGCGATAACTCAAAAAATACTAATGGGAGATTTTCCAAATTTGACAGTTAAGATTGTCAACATTTTAGGTGACACATTAAATTTGGTGAATGTGATACCACCAGAAGAGACATAATGAATGAAAGAAGAAAAAAAGGTACAATTTCGGGGAAAAAAACTAAAAAATTTTATTGCATTTCTGGACAAATCTCGACGAATTATAATGAAAAAACATAACTTTATGAAAAAAAATCTGTCCGCATGTCTGTAGTATCGCGATAGCAGCCACAGTTTTTAAAATAAAGCTTTTAAATTTGGTACACTTGTTCTAAAGGACAAAGACAATGAAAAATTCGGTGATGAGCAAAATTTGCCTTCTGAGAGGGGGTCCATGTGACCCAGGCTTTTTTGTATTTGACATTACAAAAAAATATATTCTTGATGAAAGATTATAAATCATGTCTACTATATCAAGCGAATAAAATATATTTTCCAAGTACTTAAATAAAGCTGATGTAAACTGAAATATTTTATACATTTGGCCTCATAAAATGGGGTTAGGATAAATTTAACAGTTTGACGTTTGCAATGTCTTATTTAGTTACAAAAATGTTAATGTCAAGAACAAAAAATTATTAAAATATATGACATGAATTATTATTGACAGTATCAAATGACACGGATAATTAATTATTTAAAAATTTTAATGAAACATTTCAAGGTACGCTATTAAAATTTAATTGAGGTAAGTGAAGAATTAAAGAGAATGTTTTTTTTTTTTTGGATCAGGATAATATATACTGGTATAAGAAAGTTATGTGCTGGCCACATGAGATATTTATCTATGGGGACATTTAAAATTATTAGTTTATTCGAAATCAATGATATTGAAGCTTTACAACAAAAAATCAGTGGTTTCCAAACAATTCGTAAAAATCCTGAAATCTCTGAATGTGTCCGTGGCTCATTAATTAGTATGTATCACTTTTAATGATCGTCATTTCGAATGAATTATGAAATAAAAAATAAAATTGTTTTTTTTTACTTTACGTATAAGTTCAAGTTAGGTAAATACTAACTATTAGTTACAAAAACATGGCACGTACCCCAAAATAATGTTTTTCTACGATTGCTATTAAAAGTAGACCATTTAACGTTAGCTTATCGATTTAAAAATGGTGTATTATGAGGAAGCGTGTTAAAAATAGGTAGTTACTTTTAACACTATTGTTAAAATTAAAAATATTTTCTTCTTCAACCAATTATCGTCATTAAAAAAAGCTTTTTTGTATTGTTATTCAATTGACATTGAAAACTATCAAATACATCGAGAATAAATCTTTGGACATCGGCTACATATCTCGCACAAATCTTAACATTTATTGTATACATATATGTTTTTATGTATAATATTTTCTACCTGACGAAGACGAAACTCATTTTAAAATATTTGCGCAGTTTTCACCAGCTAAAATTTGTAGCTACTGCACAGATATATCTTGTTTAATAACATCCGCTTTAAAACGGGAGCAGCAATGTTCAATATAATTGAACATTGAACTGTAAAAATTCAGCCCCAATTGTCATTTATTATAAATATGACAAAAGTTCATCTTTTCAATTATGTAATTTAAATATTTTTATAAATAATATGTTCGTGTGTACCAGCCCCCGAGGAGTTCTGGAAGAATGAAAGACGATATATATCGGCATAGGAGTCTTCGTTTTTGTATTGTAACTGGAGGGAATTATTTCTTCAATGTAAATTTTTTTTCTTTTTGGTGAGTTAATATTTTCTTAATCTCAATATTTTTTCTTTGCTTCTAATACTAAAAACACCATTATTTAATTTTTGCTTCTAGATTGAGTCTTTTTGATAGTTTCTACGATAAAATATATTGGAAGTGTTATATTTGACTCACTATCTACCTACAACTTTTATACTAGCGCATTCAGATAAGAATGACAGTATAAAATATAAAAACTATAGGTATTTATTATGGTTATAATGTTAGGTTTGAAAGGATGCTTATATAATACAACAAATTTAGATCCTACTAATTCTGTGGTAATACGAAATAATTATTTTATTATTTTTTTCTTGAAATATGTAAATTAAACCATCCAAATGTTTCCGCAAACACTCAATAGAGACAAAAACTCGATGCTCTTTTTCAAATCTGCGTTTAAGTTCTTTCAATGTAAGACTTGGATTTTCCTCTATATACTGAACCATGAAATCATGATGTTCTTCCGTAATTTTGGTCCTCCTCTTTCCACCACGTTGTCTTTGTGTCATATCTTGAATCTTCACCTATCGATAAGACGCACAGTGGACGGAAACGCCGAAAAGCTGGCCAAAATATAAAGGCATTGAGCTATTTTACTGAAATTGTGCATAAAGGGTTTTTTGTGTCGCTGATCAAGAATCCGAAGTTGAATTTTGAAAAAAACAAAATGGCGGCCATGAAACCCCCCAAAACATACCAAAAATCGCCAATTATCGCTGCACTTTTACAAAACTTTGTATAGTTTTTTTGGGTCGCTGATGAAGAATCCCATATAGAATTACGGTCAAAAATATATACATAGTTCAAAAATTATTATTGAATTGAAGCGAATTCATGTTTCATTTGTTTCGGGAAAATTAGGATTTGGGGAATGGAATAAAAATGTGTAATGACTTTGACCGCATGAGTTGAGAACGCATGACGTTCTCATTTGATGAGAACGCATTCAAAAGGAGCCCACTTTATGGTGCACGAATGTGCATGCATCCATCGCGCACAATTTGGTCAATATCTCGCAAAGATGCAAAAAAGATGCAGCTAATTTTTTATACACTTTCGAAAAAATGTTCATTGAACACATTCCAATAAGTTTCAAGACCAACCATCACCAACCACGTAACTTATGGCTTTTTTTGTGGAGTTTATGAATCGTTGCATGTACAAAAATGCACTCCACTTCGATAATTATTTATTAATTACCATATAAATAAACTGATCTGATACTGAGATATTTTAATTGTACTTACTTTATGACACAGAAAACTGCAATTTGAAAATTTTTACACTGCAGACAAAATTTATCGATTTTTGAAGCGTTGCGAGGTGCCGAAGTGACGCGCTGCACGGTCGCACAATAAGTAATTTCCTCGCTTAGGTAGTGAACCCGGACCGGTATTAACGGTCGTTTCTAATGCTAGGGGTACCACTACAACAATTTAAAACGTTTCCATTTCAAAAAAAAATCTTCAATTTTTAAATTTTGGCCAGCTTTTTGGCGTTTCCGTCCACTGTGAGACGTTGCAATCTTTGTGCCAATTGTATACGCCAGTCCTCTCCAATCCCCATTATTATTGAGGACGCCACAAATTTGCTTTCTGATGTTGTCTGCTTCCCTTTTCTTTATGAAATGCGGCATATTAACATACTTCTATCAAAATTATTGTTAATTTATTTTTATGGCATTAATATTGACATATTTTAATTTGCAGTTGTCATTTTCCAATTTGAAGTTGTTTAGTCCTAATTTGAATATGTTTAGTCACAATTTGAATAAGTTTATTCTCAATTAGAACGTGGTTAATCAATTTTAAATTAATCATTCCCATTTTGAATATTTTATCTATTCTATTCTCTATTTGAATATGTTTATTCTCAATTTGAATGTTTTTAATCGATCCCAAATTATTTAATCCCAATTGTTTATTCTCAATTTGAAACTGAATACGTCTCAATTGGAAATTGAAAAGGAACAGTTATCAAAAAACACCCTCTGACATTAACGGCATTTTTAGAGATTCAATGTTAGAAGAATTATTCATGTGGTAGTAAGGCCCAAAAAAGAAAAATAAATTTTATTTATTAAAATATATTTGAGATACTTTCTGAAATAGCCAAGGTATTTACATATTGAAATACTTTAATATAAATGTGTTTTATCAGGATAATTTCAATCAAAAATAACTACATAAATGATTATTCTGTATCGTCACTATATACAGGTACAGGGTTATTAGATTATTTAAAATGCATAAAGGTTTATTATTTTTTATTAGAACCATAATTTATTTTTTACATAACAATTTTACCACGCATAGTTGGTATATCCAGATTTATAACTGATGTGTGTCACAGCAGGAGCGGCGGAGTATGCTACACCAAGTGGAGCAGCATGAGCAATTGCAGGAGAACTGTAGTGAAGAGCTGGGGCAGCATATGCGTGGGCAGCATATGCTGGAGAAACAGCAATTTGTAATCCTGGGTTAGAGACTCTCACATCAGATTTCCTCACACTGGAAAAGGGGGTGTCGATTGTCTTGGAGTAAGTGGAGACTTGACCTAGATTACCAAAACTACGATAAATGTTCGATGACTGAGATGTCAAAGCAGGGGTGGAGTAGGAAATAGCAGGAGCAGCCGCATAGGTGCTTATAGCGGGGGCAGCGCTATAAGCCAATGTAGGTGCTACTTGGTAGGTTGGAGCTCCATATGCAATAGTGGGAGCAGCAGCAAAGGCACTGATAGCTGGAGCGCCCAATAGTCCAGCATTGGCGTAAGCCAAAGTTACGCAAATCAATACAAACTAAAAAAAAAAAACAGAAGCAATATTTTTTAGTTGAAAATATGATAAAGTGAAGCAAAAATAAATTATTGTTTAGTCCTACTGTTTTAATTTAAAAATAACTTTACTAAAAAAATTTGTTTATTCTACGTTTATTCAGATAGAAAACGTCGAGCATAAATCACCTTAAATTAATTAATTCTGTGTCATTTTATTTTAATAAGCCCATATTTTCTACCTAAGGAGGAATAGGGTTTTTTTTATTAACAAAAGAAAAAAAGAATAATAATTAAAACATATAGACTTTTAGGTCATATTGGTAATTGATTTAACAATAATTTTCATTTTATTACATTGTTTTATATATATATATATATATATATATATATATATATATATATATATATATATATATATATATATATATATATATATATATATTTAATATATATATATATATATATATATATATATATCAAATTTATGTTATGCAAATAAATAACTTTTGGGTACAGTACATTATTCTTACCCCTGGTATTAGCAATATTTTAAATGGCTTTTAACTTAATGAGAGTTTTGTTGACCAGAAAATGTAATACAAACAAAATATAAATATCACTTGACATAAATATTGAAAAATACCTAATAGGAAATGCCAGAAATTGTGTGTAATGGAAAAAATACAGGCATTTTGAGAACATTTGTTTTTTTTTTTTTGGTAATTTCTATGAATCGAATCGGTATTAAAAGTATGAGATATTAGTGAATGTACATACTTATTTTTGCCTGCTGAACACGAATTTCGAGTCAAAACTTCCCGCCCCCATTGTACTTTTCGAAATATTGGGGCTTGAAACGCAAAATATCACATTTTGTTACTGCTTATTTCAATACAGTCGAACTTCTCTAACTCGAACCTTATATATCCCCCAAGACCGTTCGAGTTAGAGAAAATTTGAGTTAAGAAAATGGTTCTAAAACGAAGTATGCATCAAGGACACAGAAACATATTCGAGTTACAGAGATATTTCGAGATATAGAAGTTCGAGTAATAGAAATTCAACTGTATTTATTCACAAATTTTTAGTTTATTATATTCGTAGGGATTTTTTGACTACTTTTAAGTTTTCGAGCACATTCACATTAATAATATGTGCCTGCACAAAAATATAACCTAACTTTACAAAATATCTGTTAATTTGAACAAACAAGCAAGCTATGAAATATGAAATTATTGATGGAATTGTAGTAATTATGAACAGTTGACAATTCTGGAGTAACTAACTAGATATTCAAATTTTATTGATATAATTTACAGCCCGTATATACTACGAGGATGAGGGCCGTAAAAGAAAGAATACACTGCATTTACAGCCTGTACCCACAATGAAAATATTCTTTCCTTGTCCAAGTTACCAACATGACAGTAAAAAATTTCTAGGTTAAGCTGCAAAACAGTTTTCAATATTGTGTTATATTTTGGTACACTATTCAACGGATATAGTGGACAAATATTATTAAAGTGAGTCTTTTGGAGTTTAAAAACCTTTAAAAAACGTTCATTAAATTTTTGAAAATATTCACTATTCCTTTATGTTTAGCCATACCTAGTCGTAACTGTGAACAAAGTACAAACTTGAATATTTAATAGCATGCAAACATTATTATTCATTTGTTTTCAATTGGTTTGTCTCTTGCTCCAACATTGAAGTCTCTTGAAGTCGCTAAATTTCATCTTTAACTAATATTTGTTTATTATAAAATCTACTATAAGATCATTATGTCAATGATAAGAAAAAAATTGCCATAGTTGGTAGCCAAGCAGCTATAAAAGCTCTTGGCTCCCACCGGTGTAATTCCAAAACGGTCAGAGGGCTCTAAATCATTTGAGCAAAACCAACAAAATGCCTCTGATCTGTATATCCGGCCACTCTGGTATGGAAGGTAACGAAATAGCCGACTCCTTGGCCAGAGAAGGAGTGGAATCATGAATCATCAGACCAGAACCGATACTTGGCATATCTTCAAGTACTACTATAAGATGGCTATCTCAACCTAGGCTGAAAGGAAAACTCTTCAATATTGGCAAGAGTTACGAGGATTAGCTCATTCGAAGGCGTTTATAAAATACTCTTTGGAGACTAAACTCATCTGCATAAACTCGGCCTAGCGAAAAACGGCGTGTGCCGTCTATGCCTGAAGGATGATGAGAATAAGGCAGACCATGTCTTATGCACCTGTCCCGCTGTGAAGAGGATCCGATTCTCAATATTTGGCAAAGGGCAACTGCTGCCAGAGGATCTGGATCTGGAGGGTCCACAAGCACCCGGTCACAAGTAACCTAACTTAACCTAACCCATCGTTAGTTGAATCTTATAGCAAGTAAGATATAGGCACTATCTTAGGAGATCACCCGATTTTGTCATTTATTTTCACCAAACTTTTGAATACAATCCAAGAGAATTGTTTTTCTTTTAAATAAGTCAGATTAAAAAGTTACTAAATTTTAATGTGAAATTTTGATGCATTAATGTTCACCCGGTCTTTTATACTATGTTTTGACTCTTTTAACAGTTTTTTATTGAATCCTTAAATAAGTAGAAAGGAGTTTTCAACTAATTCTATTCTATTCTTATATTATTGCGACAAATTATTTAAAATATTCATTCGGCATTATATTAATGAAAATTTAGGAAAATTTTTTGGTATTTTATTTATGATTGTAATATTAAATATGTTTCATTTTACTGTTCACCAGCAGTCAGAAATTCAAACCTCATCTGCCTGATTTTGTTGATTGACTGAATTTTTCAAAATGGACTGTATCCAAAGCTGTCAGAAAAATTAGACTTCTAATTCAATAGTTATGACAGTATCGCATACGGACGACATATTTGCTGTAGTATTTACAATGAGTGTGTAAGCTACTATGAAAATTAAGTTTAGGGGGCAAGACCTCCTCTTGTTCCCCTAATCGGCGCCCTTGTAAGACTTAAGTTAAACTGTTTCATCATTAGTAGTTTTTGTAATGTCTGGCAATCATAAGGACATATAGAAGAGACGATCTGCGAAAATAAATGCGGACGACGATGCTGATTTGCACCCTTTGAAAAATTGTTTTCCGAAGAGGGCACTCATTCAAAAACTCTCATTGCAGATCCCAGCGCGCCAGATCCGTCCTCAACACCAAAACGAAAGAAATGCGTTAATATTATTATGGATTAGATTTACAATACATAAAAAACGCGTCATTTATTCCACCTCATAATGGCGAAGAAATAAATACTTGAAATCATGTTTCCTTTGGAAGTTGTTGGAAATTTAGGCGGGTGATGTGCGCAATTCCAAAATCACATTAGTGAAGGTCTTTTGTGTCCAAACACAAATCTTTTCATATCATATAACAATACGGGTTGATTTAACCGATGATAACTAGAGCTCGGAATATAGGTATTGATGAGGTCAAAGCCAAAATTGGCTGTAGGTTATGTGTCGGCACGTAAATATGTTCGTGCATTTATGGCACAATATAATTTACCTCGTAATTTTTTTAGCGAATTTGAAAATTCATTTATTTTGTGAGAAGCTCAGAAGAAATTTTCTGCCTAATATTGTCACACTCCCCTGATAATTACTTTTTTCTTAGTGTCGACTGCGATGGCACCTTGCTATACTTGCCACTAACACACTTTTACAAAAATTGTCAAAAAAGTGGATAATCTAGTTTTAACCACGGTATATTACATCCAACCATCACTTCCACTAAATCTAAATTCAAATTGCCTGTCACTATCAATCAAGCAACTCACACTCCTTTCATGGTTTTCTGCGTAAATGTGGTTATTAATATTTGTGTTACATGCCCAAGAAAGAGCTTTGTCATAGCTACTGCAATATAATCGTGTACCGTCAAATTGCAATTTCGGGATATCGCAAATTCACAAATTTACCGTAGCCTGTGAAACCTGTGAAGGTTTACAATGAGACATTTTAAAAGGACCGATCCGCTTTATACAATCTCTCGCTACATACGACTCGGCGTTATGCAATGTACTGACAAACTGCATGTGGTCTCCCCCTTCCCACAGAGCGCAGGTACCTTCTTAAATTCCCAGAATTGACAGAGTAGTGCAACTGTAAAAGAATCTGCTACGTTTTTATTTAATATAGTACGTTTTCCGATAAAACTAGTTTACGTATTAACATTTTAAAATTAAATAAAATTCACTTTATCATGTATAAATTTCTATTTTTCTGTTGTTTGAGAATGTTTCAGTAGGTGTTTACAATATAATAATATGTCTGCATAAAAGCCACCGTTAGGAAGCGATATCAACGTCCGAGCTCTAATGATAGCTGATGTGTAGAATCCGGATCCGAATATTACATAACGTCACTGTCAGGGGCAGATCCAAGATACCGGTGTAAAGACATGCACAAAAATGATAAGTATGCCACCTGTACCAGATTAAAATAGGTGTATTTTAAGCGCTATCCAGCCGCTTTCATATACGAAGCTACATCCGTTACAAACAGTAAGACACGTCCTTTATTATTTTCATAGTTCTCGCCCCATAGTGTTTCAAGACTGCTATCCACACATTCACATATCGTTTCTGAATTTGTGCGTTCTAACACCTTTATTGATATTAAGCGGGCTGGCATTACTACTGTCTTATCCATACCACCAACCAATACGTTAAATTTGCGACGTTCTGATCGTCGGCATCGGCGGATTCATCTACACTAACCCATACGTGTTTGTCTTGCAACTCGGAAACAATGTCTGCTTTAAGTTCATTGCACACTGGCTATATGTAACTTTTCCTTAATTAAATGTAGATTCCGCAGGCACAATAACGTTATTATATCTTCCATTAATACAAATTTGCAGAAACTGATTAAAATGAGGGTTATCTAGTTTGGTCCACGAAATTGTTACATGTCCCGCCACCATCATTATAACTAAATCTAAATTAAATTATTTTTGTCTTTCAGCAGCACTCCTACACTCAGACATGTTTTATGATTTTCAGTTGCAATATGCTTACAGCATATTGTGTTTTCACTGTCCATGACAGTATTTTCTCATAAATATTGCATCGAAGTTCTGTGCCATCAAACTCTAACTCTGGGGAATCCTTTATCCAACATTCTACAGCAACTTTTCTAAGGGGAAGTAAATGCGACATTTTCAAAATGCTCCACGACAATATTTTCCGATTTAAAAAAGTATACATAACCGATTCATTCACAGGTTGGCTACTATTAGATCAGACTTGTATCGTACCTTACGCTGGTAAAATTGTTCTATTGATGAGATCAAAAAATGGAAACAGATAATTCATCTAAAATACCATATGTATTTAATATATAAAATTACAGGCAATACTGATGCGTAATTTTTTTTATTAATAAGAAATACGTATATTTTATTTGTTGCCGTGTTATGAAACTAAATAACCCTATTTCTTATTAATAAAAAAATATGTGCATCAGTATTGCCTGTAATTTTATATTACATCTAATATGGTATTTGGGATGAATATTTGTTTTCGTTTTTTGATATTACTAACAGAAAAATGTTAACGGCGATTTATAGATTTAAGTTGGATATTTGGTGAAAACGCACTTTTAACGTGACCTAGATAAAAATTTCTTCTTTTTATTTCCTACATTTACCTATTTTTAAATTCATATTATTTTGTGCTGTAGAGATCGGGAGGTAGCGACGACTTTTACGTAGATATAATATTATAGTGTAAACACCTAATGAATTGTACATACATATGCTAAATACCTAAAATTATGTCTTTTCATCTGGTTATTTGTTTACTTTGTTGTAGTATAAACTGCATTATTTAGTTTTTGACGTGTAAAAAGAGTGGATTCTGTTTATAAGAATATCAAAAATTAAATTGACTAAAATTTATTTTATTTATTTTGGATTATAATATGCGATAATTCCTGTTGTGAGTACATCCGTTCCTAGAATCTAATATTTGGATCCGGACTACAAAAAATCTATGAAAATTTGTAGAGGAATTGGTTCTCTTCATATCTAATGAATACTTTTGTCTTATAAGTAGGATGCACAGGAAAAGAGATATTACAAAAGAGAAACTGTCTTTCGGCGCTATCTTGCGAATAAGGCCATGCCGGTGGTAACTCTATGAGGTTGTAAAATTAATATACTATTAAATTTACATTCAATGAATAATAAATAAACACAACAGAAATTAGACAACTTCCGAATCCAAAACCGAAGCTACGTGGGCGAGGGATACACTTATGAAGAAACACAGACACTGCCAGTACCGGTTGCGAAATTCGAACCCACTGCTACAATGGAGAGATTATCTAGTCACACTTACCATCACGCACTCTAGCCAACTACTCCACCGAGCCGGTTTACACTCGACATTTAAATCTATAAAATCACCAAGCTTCAAAATGTCCGTAATTTCTTCTATCTAAACCCTTTGTCGCCTGGATTATATTGTATTAGAACCGCAAGTTTGCTGACGCAGACCAATCAATGGTCTAGTAATTAACGGTCCAGTTTAGCCATTTAAGAAGTAGTTTGGAAAGAAACAGGAGGATAAGATGGAGAAAACAATTTGGTCACATTTAGCAGTGCGTTCTTATGGAAAAAGCGCAGAAATATACAATAAAAAAGAAAATGAAATTGATATTTCACACAAGAGTAACCTGTCGCACTTTCAAATTCCTTGTATACCGAACAGGAACATCACATAGTCCACACCATACAATTTTTTTTGATAACCGATAACATACTTTTAAAAATAACACTAAATAAATAAAAGAAAAGAAATAATATAATTTAAAAAATCTGACATTATATTTGCTTCGTTTTATGCATTTCGAGAAAAAAATTATAAATTAATTATTTAATAGCATAAGCATCCTTTCAAACCTAATATGATATTAATTTATTTTTTCTAGAAATAAATAAAATAATCGATAAAATAATAATTTCTCTGTCCAACACTTTTATAATTCGCCATATGAAATATGAGAATAAGCCACGCCCAGAGTCTATATTAATACTTATGTTATCTTTTTTTATTTATTACTCCAATGAATTTAGCCTTTAAGGTTTATCAGGCCGAGTCCATTTTTTTTTTTGAGTATGGTTTATCATTTTGTAGTTTAAGAAATACCGCAACCAATTATGAACTTATAGTCCAAGACACATATTAGTTATTTCATTTCATTACTGAAAGATATACTAAATAATATACTGGCTAATTCATAATATGTAATTCGCCATATCATATTTTACATTATAAAGGACTCGAGCATTAATTCTCTGAAAACTTTGATTTGCATACAAAAATCTACAAATTAATTCCTATTGGAAACAATTCTATTTTATTAAATGAAGGAGAGAATAGAATATAAATTGCAAAAAGTAATTTTCTAAAATGGAGCTGTATACAGTGTTCCAAAATCCTAAACTTTGTAATAATATTAAAATAGAATATATACTGACGTAGTGGCTGCAATATTTACTATTTATTTTTTTTATTACTATTTTTCAAATAGCTTGTGGTCACTTTATGTATACAGGGTGTTTCAAAAAACATTCAACAACGCACAGCTAGAGATTCAGAGTCCAAAAATAACAGAAAAGTTATCCGGAAACGCTTTATTACTGAGATACAAGGTGTAAAAGTTACAAAAAAACATCGTTTTTCCTAAATATCTAAAAACTGCTGGAGGTATTATGTTGAAACTTGGGATAAGTATGTACTACATAGAAAGTAATTTTTTTCACTTAAATGAATTAACTTATTTCCATCAGGGGCATGCGCATGGGTAATATCAGTAATATTATTGTACAAAAAATATGGTACGCCACTGTTTTTTTGTTATTTTCAAAATATTCTCTTCTATCTAAACAAAAACATCCTCTTGGGTTTTTTTTAGATTGAATAAAGCGTTTTTGAGAAAATTGACAAAATGTAGGTATATTCATGTAAAAATTTTTGTAGCATTTAACATTCTGTATCTCAGTAATGAAGTGTTTCCGGGACATTTTCTGTTATTTTTGGATTATGAATTTCGAGTTGAGAGCTACTGAATGTTTTTTGAAACACTCTATATACACCAGTGTATCACAAAATACTGATTAAAATTAAAAAAATAAAATTGTAGCAAAGTTTTTCTACGATCAAAAGTAGAAAAGTTATGAACATTTTGGGGTCTAATGTCGACATTGTCATTTATAACAGGGACTTATGTTGAGGCCCTTTATCCAATTTTTTTATTTAGTTAAAAAAAAATTAAAAAGAGAAATACTCTGACCAATTTTGTATTATTTTCTTACTATTACTACAACGACAATTAATTTAAAATATTTGTTTTAATTTGTATTGAAAGTTTTCTATTAACTTTGTGGTCTCCTTATCTCTACTTTTAAACAAGAATAATTTACTATCAAAATAAAAACTAATTAAAAATATTTTTGTACATACCCTGAAAGCCATAATGTTGTTATTGTTACCGCAATTCGTTAACTGATAATTTAAAATTTTTAAAAAGTTCTTTTATAGTAAAGATAATTGAGGTATTTAAGGGCAAACCTGCCAGAAAATACAGTAAACCAGTTGTTAACTTGTTATGTAATAAACTTAAGCTATCACATGCTTCAAAAATTGAGACAAACAACCACTTTTAATGCAGTTTACTAAGTGCGAGGGCATGCAAATTTAGGTAATTGTAACTGGAATACATTAATATATAATGTTAAGGTTGTGATTGCGATTTATCGGCTTTTTGAGTGTTCTTAAAATAAATTTATTACCAGCCCAAATGAAATAATTTCTGTATTATCTGGATACTAAAAAAATGGATTTTTTTAGTAGATGCAAGTACAGGGTAGGCAAATTTCGATATTTCTATAGGGTAACTCGGTAACTGTAAGAGATACAAAAAAATGGAAGACACATTCTCATCTCTTTTTTTGAGACAAATTCACTGGCGAAAGCATAAATTTGCTATCGTCTTTTGTTTTTGAGTTATAAACAAAAGTTCGATTTTTTCGACCTTTAGACATATCTTTTGTAAAGTTATGAAAACATAACTTTTCCATTCTTCAGGCACTTTTTTTCTGTATAATACAGTGCCATCAAGAAAATTTAAAAAAGGTGCAATTTCGAGTTATGTCATAAAGTTGTATTTTTTTAAAATGGGAATCCTGATTGGCAATGGTTTAGTTAAAAAGGAATTTTTTTTCTCTTTCAAACTGTATATCATGTGTGGGGTCGCTTTTGATGTGTAAGTATTTAATAGCGAAAATAATCTTTTAGTAGATTACTTTTTTGCGTTTTTTAAAATTTATTCCAAGTAGGCGTGTGTCATCTATGACAGTGTTTATCCATTTGTCAGTAAAATGCGTATTAATAATTTTGTTTGCGTCATAATTACATCCCATTTAAACGTAAAAGTGAAGATGTCTTACGAAAATTACGAGAAATATGAAATGCTAGAATGCTTTATTCAAAGTAATTACAATTGTGATATTGCATCCGAAATATATTTCAACCGCTATCCAGAAGAAGACAACCTAATACAGCTATTTTTAAGAGTTGTGGGTCCTTCAACAAGCCAAGACCCAGAAATTACAGCATTGATGTTGCTGAAGAAACTTCTATAACTGTAATTGGAATGGCGGTTGCAAATCTTTCAATTTCAAGTAGTAAAATTGATTCTGATTCTGGGATTTCAAGACGTCGAGCTTTGAAAACACACAAATTCAGGCCTTATACAATAAGGAAACAACATCATCTGCAACCAACTGATCTTCATATATATATATATATATATATATATATATATATATATATATATATATATATATATATATATATATATATATATATATATATATATATATATATATATATATATATATATATATATATATATATATATATATATATATATATATATATATATATATATATATATATATATATATATATATATATATATATATATATATATATATATATATATATATATATATATTTAATATGTATTCACCATATATAAATTATATATTATATATTTATATTTTTTTTTCATATATATTTTCTTATATATATATATATATATATATAATATATATATATATATATATATCAAGAAAATCTTAATGGCCAACGGTACTACGAAATCTTAAACCAGAAAATTATTGAGGAATTTATGGACAATTTACCCTTAATTGAGGTATGAAATCAGTTCCTCCAACAAGTTGGTGCACCACCTCATAATATCTGGACCGTTTCAGGATTATTAAATATCAATTTTGGAAATAACTAGATGGGAAGTAATGGACCAGTGATGTGGCCACCACGATCACCTGACAACGCCACTAGATTTTTCTTTTGGGGCCACATTAGAGACAAATTATAGAGAAAATCAGTACCGACATAAATGAACTCAGACAAAGTTTTATAGACTGTGTGAATTCCATTTCAAATCGTCATTTTTATAATGTAGTTCAGAGTGTTATGAAGAGGTGTAATTTATGTATCGAACATAACAGATCAGTTTGACCATTTACTTTAATTTGAATTTCTATTTTGTAATTGTAATGTAGTATAAAATTAGATATAAATATCTTATTTTTTGGTCTTGGCTTGTTGAAGGATCCACAATTGATGAGATTTTTTTTTAACCCCTTAAAAATAACTTTATTAGGTTGTCTTCTTTCTGGATAGCGATTGAAATATATAAAATATATTTCGGTTGCAGTATCACAATAATTGTTATTACTTTGAATAAAGCATTCTAACATAACATATTTCTCGTAATTTTCTTAAGACATCTTCACTTTTACGATTAAATGGGGTGTAATTATGATGGAAACAAAATTATTAATATGCAATTTACTGACAAACGGATAAACACTGTCATAGATGACACACGCCTACTAGGAATAAACATAAAAAACGCAAAACGTACTCTACTAAAAGATTATTTTCGCTATTAAATACTTACACATCAAAAGCGACCCCACACATGATATACAGTTTGAAAAAGAAGAAAATTTCCTTTTTAACTAAAGCATAGCCAACTATGATTCCCATTTTAAAAAATACAACTTGATGCCAAAATTCGAAATTGCACCTTTTTTAAAATTTTCTCGACGCCACTGTATTATACAGAAAAAAGTGCCTCAAGAATGTAAAATTTAGTTTTTCATAACTTTACAAACAACCAAGATATTGACATGTATCTAAAAGTCGAAAAAGCGACCTCATGTTTATAACTCGAAAACAAAAGACAATAGCAAATTTTGTTTTCGCCAGTGAAATTGTCTCAAAAAAAAGAGATTGAGAATGTGTCTTCCATTTTTTTGTATCTCTTACAGTTACCGAGTTACCCTATACAAACATCGAAATTTTCCCACCCGTACAATTATGCACTTCAATATACATTTTGTAGATTTATGAATTCTGTTTGTAAAGTTAAACATGAACAACAGTTTAGCACTGGTGCATGCAAATTAATGTTTTTTTCTTTTGATTATTATGGATTTATAGACGTTTTGTACTTTTTTTATTTGGTTTATTTGGTCAAATTTTAAATAATTTAATCATTATCATAATAAAAATGTAACAATTGATATAGCATTTAAAGATTCGAAATTACCTGCGAACTAAATTTACATTACACATATTACAAAAAATCAATCCGGAAAAATTCTGTGAGCCGATATTTATGAATACTATCGAATAAGCAAATTAAAAAAATATGTGGGAAATGCCCATTGCTGATAATACATGTTCTTGTCACTAAAACTCCCTTTAAGCCAAAAGTTCGTTTAAAATGATAATAGCGGTGATAACTCCCAGTTTTTATTAACATTTTAAAGGGACCTTTAACTTAAAGTGAGTTTTACTGACCAGAAAACAAACCAAATATAAATATCAGATAGCCATTCTATAATTTAAATGAAAAAAGTAGATTTAATAGCATTCGTATATCTCGATTTATGTTTTGCTGGAATTGCTGAAAATACATTTTCTCGTCTCTAATACTCCCTTTAAGCTAAAGGTTTCTTTAAAATGTTGATAATACCGGGGGTAAGTCTAAGTCTACTAATGATTTTTTTAATATAAAATGCAGATATAATGGAAAAAAATCAAAATCATCAAATCAGGCGGATCTTCTTGAAATTTTGCACAGATGTATAACTTTTTAATCTGAATAACCTTTCCTACTGACATTTTGTTGTACTTTTTATAGAAACGGTACTTTACCTAACAAAAACGTAATTTTTGCTTAACTGCCATGGTCTACGTGATTTAAAAAACAAAAGAATACACCAAAAATTACTTTTCAGAATAGCAGCTAAGGATGAACCGCCAAATGTGCAAAAAAAATAATCTAAAATTTGTGATCCATTTCACCTTGCCAACTCAATCAAGAGACACTATATATTGAAAGACATGAACGTACGTTCTGTTTTTTTTTTTTCGGAGCGAGGGGTCTCAGTGTATATTATATGCGCTTTAGAATAAGATTATTTATGATTTTATGTCAAAGTTGTTCTGTTTTTTAGGTTTTTTTATTTTGTACCAAAGATTTGGTGTAAGTAACGACAATCCATTTTGTTTTTTAGTTTATTATAGTTTTTATACATTATATGCCATTGCCACAATATACTGTAAATAAGAAGTGCGTCGACTGATTTTTTTTTTTGAAATTTTAGTTTTATTAACAAGAATGAATGTTCACATTTATTTTTTAGTTTACCTTTTTTACTTTCTTATACCCAATATAAGGAAGTATAGCAATCGTGATTTTTTTTCGACCTCGAGATTTTGATTGATATATACGTTTTGAATCCTCCTGAACCCATTCTGACTATTTTCCGAATGATGTCTGTCGGTTGTGTATGTGGATGTGTGTGTATCCGCGATAACTCAAAAAATACTAATGGGAGAATTTACAATTTGGCAATTAAGATTTTCAACAACATTTTAGGTGACACATTAAATTTGGTGAATGTAGTACCAACAGAATAAGAGACATAATGAATGGATGAAGAAAAAAGGTAGATACAATTTCGGGGAAAAAAAAATGAAAAAATTTTATTGCATTTCTGTACGAATCTCGACGAATTATGATGAATAAACATAACTTTAGAAAAAAATCTCTCTGCATGTCTGTAGTATCGCGATAACAGTCACAGTTTTTGAAATTTGGTACACGTGTTTGAAAGGCCAAAGATAATGATAAATTCGGTGATAGGCCAGCTCGAAGGAGATCCACAGGACTGGAACTTTTTTTGTATTTGACTTTACAAACAAATATATTCTTGATGAAATATTATAAATCATGTCTACTAAGTATATCAAGCTAATAAAATATATTTTCCAAGCACTTAAATAGAGCTCATGTAAACTGAAATTTTGTACACATTTGACCTCATAAAATGGGGTTAGGATAAATTTGACAGTTTGACATTTGAAATATCTAATTTAGTTACAGAAATGTCAATATCAATAAAAAAGAAATTATTGAAATATGACATGAATTATTATTGACAATATCGATAGACGATGATAATTAATTATTTAAAAATTTTAATGAAACATTTCAAGGTACAGGGTGTTCACGTATATTTTGAATTACCCCTTAACTCATTTATTTCTGACTAGAAAAAAATATATATTAATGTGGATTTTAATGTTTCTTTTGAAGATTCAAAATATACTATCAGAAAAACAATTGGACATCTGAGATAAAAAATATATAGTAAACTTGATTTTTTCTAAATTTGGATAGACCTTTTTATTCTGATTTCAAAAATATACAGATTTAATTCATTTTATCTTATCGTTTTCGAGGTATTTAATAATAAAAATTATGACCACCCATTTTCGACATCAGGAATAAATAATAGAGCAGGCCATGGAAAAACAATTTTGTTTTAAGTTTGGACGTTTGAAGGATATTGCACTAATTGTTGTGTATGTTAGTCAGTGCTACCAATTTGGGTATTTACCCAAAATTTGGGGAATTCATTAGTGTCTTGAGTATTATTTTAAATTGGGTAATTTTTGGGGATTTTCGTGTAAATAACCCAACCTTTACAAGATATTCAGCAATCAGATACAAAATATTTACTATTTGTAAGCAGTGTTTTACTTTATAAACACTGTTGTAAGTCACTTCTAAAATGAACGAATTGCATCATTCAGATGAGTTGACCGGTACATCAGTTGAACTGGGCTCAATCTATAATTCAAATTAAGACTTTTTGGGTGCAGAAAAGTTTTAACCACTGGATTATCATTGGTTGAGTTCAAAATCAAAATTAATTTCAACCAATAATAATCGAGAGGTTATAACCACTGGTTAATACTCCTCTGCACACAAAAAGCCCTATTGTAACTTGAAACCTAACTTAACTGTTAACTTAATTATTTAACGAGTAAGGCATGGTAACAAGATTAACATATTAATGAAACAATAATAATTTATATTATTAGAAATGCGACATGTGCTACTTATTTTTATTCAAATTACTTCCTTTTTTTTGTATTTGGATATGTTTTTATTATTATCGTTTTTATTATTTTTTTATTATATTAATATTTATAACCGAAGTAAGTATTATTTTTTTGTACTTACTTTTGTCTTTTGTCTTTTCAATAAATTATTTATAAAAAATGCCTTGTCTTGTTGAAGTACATTTGTATTTTGTTGCTGTTCATAAAAAATTTCATCGGGGATTTTTAGGGGATTTGAAATTAAACATTGGGTAATTTTGGGGATTTTTGTTGAATATTCAGGGTAAAAATGCGCTTACTATTGGCAACACTGGCGTTAGTACGTTGGGTTTCTCTGAAAACGAAAAGTATGATATGTAGCGAATATATCTAAAAAATAATAAAAATATACAACGAGAATATAGTCTTCTTTATGGTGATCGAGTTGTACCGTGCAAAAATACATTTCGGAATATAAATGCATTATTTGAAACAAAAAAAAGCGGATTGTTGTTCGAGATGAAAATGAAGAGCTGAATGTTCTCCTTTGTTTTCAAGAAAATCCAAAAAGGTTGATTCGTGATGCGAGAAGAGATCTGAAAATATCTTTGGAAAAAATATGGAAAATTCTTCATAATCATAAGGTTACACCTTTTAAATTGTTGCCAGTGTCTAGATTGACTGAAACAAATATAAATGTAAGAATAGAATTTTGCCCAATAATGGTTGATAGATTGGACAACGCAACGATGCAAATATTGTGGACGGATGAGATTAGTTTCACCACATTCGGTATTTTTAATAGAAAAAACGCGCACTACTAGATCAGTGAAAATCCGCATCAGACAAATTATATAAAGTTTCAAGGACGACAAACAATTTCGGTTTGGTGCTGGATTTATAACAATCGTGTGTTAGATCCTATATTTTATAAGCAGTTACTATTATTATACCCAGACACAAACTGGCCCGTCTCGTGTCGATACTGTGCAAGCACAAAAGAAATGTTATAACTGTAATGAAACTGGACACTTAAGCAACAACTGCCCTAAGCCGAAGAGGGAGAGAGGATCATGTTTTGCATGTGGTAAGATGGATCATAGGATTCAAGATTGTCCCACCAGGAGAACGAGACCACTTCAGGCACCAGTCACTAGTGATGCAAATTCCCGTTACTTTTTTAGTAATCATTGGTACGCGTTACTTTTTCATTAAATAATCGTTACTAAGTATTCGTTACTGACTACCAAATGATTACCTACTTATGAAACAATCTAATAATAAGTATGTTCCTTTTAAAAAGCGTAAATAAATAAATAAAAAAAATAATAGTACTTATACAACTTATATAGGTACGCACTTATTCACTTAACTTCTTAACATCCCACTGAGCTAAAGAAAATACTAAGTAAATAAGAAAAATATAAATATACCTACCTCTGTACGGGTGGCATATAAGCATCCTTTACAGTCATACGGAAATGGCAGTATTTCTAGCAATTTCATTGGCCGTTTCAAGGCCACGGCATGGCGTGCTCATCAGATATCATTTTTAAAGGGGACCGTGAAAATAAACAAACTATAATAAAGGGCAAGGAAAATAAACAAACTGTAATAAAGGGCAAGGAATATCTTACTAACGAACTAAAAAATACTTATTTAAAAAAAAAGTAATAAGTCTGTGATTCGAACCCTGGACTTGCCGCGTGCTAGGCGAATATCTTCTCTATCGTTTAACGAGCTCCTTGCTGATAAACGATTCCAAAAGGATTTAATACACTTTGACATGTCATGTAATTGCGCATGCCCTGCGGCTATCTTAAAACGGCCAATAAAATTGCGATTAATACTTCCATTGCCGTACGATTGTAAGAAATGCTTATATGCGTACGGGTGACGTCTTTCTTTGCAATGTCAAAGGAGCCGCAAATAAAGCCGTCTTTTTTATACCCGCAAGTAAATTTGCTGAATCTGTATGATGTATTATTAACAAAATACATCAACAATTCTCAACTAAGAAAATACTATTAAATAAAATTATAACATATCCCTTTATATGTAGTTTTAGAATATTATTCATCATTTGAAGCTGTTTGAATTCAAAGACGGCGGCCGCCTTTTTAGCTTTGTTTTTTATGAGAGCGATAAGGCAATATAGCGTCACCGATAACGGCCAGTCGGATCGACTGATGTACTGTATTGCACGCATTCAACAACGATACGGTAAAAACAGCACTGAATTCCATAAAGTACGCATGTGCCGCTCACAGTGTCATGGCAGCCGTTTCCGCACTTTCCATGAAAATAACCAAACTATAATAAAGGGAAGGAAAATAAATAAACTATAATAAAGGGCAAGAAAAATCTTACTAACGAATTAAAATATACTTATTTAAAAAAAATAATAATAATAAGTTTGTGATTCGAACCCTGGTACCTAGCGCGTGCTAGGCAAGTATCTTCTCTATCGTCTAATGAGTTTCTTGCTGACAAACGATTCCAAAAGGATTTAATACATTTTGACATGTAACTGCGCATGCCCTGCGGCTATCTTAAAACGGAATCCAGTGCTGTTTTTACCGTATCTACATTCAACATTTCGAAATTTGACAAGTATACATGTAATCATATGTGAAATAGTAACGAATACTTTTCAGGTAATCACTGGCACTTCGGGTATTAGCGAGTAACATTACAAAAGTAACAATGATTACTACTGATCCTCGCACTAGATTATGGCCTGCACAGAGACAGAAGTCAACACCTGTGTATACTAGTGAGGTTAAGTTAGAGAAGTATCCATTATTAGGGCCAATTACATCTATTGTAGATACGGGAAGCCCGATTTCATTAATTAGTAAAGAGATAGTTTCTGAATGTGATATTATGAGAGTAAGTACAGAAAATATTTATGTAGGCCTTGGTGGTTCACAATTAAATATACTAGGCACTTTTTCAGATAAAATTAAAATTAGCGATTTTTATGTTGACGTAAATTTCCATGTCATCCCTGTCAATACGATAGGGTTAGGTTATAAAATGTTATTAGGAAGGGATTTTATTTCTAGCGAAAATATCAAAGTATCTTTTACAGACAGAGTTTTAATTGAGCAAATCAAATCGGAATCAGAACAAGAAATTGTTTCTTTAAATGAAATTTTATTGATTGATGAGATTAGTTTGGAGCCTACATTAGACATCGAAAGCTCTTTGGATAGTTCTGTAAAACTTGATATTAACAATATTTTTAAAGACAAATATTTAAATGCTTCTAAACCTGAAGGACCAGTAGAGACAGTAGATTATGAAATTAATATTAATATTCAAAACGAGCAACCTTTCGCATTTAGACCAAGAAAACTACACAGCCCCACAAAAAAAATTTTTTTCTGACCTAGCAACGAGACGAGTATATCCTTATGTATTTTTGATCGCTGATTCCGAATCCGGGGTCAAAAAAAGTCGTACACCCCAAAAAAAATTTTAGAGCCAAAAAAACACTCCCTGAATAGGGTATTTGAGATAACGCTCTGAAAATGATGTTATCATTTTAATCAATCGCTTTGTTTAATATTTTCGGGAAAAATTGAATGTATTATGATAAAAATAAAGGTGAATTACAGCGTTCACCCTATCGGTATGAAACGCACCCCTATAGAGGGTGAGAACCACCCTCATCTGCCACCAAACCAATTGATAACGACAATGACTGAAAAACATTTAAAAATGTTTAAGTTTCGTTAGGTTTGCAATAAACTGACGTAGAATTCACGTAATACCCCAAAACTACCCCTATAGCGTTATGAAAAACAACCCTTAACTTCACATGATAGCAGACTACTGTTGGTCTCTGAAAAGAGACACGAAAGAACAACACAAAAGACAGTCAGTAAGAAGATCGTTTGAAAATAAAGTTAAAAGATATCATAAAAAAAAGATTAAAAAAAAGAACAATTAAAAGCTACTAACGTAAGAGTACTTCTCACCCCCTTTAGGGATGCGTTTTATACCCAAATGGTGTTAAGATTGGTGACAAATGACTGCTAATATCCTAGCCATAAGGATCTCTGCAAATAAGAACATCCATATAATGAAATCGTTATCAAATTTTATGTTTTTTCCTTTCTTTTTTTCTATAATTGAAGTTAAGGGTTGTTTTTCATAACGCCATAGGGATAGTTTTGGGGTATTACGTGAATTCTACGTCAGTTTATTGCAAACCTAACGAAATTTAAACATTTTTAGATGTTTTTCAGTCATTGTCGTTATCAATTGGTTTGATGGCAGATGAGGGTGGTTCTCACCCTCTATGGGGGTGCGTTTCATACCGATAGGGTGAACGCTGCAATTCACCTTTATTTTTATCGTAATGCATTCAATTTTTCCCGAAAATATTGAACAAAACGATCAGGGGTGTTTTTTGGCTCTAAAATTTTTTTTTGGGGGTGTACGACTTTTTTTGACCCCGGATTCGGAATCAGCGATCAAAAATACATAAGGATATACTCGTCT
The DNA here is from genome assembly GCA_029963845.1 of Rhamnusium bicolor. NCBI lineage: Eukaryota > Metazoa > Arthropoda > Insecta > Coleoptera > Cerambycidae > Rhamnusium > Rhamnusium bicolor. Next base: position 705,532 of record JANEYF010004793.1, on the reverse strand, counting down.
CATTGCTAGGTCAGAAATTTTTTTTTTTGTGGGGCTGTGCTATCATTTAATGAAAAACAGAGATTACAAGAGTTATTAGACGATTTATTAAGCAAGGGGTTCATACGTGAAAGTTGTTCACCCTACTGTAGTCCTGTTGTATTAAGAGAGAAGAAAAATAATAGAGGTTTTCGTCTGTGTGTAGATTATAGACACTTAAATAAACTCACTGTTAAATACCATCATCGACGATCAAATAGATTTATTACGAGATAAAAATTATTTCACTTGTTTGGATTTGAAAAATGGGTTTCATCACGTTAGGGTAGCTGAAAATTCTATTAAATACACTTCTTTTATTACGCAGCTAGGCCAATTCGAATATTTAAGAATGCCATTTGGGTTAACAAATGCGCCTGCTGTTTTCCAGCATTTCATTAATTTAATATTCAAAGATTTAATTCGTGAACATAAAGTCCTCATATATTTAGATGATATAATATGATAGCTACGGAAACAACTAGTAAACACTTACAGATTTTGAGTGAAGTATTTGATCTTATGGTGAAAAATTCTTTGGAACTCCGACTAGATAAATGTTCATTTATGAAAAAGGAAATTACTTATCTCGGTTACTTAATCAATAGTGAGGGGATTAGACCAAATCCAGATAGTGTTAGAGCAGTTAGTGAGTACCCAATACTAGACACTTGTAAAAAAGTTCAGAGATTTTTAGGTCTTGCTTCTTATTTCCGTAGATTCATCCCGTCATTTTCAGTAATAGCCAAACCACTCTATGATTTAATTAGGAAAGATTCTAATTTTAAGTTTGAGGAACCCGAGCTAGAAGCTTTTAATTTACTAAAATCAAAATTAATCGAGCAACCTATTTTGTGCATATATTCTCCTAATTTAGTGACTGAATTACATTGTGATGCGTGCATAAGAGGTTATGGTTCTATTTTGTTACAAAAACAGAGTGATGGATTATTTAAACCAGTGTCTTATTTTAGTAAGCGTACAACTGATACCGAATCTAGATACCATAGTTATGAACTTGAACTTTTGGCCATTACCAATTCTCTTAGTCGTTTCCATGTTTATCTCCAAGGATTAAAATTCAAAATTGTTACAGATTGCAATTCAATTAAACTTGCCCTAAATAAGAAAGAAATAAATCCGCGAATTAACAGGTGGGCTATGGTGTTACAAAATTATAATTATGAACTTGAGCATAGGAATAATAATAGAATGAAACATGTAGATGCATTATCTCGAGTAAATTCAATTCTTGTTCTTGAAGAAAATACTTTTGAGCAAAACCTTTCCATAGCACAAAATTTAGATTCTGAAATAAGAGCTCTGAAATTAGATTTACAAGTGCGTGAGGACAAAAATTTTGAACTCAGGAATGGACTAGTTTATAGGAAACATAAAGGTAAAATTCTGTTCTACGTACCCCAGGCTATGTAAAATAATGTTTTCCAAAATTGCCATGACAATTTAGGCCATTTAGGTGTTGAAAAAACGTACGAATATTTTTTGTCATGTTTACTGGGTTCCACAAGCTCGTGATAAAATTAAAACTTACATACAAAATTGTAGAAAATGTATTACATACTCACCGGTCTATGGCAAAACCGAAGGAGCTCTTCATAATATCCCAAAGGGGGATAAGCCATTCTTTACTCTTCATATAGATCATTATGGCCCGTTAGAGAAAACATCCACAAATAAAACCCATATTTTTGAAGTAATTGATGGATTTACTAAGTTTGTAAAATTCTATGCCGTTAAAACAACTAAAGCTTGTGAAATTATTAACAAATTGAATGAATATTTTAGTAATTACAGTAAACCAATTAGAATTGTATCAGATAGAGGAAGTTCATTAACCTCTAAAGAGATTGAAGAATTTTTTGAGAGAAATAATATTATCCATATTAAGATTGCGACAGCTTCACCAAAGTCAAACGGACACATAGAAAGAGTGAACAGAGATTTAACACCGATGTTGTCAAAATTGTCAGATTTAAAAAATAAATGGGATAAACATTTAAGTGAAGTCGAGTTTGCTATCAATAATTCAATCAATAGCTCAACTGGCAAAACTCCAGCTATGTTATTGTTTGGCGTAAATCAAAGAGATATGAATGACGATCTTAGAAATTATTTAGAATTACAGTATGAAACTGACAGAAACTTAGATGAGTTACGAGCTGAAGCTCAAAATCAAAATATAAAATTACAAAAATATAATAAAACAGCATATGATAAAACACATAAGCTACCACATCAGTATAAAGTGGGAAATTACATAATGATAAAAAATGTTGATGTAACCCCAGGGGTAAACAAAAAGTTAATTCCGAAATATAGAGGTCCATATGAGATTTAAAAACTATTAGGCAATGACAGGTAATTAATATCTGACATTGAGAACTTCCAAATAACACAAAGAGCTTTTGAGGGTGTATGTAGCCCCGATAACATGAAGTTATGGTTACATGTTTAATTTACTTAAATATTTCCATTCCAAACCAGTTTATGTTCTTAATATATCAAGATTGACTCATGTATTTATAATGGTTATAGTTATTTTAAATGTCGTAACTTTATGTAGTTAACTTTGTTTATGTCCTGTTGATGCTACCTGAGTAGGAAGACCAGTTATGTTAAGTTTTCAGATATTATGTATGTATCTATTACAATTATTATGTACCTTAGAACATTATGTAGTTAGGGATTGAGGCTTATGATTATTATGAATGTGTCTTATGAATTTACGTTTTATGTAATTAGGTAGTACATTAAGTTTAGGAATTTGGTCTAAAGTGTATGTTATTTATGAATTACTTATGTATTTATGTATTACTGAATCAAGGACGATTAGATTGTCAGGTTAGGCCGAACTGTAGGAGAAATTAGTCAAATTTGAATTGGGCGCCATTTAGAATAGTGGTTAGCCAGGTGGTACCTTATGTGCTAGTAAGTTGGCAACAATTATTATTATGGTTATGTGGCTGACATATGTTAGTGAGTTTAAGTTAGTTTACTTTTATATTTATGTGGGTCAAACAAAATTGGAAATTAAAATAATTGAGAAAACGAGAAGGAGTGTTAATGACCAAATTCATACAGTTTAAGTCCTTATAAACCAAATAATGTGGCACCAAGATGATGCGCCAACACACAATACCATTCCAGTTTAAAACTATTTAAATGGCCGATTCCAAGAATGGATAGGCAAACATGGAACCATTAGAAGGGCTCCAAATAAACCTGATTTGTCGTTTTTTGACACATTTCTTGGGGATATTTAAAATATAAATGCTACCAAGAATGAACAGAAAACATCGGTGAATTTCAAGAGCGCATCGCGTGTTAATTGTTAGGCTATTTGTTTTTTCTATGTTTTATTTAATAAAACTTGTTTGTTTATTATTTGACTTTTTTTTGCATGTTATATAACCACGTAGATTTGTTTTTCTGATAGCATATTTTGAATCTTCAAGAGAAACATTAAAATCCGTATTAATATTTTTTCTAGTCTGAAATAAATAAGTCAAGGGGTAGTTCAAAATATACGTGAACACCCTGTACGCTTTTAAAATTTAATTGAGGTAAGTTAAGAATTAAATAGAATGATTTTTTTTAGATCAGGATGATATATACTGATATAAGAAAGTTATGTGTTGGCCACATCAAATATTTTTTTTAAATTTAATAAAAACATGCATATTAATTTTGCCCCCCTGGAAAATTTTCTAAACACGTCCATGGTTCTAATCTCTCATCTGAAATGTAAAAATTGTCCTCAAGAAATAGGCAACCAATCATACACAGGGTAAGCAATCAGGAAACAACAACTAAACAAGTAACTAACCTTCGATCATTATGATCGAAGTAACTAACTATTAAAAAAAGGTTATTACTCCTTTATGAATCCTCAAAGCAAGATATTTGTAGGTATGATAAATATTTTCTAAAACGTATTTGTGGCATTCTTTTAATTTTTCTTTCTCTTCCTTGGGACTTAGTACCAACATGAATCATTGAAAATCTGATTTCAAAACCAAGCAGCTCCATTTTTGGTCTTAGTCTAAAATGAGTTCAATATGGAACTGGCTTTTAAAATATTGTATTCATCGTTCATTGCTAGAACAAAATAAGCCCAAAGAAAAATGCCGCTTATGTGAAAATCTTTGGAATTGCCTGGGTTATGCATTCGGTGCATGAAACAGGCAACACCGTAGTTATAATAAGGGTCTTTAGATTTTTATGCTATGATCTATGAGAGGTAATTATGGGGCTGTAAATAATAACACCACTTGACAGACCATAGTGAATGATAAATGATTTTTTTGCACCTAAAATTTTTCATTTTTTTAGATAACTATTGATCGTGGCGCTTATTAAGGAATAGTGCAAATATTATAAAGTAAAAGTAGTTAATTAATCTATTGAAGAAAACACAAAGACGAATTCGACAGTAAAACTAATGGTCTGTACAGTTTTTTCGATTTTCCAAAATTTTCTAAAAACAGAGGGTTCTTACACTGGGCCCACATAGCACAAAACATGCTAATAATAAGTATATGTGTAAAACATATGAATAAACGATTATGGTATATTCATCTTCAAATATACTTTCCGTATTACTGTATTTGTTCCTATTTATTTAATATTCTTATAGTGTATGAATAGTTCATATTATGTACAAAGACTCATGGCATGTATTTTTTTTAATAAAAATTGAATTATGTATATTCATTTTAGATAACAGAGAGTATATGCACATATTTCTTCTACCTTCTGCATATGCAGAGTTCATTCAATATTTGCAGGGAATATGGATGGAATGATAATAATATATTTTTATGCCAAGTGTGGAGTCTTCAATTAGGTACTTCTGTCCTCCTATGACAAGAAATCGGGCATTTGTACTTGTAACTTGTTCAGCAGGACCGTCGCCCCACCCCCCACCAAAAAAAAACCCAAAAAAACCCAAAAAAAAAAAAAAAAAAAAAAAAACACAAAAAAAAAAAAAACCAAAAAAAAAAAACAAAAAAAAAAAAACCCCAAAAAAAAAAACCCCCCAGCCAAACAAACAAAAAAAAAACCAACACCCCCCAAAACAACAAACAAAAAGCCCCCCCCCCCCCCCCCCCCCCCCCCAACAAAAACACCAAAACCCCCCCCCCACCCCCCCCCCCCCCCCCAAAAAAAACAAAGAGCGACACGGGCGGCGGGGGCGGGGGGGGGGGGGGGGGGCCCGGGGCCCGGGGGGGGGGGGCGCCCCCGCGGACCACCAAGAAAAAAAAGGAGCGACCCCCCCGGGGGGGGGGGGGGCGGGGGGGGGGCGGAGCACAAAAGACGAGGCGCCAGGGAGGGGGAGGAGGGGAGGGGGGGAGGGAGGAGGGGGAGGGGGGGGGGGGGGGGAGCGCGCCCCGCCCCCCCAACCTCCCCAGCAGGAGGACGAGGGGAACGGGCCCCCCCCCCCCCCCCCCCCCCCCGGGGGGGGGGGGGGGGGGGAGGCCCCGGGGGGGGGCCGGGGGGGGGCCGCGGGCGAGGCCCCAGAGGCCCGGGCGAGGGCGGGCGGCGGGGCCCCGGGGGCCCGGGGGCGCGCGGGCGGCCCGGGGGGGGGGGGGGGGGGGGCGGGGGGGGGCGTCCCCTTCCGACAGCGGAGGGGGGGAGGGGGGGGGGGGGCCCGGCCGCCCCGCGGGGGGCGCGGGGGGGGGGGGGGGAGGGGGGGAGGCGGGGCGCGGCGGGGCGCGGGGGGGGGGGGGGGGGGGGGGGGGGGGGGGGGGGGGGGCGCCCGGCGGGCCCCCCGGCCGGGGGGGGGGCCGGGGGGGAGGGTTTGGGGGGGGGGGAGGGGGCCCCGGAGGCGCGCGGCGCCGCGGGGGCCCCGGCGCCCCCGCGGCCCCCCCGGCCCCCCCCCCCCCCCCCCCCCCCCCCCCCTTCCCCCCGGCCCCCGAGGCGGCACCCGGGTTTTTTAGTTTGAACCCCCCCCCCCCCCCCCCCCCCCCCCCCCAAGCGAAGGGGGGGGGGGGGGGGGGGGGGGGGGGGGGGGGGGGGACCCCCCCCCCACCACACCCCGAAAAGGAAGGCGGGAAAGGGGGGGGGAGGAGAGGGAAGGGGAGAAAACAAAAAAAAAGAGAAAAAATTTTTAAGGAAAAAGGGGTGTAATTTAAAAACCCCCCCTTTTTTTTTATTAAAACCCACCCAATATTTTTACAATTTTAAAGCAAAGGAAAAGCAAGCAAGAAGCAAAAAGGGAGACCCACCCCCAAAGAAAAGAAAACCAAAAAAAGAGGAGGAGGGAGGGGGGGGGAATTAATTAATAAAAAAAACCACACACAAAAAAAAAAAAAAGAAGGAAGGGAAGGGGGGGGGGCCGCCGGCCCCCCCCTAAAAAAAAAAAAAAAAAAAGGAGAGGGGGGGGGGTTTTTAATAAAATAAAAAAAGCGCGCCGCCCCCCGCCCCACCACCAAAAAAAAAAAAAAAAAAAAAAAAAAAAAAAAAAAAAAAAAAAAAAAAAAAATTTTTTTTAAAAAAAAAAAAAAAAAAAATTTTTAAAAAAAAAAAAAAAAAAAAAAAATTTTTTAAACCCCCCACAAACACAACCCAAAAAAAAAAACAAAATAAAAAAAAAAAAAATTAAAAAAATAAAAAAAAAAAAAAAAAAAAAAAAAAAAACCCCCCCCCCCAAAAAAACCCCCCGCCACCCAAACAAAAAAAAAAAAAAAAAAAAAAAAAACAAGGGGGGGGGGGGGGGGGGGGGGGGTGCTTTCTTTTTTCAGCCAGGCGGCCGGATGCCAAGGAAAGGCTTGGTTGGCTGACACGTATGTTGGTGGTGTCGGCCGTTTGCTGCTGTTATACTGTGTGGGACGTGGTAAATCATGCATGAGAAGTTGGTATAAGATTTATTTAAGCTGACAGCTATCCTAGATGCCATATGTAGGCAACACATACTACATGAACATATACGCCATATGTAGGCAACACACATCACATCTATCACATATCACAAGTATAGTACAATATTTATCAGATAACACATTAAATTTTACATTATTTACTTATTTACGTTTATCACAGACCAACAGATAGTTTTGTAATTTGACTATTCTTTCTGTCCTTTTTTTTAATTAATATACATAATCAGTAAGGTGAGGTGGCTTTTTTATTGTTCTACCAGATTTCGTAGCAGTGACACTTACAACATAATTTGTGTTTTCTACGTATTCGCTCGAATCGTCATTATTTGATTTTATATTAGATTCTACTAAAAAATTTGTACTTTGTATATTATCAGATTCAATGCTTTCAAAGCAACTATCAGAATTGCAAAGATTTGTATCTGTTACAATATCATCGCTTCTGTTATCATTTATAGTACTCATGCTGTAGTTTTCGTCTACAATTATTACATTTACACTGTCAGTCTAAAACTACTATTTACGTTTACATTCACATAATTAGAATATTTGTCGTCTGGAGTGTCATTTCCTACCATTGTATTTTTTACAAGACAAGAAGATGACTCAAGTTTGTTTTTACTTTTACTCAGTTTTAAAAATTTGCTGTTTCTTATTATTGTTGAACCATCTTCTGTTTTTATCTTATATGACCTAATACCTACTATTTCTACAACTAGGCGGGTTTCCAACTGCTACCTAAGGTAGTTTGAACTAATACGTTTGTATTATTTTTGAAATCGGTCACCGTCCTTACACCTTTTTTGTCATAATATAATTACTGCTTTTTTTTGAGCATTTTCAATGAACTTGTCATGTTCCTTTTTATCGAAAAGTCTAGGCTTCAAAATGTAAATATGGTTTTGGTAGTAACTCTCTCAAATTTCTGTTATACAATGTATTTGCTGGAGAGGTTTTACCATCGAGTGAGGTGTTTCTATACGCTAATAATGCTAAATAAGGATCAGAGCTGTCCACTTTTTATTCTTTTAATATTGATTTTACCGATTGGATTTGCCTTTCCACTGCTCCATTAGATTGGGCATATCTGGGAGAAGACATATGATGTTCAAACTCCCATTGTTTTGAAAAAACAACGACTGGAAAATTCAGGTCCTCCATCTGTCATTAATATTCTGGGGACACCTTGACAAGTTTATAATAGCATTTTCACTACTAAGATCCTCTTTAATCGAGCTAAAGCTTCGGGCGACTGGGACTAATATAGATCCGCTCTAACGGACTATAACAAGGAAATCAGGAAAGCCAAAAGGGGATCTTGGAGGAAATTCTGTGAGAGTATAACTGATGTACCTCACAGTACTAGAATCCACAAGATTCTTTCCAGAGAGCCGACAAGGGAATTCGGTTCGTTAAGGCGGCCAGATGGCTCATATGCGGACTCTGGAAAGGAAACCTTACAGCTCCTAGCACAAAACCACTTCCCAGGGTGCTTGAATGCGGATGACCAACAGCCGTCACCATCAGAAGGCCGATTAAAACGACCTGAAAAAAATGATTGGCTGACGGGTAAAAAGGTGATCACAATACCGGCAATTGAGTGGGCCATCAGATCATTTCAACCATTCAAATCGCCAGGAGAGGATGGAGTTTTTCCAGCTCTACTACAAAATGGACTGGAAATATTGCTCCCACTCCTCATTAAACTATTCAGAGCTAGTCTGGTATGGAACTATATCCCATCCAGTTGGTCGGCGGTTAAGGTAGTATATATACCAAAAATGGGTAGGAAAGAACCAAGCCCTAAATCGCTTAGACCAATTAGCCTGACATATTTTCTGTTGAAAGGCCTGGAGAAGGTGCTGGACGGATATATCAGGGGGAACATCCTGAATCATCACCCCCCTCAATATCCATCAGTACGCCTATCAGACAGGAAAATCAACAGAACTAGCACTCAATAACCTAGTCGAGAAGATCACCCAATCCCTTCAAATGAAGGAAATTGCGATGGGAGCCTTTCTCGACATTGAAGAAGCATTTAATAATGCATTGCCCGACTCCTTATATGCAGCAGTGGCTGCCAGAGGAATTGAGCCTACTATAGGCGACTGGATTCATGCCATGCTATCAAACAGAACCATAACAACGTCCCTACAGGGAGAAACAGTTAGGTTTAGAGCCACGAGAGGGTGCCCACAGGGTGGGGTTCTCTCCCCCCTTTTGTGGTCACTTCTTGTGGACGACCTACTGGCCATCCTCACACTGTGGGAGGTTGAGGTTCTAGCATATGCAGATGATCTAGTCATACTAGTCAGAGGAAACCCTGAAGGAGTAATTTCAAATACCCTTCAAGAGACACTGGATGCAGTGAGTAACTGGTGCGAAGGGAACAGATGTCTGTAAACCCGCAAAAAACAGTAATAGTACCATTCACCCGGAAAAGGAAGCTGGAGGACTTAAGACCTCCCACTTTAATGGGTGAAACCATTCCATTTGCGGAGGAGGTGAAATATCTAGGAATCACTCTGGATAAATCACTTAATTGGAACTCCCATCTGGAAAAGGTAATCCACAGAGCAAAGCTGTCCCTATGGACATGCCGTCGTATTTGTGGAAAATCCTGGAGCATGGGTCCCCAACAAATTTACTGGATCTATATCACGGTCATTAGACCCATCATAACATCGGATCCATTGTTTGGTGGCCAAAAGGATTACAACGGACGGCCAAATCCCAACTCTCTGGACTGCAGAGATTAGCATGCATGACCGTAACGGGAGCAATTAGCACCACACCGTCAGCTGCAATGGAAATCCTCCTGGATTTACCCCCTCTTCATATATATCTGGAGAGAGAGGCCAGGTGGGCAACCTACAGACTGCAGCAAGCGGCCATTAATATGCCGCAGACAGAGACGAACGCTCTGGATGACATAGAGAATCACAGCATCCTGGGAATGCTCTCGGATACTATGCCTACTATGACCAACTACGAGCTGACCTTCAACATCCTTTCTCCAGAAAGAGATGAGTGGGATCGGAATAAAGCCGACCTACTGAAGGCGGACAGTTGTTGGTTTACAGACGGCTCCAAAACTCCCGAGGGAACAGGAGCCGGAGTACACAGCTACAGACCTAGGGTGAGGATATTCTCAAACCTAGGTACTCATGCAACTGTTTTTCAGGCTGAGGTTCATGCCATTGAACTGTGTGTACGAAGGCTGGAATATATGCATCTAACACGCAGATCAATAAAAATTTTCTCAGATAGCCAAGCAGCTATAAAAGCTCTTGGCTCCTACCGGTGTAACACCAAAACGGTATGGAACTGTCAGAAAGCTCTAAATCATTTGAGCAAGAACAACAAAGTGACTCTGGTCTGGATACCCGGCCACTCTGGTATGGAAGGTAACGAAATAGCGGACTCCTTAGCCAGAGAAGGAGCGGGATCACGATTCATCGGACCAGAACCAATACTTGGAATATCCTCAAGTACTGCCAAGATGGCTATCTCAACCTGGGCTGAAAGGCAAACTCTCCAGTATTGGCAAGAGTTACCAGGATTAGTTCATTCGAAGGCGTTTATAAAGTACCCTTTGAAATCAAGAGCTAAGAAATTTTAGAGTTAAACAGGACACACCTGAAAACTCTAACAGGCCTATATACCGGGCACTGCCGACTAAACTATCATCTGCATAAACTCGGCCTAGCGGAAAACGCCGAGTGCCGTCTATGCCTGGAGGATGATGAGAAGGCAGACCATATCTTATGCACCTGTCCCGCTGTGGAGAGGATCCGATTCTCAATATTTGGCAAAGGGCAACTGCTGCCAGAGGATCTGGACACATTCTCACCCAATAAAGTTATCGGTTTCATTAAGAGACTGAACTTATTGGGTGAAATATAATTAGGCGTGAGCCACAATAGGCCTGCTGATGGCCGCAGTGGAGGGTCTACTGAGACCCACTCACAACAAACCTAACCTAACACCTAACTAAGATCCTTGTTTAGATTATTTATTTCTACGAATTTGGAATAACAATCGGTAACTAACAAAAGGGTTCTCCGTTAAAATGAAAAATACCAGCAGCAAGTTTATACCAGGGTAGCTTTATGATTTCGTGTGGAATCATGGGTTCCGATTGCTTTGACTTTTTGGAATTGCTGGCAAGTACCACAGGACAGAACCATATCTTGTACATGCTTATTCATAAAGGGCCAGTAAAATGAGAGATTAGCTCTCTCTATACATTTTTGGATGCCTAGATGACCTACATGAATTCTGTCTAAAATTTCTTTCAGCAGTGCTTTCGGTACAATCAGTTTTTGACATTTATACACAAGATTATCTGCCACAGCAATTTCGTGTATAAACCTAAAGTAAAATTTTATTATTATTATTTGGAACAGCTTTAATTGTCTTGGGCCACCCTAACTTTATTTGTTCTTTAAGAGCTTTTAAGTCCACATCTGATAATTGTTTGATTTCTTCACGTTTTTGATCAGTTACATTTACATACATGGAAATTAAACAAACTTGCGCCTCTAATTCTAGATCTATATTTTCATCAAATATTTTATTTTCATATGCCCTTGACAATGTATCGACTACTATTAAAGTTTTACCAGGTTTATATATGAGATTGAAGTCATACTTCCTAAGTTGTATTAGTATCCGTTGCAATCTGGGTGAAGTTAAATGTATTGGTTTTTTAATAATTGAAATTAATGGTCTATGGTCAGTTTCTACTGTGAATCTCCTTCCAAAAACATACTGGTGTTATCTCTCACATCCAAACCAAATACTTAAGAGCTCTTTTTCTATTTGTGCATATTGCACTTGCGTCTCTGTTAGTGCACGTGAAGCGTGTGCACATGGCATATTATTTTATAGCAAAGTAGCGCCCATTCCACTTTTTGAGAAATCAACAGATATTGTTACTGGTTCATTGGTGTTAAAAAATTTAAGACAAGGGGCTTTTGATATTAAATTTTTTAGATTAGTAAACATGTCATCATGAATTTTGTCCCAAATGAATTCTACGTTCTTTGCTAAGTTGTTCACGAATTTACCAACATATGTTACAAGTCCTAGAAACCTCTGCACCCTCTGCAACCTCTCACCCCTCAAAGTGAGGAAGTTATGTATTGGTGAAAAAAATGTTGAAAATTTTTATTGAATTTCTGGACGATCTCGACGAATTATGACGATACACAAAATTTCAGACAGAAAAAATTTTCTATCTATGTGTGTGCATGGTTCGCGATAGCAGCTACAGTTTTTGAGATGGTACACACAATCTCGAGGTCAAGGAAGTGATTGAGTTCGTTGATGACGAAAATCGGTCCCAATGTCTAAAAAAAATATTAGTGACATTCCACCAATGTGACTTTTTTGAAACGTCAAAATTAGGCTTTTTTTGAAAGCCAAAAAATGTGACTTTTTTTAAACGTCAAAAATATAACTTTTTTGAAACGTCAAAAATTACTTTTATTATAAACTCCACCACACGTCGAGTTTTACTACGGTAAGGAAGTTCTGATACCCAAGTAATTGGCAGCGGTTTTTTTATAATTATTTTCAATACCTACATAAAGAAATTCTTCATCATTTTTTACTGCATTAACTTTTTTAGTTTTGCTATATGTAGGTTTTACAAAAGATTATTAATCTTTGGTTTTACATTGTGATGGTTATATTTTTTTTATGCTAGAATAATTATTATAATTAAACTTAGTATTCGTATTATTAAACTTGTTACCGTCATTTTTTTTCTGCTGGCGAAAGAGAAATGATTTAAAACTCCACACTGCATGCATCGCTTTCCATAGGCAGGGCATTTACCATAACCATATGAGACCGATCACATCTAGAACATTTTGCTCGAATTTCCTTTCTCGTTCTGGTGTTTCTTCTCTCTGTGAAATTATTTCTTGAATTTCTACCAATGAGTGCTAACATTTTCAGGCTCACCAGTTGGCCGCATTGGTCGAATAAGGTCATGTCAAACCTTATTGTAAGGCGCGGGAAAAGTTTATAGTGTTTTATTATTTCGTACATCAGCAAATAAAAAACCTTGTTAATTGTGCCTTAGTAATTGTGCAGTTCC